>JAWNLL010000472.1:0-347249 GCA_035042425.1 Drosophila flavopinicola | reverse complement strand
TTCCACTGTCCAATGAACAGTGGCATCGACATCTCCTTGTTGTACTGCAATTGTCGAGCAGCCTCGAGTAGCACATTGGGGAACACCGCCATAGCGAGTGTGCCCGGCCCAAAGACGCAGCCGGCCTGGAAGCCCGGCGGCAAATAGCGTACGGGCAGAAAGACCGGCGAGCGTTGAATCGGAAAGTCGGTGATGCACTTGGGCACCTCAAACTGAGGCACCTCTTCATCCTCAATCTCAATGGCAATCTGGGGATCATGCGGATGTATCACGTCCGAGAGCACAGTCATGCAGAGCTCGGTACTGTAGCTGACAATCATGCGTACCATGCTCAGATCGGGCAAATAGATATCGTACTGGGGCACGAATCCCTCGTCCACTTGCTCCCTGTCCAGCTAGTCGCTGAGAGCGAGAATGTACCCCACATTAACGTTGGGCGGCATAAGACCGTTTTCTATGGGACTGCGCGAAATTTGATAGGGAACCTGGGAAGGCGGCATTGCCATGTAGTTAGAATTGGGACCGGCCAGTATTCTGCTGGGGCGCAACTCTTTGCCAGGTTCGCGCCGATAGCCAACGAACAGCGGCGGCGTCATGCCCTTCAAGCGGGCCGGCAGTAGTCCCTTCGGATAGTATTTCATCGCCAGGACGCCGGTGCCAAAAACGCCGCCAGCATTGCAGCCCACGGGCAGCAGCTTGGCCGGCAGATACGTGATCCTGTTGAGTGGTGCGTGGCGTGGAAACATCGACGCTGGGATCGGGAACACCAGGCACATATCCTCCTTCAGCTGGAGCGCCAACTCGGCATCGTGGCGCTGCTGCTGCGCATTGAGCGTGCAAATCACGACGCGATTCATTTCGATGAAAGTGCCCTTTGGCAGGTATCTTATGTCCAGCTTCCTGAGATTTGGCAAATAGCGTGGATCATTGTTGAAAACGTAGTCGGGCATCGTATTGCGTTCTCTTTTTCCTGCTGCAGAATAAAACAGAAACAGAATAAGAAAATCAGCCTGCAAATGACTGTGAATGTGTGTGTGCATATGTGTGTGTATGTGTGTGCGTATAAAGTTAACTTGCCGTGCTTGCTATAGTGCGTAGCCGTGATTGCTGATACGTCCTTCACTTCTTGCACTCTTCCGTTTTCATTCAATTGGACTTGCAGTTATAGACAGTTATAGACAGTTATATACAAAAGTAGTTGCTAAGATGGTGAAATACTTGGGTTTATGCTCCATATGCTTAGCAATGAATACTTTAGTGATTCACTGTATGTATGCCTATTCAGTAGCAGCAGCTGTGTCGATTTCAGCCCACTACAAAAATCAAAGTTTACGAGAGTGTTTCTACTTTTGCTTTAATTGGCTACTTCGATATCAAGCTTCAGCTGTGCTACGACTTGGTTTTTCACTAAGCTCAAAACTGGTTTGCTAGCTGTACATATACTTTTGGGAAATAAACTTAAAAGAAAACCAATTTCACATACATACGATACAATTAATTATATAATATAATATATAACTGGGGAATGAGTTTGCAGCTTTATCAAAAGCTTGCAGCAAAAAGTTAGCTCGTTAAAAAAGGGTTTGAAAATGCCGTGAACGGGCGTAAAAAAGTCCAATCACTACAATTATATATATATATATATATCTCTTTGTCATCGGAGTGCTGTTCATCGCCTGGTTCCTGTACCTCAAGCGGTTGGCGCGCCTCCGTTTGCGGGACGAGATCGCCCGGTCGCTGAGCGCCGTCACGTCGGCGTCCGGCGGCGATCATCGTGGATTGCGCTTCCGGAAGCGCGACAAGATGCTCTTCTATGGCCGCCGGATGCTGCGCAAAATGAAGAACGTCAGCGGGCAGATGTACAGCAGCGGCAAGGGCTACAAGCGGCGGGCGGTGATGCGCTTCGCCCGTCGCATCCTCCAGCTGCAGCGCGAGAATCGGCCGCTGGAAATGAAGACGGTGGAGCCGCCCGCCGAGTATCTGGAGGAGACGAGCGAGGGCAGCGACCGCGTGCCGCCGGATGCGCTCTACATGCTGCAGAGCATACGCATATTCGGTCACTTCGAGAAGCCCATCTTCCTCAAGCTGTGCAAGCACACCCAGCTGCTGCAGCTGATGCCCGGCGACTATCTGTTCAAGATCACCGATCCCGACGACAGCGTCTACATTGTCCAGTCGGGCATGATCAATGTCTACATTTGCAATGCCGATGGCAGCACCCTCTCCCTGAAGACGGTGCGCAAGGGCGAGTCCGTGACGTCACTGCTCAGCTTCATCGATGTGCTGTCGGGCAACTCCAGCTACTACAAGACCGTCACGGCCAAGGCCATCGAGAAGTCGGTCGTCATTCGGCTGCCCATGCAGGTGACTCTTGCCAACTGACCAGCCTACCAGCGTACCAAGTGACCAAAAGACGCCAATAGCAAAAATAGCTTTTCTTTTCCAAAGCCCGTTTTCTCATCTATCATTTATCGTCTGAATTGGTTTAGTCTAGTTTATAATAAGTTTATGCAAAGCAAAGCTATAAACTATAAAAACCTTTTAAAATCCCGTTACGGAACTGATTCTAATTCGCAAATAATTCAAATTGTTCTAAATTCGTATTTTATTAACAACGAAGCCCAAGCAATTTGGGGCAATTGGCAACACTGGCGCAAATACTAACCCTACAATCAATATCGTAATTAAATTGCATCATTATGACTGCTTGCAGGCCTTCGAGGAGGTGTTCGAGGAGAATCCGGATGTGATGATACGCGTGATCCAGGTGATTATGATACGACTGCAGCGCGTGCTCTTCACGGCGCTGCGCAACTATCTGGGCCTCAATGCGGAGCTCGTGCAGAATCACATGCGCAACAAGGGCAGCAGCACCCAGCCGACAGCGGTCGGAGCCGTCGCCGGCGCAGTGATCTCCCAGGCATCGCAGGCATCGCGACCGATGGTGCCGCGTGCGTCGCCCACGTCGCCGATCTCGCGGCTGTCGCGCGAGGAGCACACACTGTCCGATCCGGACCCGAATCCCAATGCGAACACGCTGCTCTTTGCCGAGGTGCACGGCGATGCGCCCTACATTGACCTCTACCATCATCAGCAGCAGCAGTCGAGCGCCGTCTCCTTCAATCCGGCAGCAGCAGCAGCAGCAGCGGCAACAGCTCAGCGACGCAGCTCCACAACGCATGCGATCAGCGGTGAATCGCCGGCAGCGAGTGCGAGCAATCCCAATCCGAATGCCAGTCCCAATGCGACCAACAGCTGGATTGATCAGCGCCTCGTGCAGTCGTCGGCCGTGGAGAGTCTGCGCCGGGAGCTCGGCCTCAGCGAGGACGATGCGCACATTATAGAGCCATTTGTCGAGGTGCGCGACTGGAGCCGAATGTCACCCTCATCACGGAGGGCAATGCCGACGATGTGTGCGTGTGGTTCGTGATGACCGGTACGCTGGCCGTCTATCAGAGCAATGCGGATGCGACGCGTGCCGCCAAGCAGGACAGTAAGAACGATATGCTCATCCATTTTGTGCATCCCGGCGAGATAGTCGGCGGATTGGCGATGCTCACCGGCGAGGCCAGTGCCTACACAATCCGGGCGCGGAGCAGCAGTCGCGTCGCCTTCATTCGCCGTGCCGCCATCTACCAGTGAGTAATCCTCCCTGCATCAAACTCGAATATGGCCTGTCCGATTATATGATTTGATTTCCTACTTGCAGGATAATGCGTCAGCGTCCCCGCATCGTCTTGGATCTGGGCAATGGTGTGGTGCGTCGTCTGTCGCCGCTGGTGCGTCAGTGCGACTATGCGCTGGACTGGATATTCCTGGAGTCGGGCCGCGCCGTCTATCGTCAGGACGAGAGCAGTGACAGCACCTACATTGTGCTGAGCGGACGCATGCGTTCCGTGATCACACATCCCGGCGGCAAGAAGGAGATTGTCGGCGAGTACGGCAAGGGCGATCTGGTGGGCATCGTTGAGATGATCACAGAGACGTCGCGCACCACCACAGTGATGGCTGTGCGCGACTCCGAGCTGGCCAAGCTGCCCGAGGGCCTCTTCAATGCGATCAAGCTGCGCTATCCGATTGTCGTCACGCGGCTGATCAGCTTCCTGAGTCATCGCTTCCTCGGCTCGATGCAGACGCGCAGCGGCAACGCCTACGGAGCGCCGGTCGAGGCCAATCCCGTCACGCACAAATACTCGACGGTCGCCCTCGTGCCCATCACGGACGATGTGCCCCTCACGCCCTTCACCTACGAGCTATATCACTCGCTTTGTGCCATTGGTAAGCAGGCTATTGTCACAGGATGTTTTGCGATTACACTTGTCTAGCAATTGCAATAATCCTTTTTATACTCTTTTCGATTTTTTTTTATTGTTGTTGGTTTATTGTTGATTGATGATGCATTATATTATATTAAATGTTAATATGTTAATATGTGGCAATACAATCACAATTCTTTTGATTAGGTATAAAATGAGTTGTTACAGTTTGTGGTTTGTGGTTAATCAGCCGAATTGCTTTAGTTTTACGTTTGACCAGCGGAGTGCGGAGCTACCTGTCGCCTGTCTAAGCGACCACAGCGATACTTGACCTATGGCCGAGGACGAAATTCGTGCCATAGAGAGAAAGAGCAGAAGGCAAAAGAGTGTTAAGAAAATGTTAAATTGCTGTTGCTGTTAACACTTAACAGTGGTGTCGACCGATCGACGATCAACTCTGCTAGTGCTCGAACAAATTCTCATCACTCCCATCTCTAATTCTGTCTTCTTCTTCCGCGGTCATAAAATAAATCTTGTCAAACGTAAAATTTAAATTATTAATATAAAACTAGTGCTTAAGACTACCTTATATACAGTGTACTAGTAAATTTAGTATAGCGTACCCGTATTTATATAGTCAATCATTGGCGGAGGCTTGAACGTGAAAGATATCACAGGCAATTACAAAGTTTTTGTGTGTTATTGAAAAAATACCAATACTCGTGTGCGTGCGCATACGCAAATAAAATTTGGTAAGTGGCTGAGAGATGCACACGCACACGAGGTAAGAGATTTTTATATTGGTAATTAATTACGTTTGACGATTAATGTGACATATGAACGACAAATATTTTGCAATATACTAACCGTATATCGGAAAATTATTTGTCGTTCATTTTCTTATATGGCAAAATAAAATTAATTCTATTTTCTTTAGTTTAATTTCAGCAACTTTTTGGAAGGGTCTGCCTATTGGATCAGACTGGCATAATTAATAAACGGACTGGATACATACAAATTGGAATTTTAGCTAAGTATAATCTACTTATTGTGTTTTGTATGTACCCAGTGTTATTTACTTTTGTGATTAATTTTGATTATTAATCGTCTTGTCGTCTCCTCGTCCTGATAGATTTGCGGTGCATGCGCTGCCGCCAGTTGCCATGGCTGGGTCGCCACAAGGCAATGGCCGGCGACTGCGCGCTGCTCCAAAATGACGCTGCTTCTTGAAGATGCTGCAGCTGCTGATGTTGTCGTCGGTATCGTCGTCGTCGTTGTTGCTGCCGATAGTTCGGCGGAGTGGGAGGAGGCCATGATATTGAGGTGGCCACCAGGAGCAAGGCACCAATTGTCCAGATTGACAACTGATGCTGATAATGAATTTGCGGCCGCCGCTGCCGACCAGAGGCCCAATATGGGCCAATGAAGTTAGTCTGGAGTGGATCCAGGATGTGGTCCAAGCAACCAGAAAGATGGCTTTGTCGGAACAAGTTGGATGCCCAGTGCTGCCCAGGGTGATGCCGGGGCCGTCCTTGCCACATGCCACAATTGGGGGCACTGTGGCAGTTAGCGCCAGTGCAGTGCCGAGACTGTTTTGTGTATGTGGATTGTATGCGCGTTATACGCCTGCGTATTGGAGTGTTATTATTTAGTGTTTTTTGTGATTTTACTAATATGTTGTTGTTTTCCAGGCGCTGCTGCAGTTTTTGTCCCTCAACCTGAGTGTCATTAGAATGACACATTATTATCCCAGGCCTAGGGGTAGGAGACAGCTGGTTGTGTGTTGGTGGATGTTCATTGATGGTGGCAGCATTAACATTGTCGTCATCAGAGATTATTATGATTTCATCATCAGGTATGTCAAGTTCATGTATTATAATTTCTTGTTGGCTTTGTTCCTGCGGCGTCTGCCGCTGTTTTAGTTGAGGTCGAAGTTGCTGATTTTTATGCTGTCGCGCAGTAGACGCGCTTTGGCGGCGAGATTCCCATTGTGACCAGAAGGTTAGTGGTGGAGGTTCGTCAGTTGGCTGATGCTGCTGCTGTTGTAGTTGCTGTTGCTGTTGCTGCTCGGGGTGCTGAGGTAGGTCCGGTAGGATGAGCCTTTGAATTTGCCATGGCTGGTTTTCAATTAGTTGCTCCACTTGCTCTCGGGTTAGGGTGCCCCTTTTGTAGTCCCGGTGATATTTGTTTATGAGCATTTCATTAAGTCTTCGTACAGACTGTGGATTTTGTAGGGCCTGTTGGCGCCTTAGTTGCCTTTTTTGTTCTAGCTGAGCTTTATAATGCTTCTTCTCCTCCTCATCCAGAAGTCGTAGCAGGGTGGGTAGCTGTTCATGTAGGTGCGGCTGTTGTTGTTGCTGTTTCCTGAGCTCTTTCCTGCATTGTGGTTGGTGGGGGAGTATATAACGCTGGAGTTGTTTAGAGTATCTTGGCCATTTTAGCCGGTTTGGTGTGTAGGGCTCAGTTATTAGTTTTCTAGCCTCCCTATTGGGGTGGTTGGCCAGTGTATCTGCGAATTTTGAGCTTGTTTTGTCGAATGCCTCGTCAACACTAGCTAGGTTATATCTAGTTTTTATGGTTGTATTTCGAGTGTATCTAGTGGCATTCACTACAAGGCGAATAAATCTGTTATTAATTGTTTCTATTCGCTTAAATTGCGTATTGCTGGCCAGTGCTCCCCAAATGGGGATGGCATATCTCCATATTGGTGCGATGCATTGGTTATAAAAGATTAGTTTGCAGGCCGTCGGTAATTTACTGTTTTTGCCGATGATCCAATTATGCTTTTTAACTGCCGCTGATAGTCTTATGCGAAGCTGAGTTATATGGTGCTTCATTGTGAGTTTGTTGTCCAGGTGCATTCCCAGGTATTGGTGCTTAGGCTTGTTGGCAATTTGTTTATTATTAATTACAGGCATAGGTGCCACATAGTTTTGGTACATTCTTCTTTTTGTGAATAGTACGTGTATAGTTTTTGTCTCATTGATGTTAATGCACCATTGATTTGCCCATTTAACAATTCTGGCCATGTAGCAGCTATTGTTTTTTATGGCTGTGCTTGGTAGATTGGCCGTATTCATGATGACAGTGTCATCGGCAAATGTGGACAGGAGGCTTTTTTCACTGTCGTCTTTGTATGTGCTCAGCGGGGTTGGCAAGGGCATGTCAGATGTATATATGTTGTATAATATTGGCCCTAGCACACTGCCTTGCGGCACTCCAGCATTGATCTGGCCAGTGCGGGATCTAGTACCGTCATTGCAGTTGACAAAAAATGTCCGATTTCCCAGATAACTCTCCATCACTCGGTATAGGGGTATTGGTAGCAATTTACTCAGTTTGTTAAGTAGGCCCTCATGCCATACTCTATCAAAGGCTTCTCTAATATCAATGAATATTGCTGAGCAGAACTGTCTATTTTCAAATGCTTTTTGAATGAATTGGGTTACTCGCGCCAGCTGTTGTTCAGTGCCATGGTTTACACGGAAACCGAACTGATGGTTAGGCAGCGCGTCGGCAAAATCTTTTTCCTCAAGCATGCGTGTTAGCATTAGCCTTTCAAATATTTTTGAAAGGCCTGATAACAAGCTTATTGGCCTATATGAGTCAACATCCTCTGACTTTTTGCCAGGTTTAAGAATCATTTTAATTGATGCATGTTTCCATTGTGTGGGGTAATGTCCATACCGGAGGATAGAATTGTATATAAGTACCAGATAAAGGATGGCTTTCTTTGGTAGGGCTTTGATTAGCCGGTTGCTTATAGCATCGCTGCCTGGGGACTTGGAATTTTTAAGCTTCCTTATTATATTAATTACTTCAGTATCCCTAATGGGACGAAATGGCAGGACTTTATCTTTTGCTGCATTGCGTTGTTGCTGCGTTGTACTGCTGTTGTTATCCTGTAGCTGCTGGGTCCGCTGTTGTTGCTGCCGCTGCTGTAACTGTTGCACCTGCTGCTGCTCATGGTACTTATGTTGTCTTATTGATACAATCCTTTTTTGGAGTTCAGTAGAGATTTTGATTCTCTCTTCCAGTGAATTGGAGTATTTTGGTTTAAATCTCTGCTCTAAGTAACTGGCAAACACTTCAGCCTTTTCTACTGTATTTTTAGTCCAGGTTCCATGGCTGATTTTATTATTGCTGTTTTTATTAACCACATTACTGATTTTTATGGGCCAATCTGGTTCAGGCTGTCGCTTTATATTGTTGGTTATTTTCCATAATTTTTGGACTTTGTACCGATCGTTGGGATTGATCTGCCTAAACAAGTTGTTGTAATAGCTGGCTTTATGACTTTTTAGTGTGTTTATGAGCCCCCTTTTGCAACGATTGTAAAGTTTTTGAGTAGTTGGGTTCCGGATCCTGTTGTGGATAATCTTCATTTTCTGTTTTAGTTTGATTTGGCGCAGGAAGCTGTTGTTCCGGTTTAATGACATGTAGGGGCCGAAGTGGGTTGGATGTAAGCGGTAATGCTGGTGTTGGTTGCATCTAGTATTTGATTTTGATACTATAGCTTTGGCAGTGTCGTATATTTTGTTGATAAATATGTCTACGGCATCCTCGATGTCTATACCACTGTTAATTTCTGTATTTAGCAGCATGCAATTGTTTAGCTGGTTGTGGAACTGCCTAATATTGGCTTTTTTAATGACAAGCCTAAGATTTCTTTGTTGATGTTGCCACTGTTGCTGCTTCTGCTGCTCCTGTTGTTGTTGGTGCTGCTGCTGCTGCATGTGGCTAATTGGGTTGATGGTGATGTGAATCGGCAGGTGGTCCGAATCCAGATCAGCAGTAGAGTGCGTTCGCAGCCTATTACCATGGATGCCAGTGTATATGGCAAAGTCAATGGCACTAGGTCGTTTTCTGCTGTCATGGGGGTAATGTGTGGAACCGCCAGTTGCGAGTATATTTAGTTTATTGTTGTTGTGGATGCAGTTTAATAGGACTTTGCCTCGTTGACAGGCTCTTATGTTGCCCCACCATCTGTTTTTGGCATTCCAGTCTCCGCATACTATCAGTCCAGGCCTGGGCTGATTGTTGTTACCGGTGTCTGTATTAATGCCGAGGCTAAGCAAGTGGCTAATCATGATATTAACTTGTCCTTCCGTCCATTTGATTTGGGGTGGGCAGTAAATGGGTGCCATTATAATAGTTTCCAATGGGCTAAGTACTATGGCTACTGGAGCACATTGTACGAATTTATTGGCTATAGGTTGCAGCGCCATATGTTTTATATTGTATTTAATTAGTAGCGCAACCCCTCCACTTCTGTAATTGCCAGGTTGGGCTGCCAGGATGCAGTGGTAGCCATTTATGTTGTTGAGTTTAGCTCTGCCAGTTCTTGTTGTGGTATTAGGGTTCATCTTCGTCTCAGTGACCATCATGACATCTATATCATATAGGTGCATAAAGGCTTCCAATTCGTTGATCTTATTGGCCACACCCGCTGCATTCCAATAGGCAATTTTGAAATTGCTATCCTGATGCTGCTGGTGAGTGTTGTTAGTGCGGTTGATACTGTTGGGTCTATTATTCATTGATTAATAGATCATTGGCTGTGGCTAGTTTGCTAAGTGCCAGTGCAATCATTGCTCCCTGTTCAATGGACTGGCAATTGTCACTGGCATAGGCTGTCCGGCTTGAGGTTAAAGCAAGGACAAGTTGTGATAACATGTCTAGTCTATTGACCAGATCATTTATTATCCTGGTCTGTTGACCGATCATCTTCATAACATGGTTCTCTGACAGACCGTCTTGTTGTTGCTGCTGCCGTTTCTGCTCATCCACCAGCTTTGCCTGGAGGTCGTGCAAGTGGCTGCTTGCAGGGCCTGCATGCTTAGCTGGCTTGGGTGAATTGGCTATATGGCCGCTTTTAGCTATCTGGCTATAAAGCTGCTGTTGTGGCTTTTTGTTGTTGCTGCTGATGACCTTGTTCGGCGTATTCTGCTGCTTCTTATGTTGTTTTTGTTGTTTTTGTTGTTTTTGTTTTGGCGGATTTTGTTGCTGTTTTGGCATGTATGGCTGTTTTTGTTGTTGCTGCTGCTGCTGCTGCTGCTGCTTAGACTGGATAACTGGCTGCTGTTTTAGCTGGCCTGGCTGGACTGGCTGTTTAGGATGCTGCTGCTGCTGCTGCTGCTGCTGCTGCTTCTGCTTCTGCTGCTGCTTCTGCTTCTGCTGCTGCTGCTGCTGCTGCTGCTGCTGTTTCTCCATAATATTTGGCAATTTGATTGTATTTGCAAATCCTGACGAATTCACAATTGTATGTAAATCCGCCCTTGCTTTGTTGATTGCCATTTTTGATTGGGCATCTTTGAAGGCCCGACATCCCTTGTAGCTAGCAATGTGCTCTCCAAGGCAATTGGCACATCGGGCTGGTGTGTTCCTAGCCTTGGTGCACATTGTTGTTGCGTGCCCCCCCGCACATTTTAAGCAGACAAATTGCCTTCTGCAATAGTTTTTGGAGTGTCCAAATGCCTGGCATCTGTGACACTGTACTGGGTCTATACGCCTCCTTTGTCGCTCAATTGTTATGTCCTGGTTGCCCAGCTTTTTGATATGCAGGCTGGACTCATTTGTTCCATCAGTAGTTGGCTCTAGCTCCACCTCGAATAGATTAAGGGCCCTGCCGCTATAGCGGTGTTTCATAACGCGTATGAAACGTGTCGTCAGGGCCTCCTTTGCCAATTCTTGGCTTATCCATTCGGTTGGAGTCGATGCGTGAAGGTGCCGGATGACAATACGGAAGCCGCGGTCCTTACGCATTTGATGCGTATACAGTTCCGTATTGTTTCCTTTTAATTCCGTCGCTATCAGGTTGTAGGTCGTCATATCTTTACATTGCAGCCTAAGTGCACCATCTTTAGTGCACTTGGTGCTGTAACTGTTGGCTCCGACACCATTAATGCCATTGATCCGATCCAAGAATGGCTGGATCGAGTCGATCTTCGGCAAGAATAGTGTCGGTACCTTGGCGCTCCTAACAAGATGCCACTTCTGTTGTTCGCTCTTTTTTACATTTTGTCTGTCCGTTTTACGTTTTTCGGCCGCAAAAAATTCCATTAATTCGGCCATGGCGGCATCGTCGTCATCCTTTTTGCGCTGACGCTTTGCCGCATTCTGGTCGTTATTGTATTGCCACATATTAACATATTAACATTTAATATAATATAATGCATCATCAATCAACAATAAACCAACAACAATAAAAAAAAATGAAATGAAAAGAAAAAGAAATTAAAAATGGTGTCATTTATTTCGGAAGTGAATAATAATTGTACAAAAAGCTGCTAATTTGTGCAATTAAAACAAATTAAACAAATAAAAATAAAAATCAATAAACTAAAAGCAATTCCTGGAGTCATATAAAAATATAAAAAATGTGCAAAAAATGTGCAAAAAAAAAGACATATAGCCAATACAAAAATTTTGGTGGGCAAATTGCACTAATTAATTAGTGCAAACAAAATTAAAGAAACACATATTATCGACAATTACTTGCCCCAAAAATTTCAATAAGATCGGACAATAAACACAGAAGTTATTTAAGATTTAACTTTCCATTGTGTGGGGCTCAGCGAAAAGCAAGCTAACTGCTTAAACCGCTTGCACTGCTTGTACTGCAGCATGTGTGTGTTTAGAGCAGTACGAATGATTGTAAGGACTGGGTTCAGGGTATCTCGTAGTCGGGCACTCCCGACTAGAGCACTCTTACTTGTTTCTTTTGCATTGTCTTTCGTAAACATCATTCTACGAATGCAGTGAAAAAAATATACAAAAGTAGTTGCTAAGATGGTGAAATACTTGGGTTTATGCTCCATATGCTTAGCAATGAATACTTTAGTGATTCACTGTATGTATGCCTAATCAGTAGCAGCAGCTGTGTCGATTTCAGCCCATTACAAAAATCAAAGTTTACGAGAGTGTTTCTACTTTTGCTTTAATTGGCTACTTCGATATCAAGCTTCAGCTGTGCTACGACTTGGTTTTTCACTAAGCTCAAAATTGGTTTGCTAGCTGTACATATACTTTTTGGGAAATAAACTTAAAAGAAAACCAATTTCACATACATACGATACAATTAATTATATAATATAATATATAACTGGGGAATGAGTTTGCAGCTTTATCAAAAGCTTGCAGCAAAAAGTTAGCTCGTTAAAAAAGGGTTTGAAAATGCCGTGAACGGGCGTAAAAAAGTCCAATCACTACAATTATATATATATATATATATATATATATATATCTATATGTTAATGGACTTTTGGACTTGCTATATTAAGTAGCGTGAATAATCAAAAAGAGGCCGTGAATTTACGTGACGTGACAGAAAAATGTAGATCAGGATTTAGCGGCAACTGAATGAAAAACCACTCGCCTCGGATAACCAGTCATTAATATTATCTTTAAATCAAACGTTTCACACTCAATTATGGTAATCCATATGCGATTGCAGGTGTACTTTTATGGCGCTCTCTTTGTCATCGGAGTGCTTTGTTTACGTGACGTGACAGAAATATGTATATAGACAATGAATGTGCGCGGCATGAACGAAAAATTGCTCGCCTCGGATAGCTTAAGATTAATAATCTTATATATCTTTAAGTCAAACGTTTCACACTCAATGATGGTTATCGATATTCGATTGCAGGTGTACTTCTATGGCGCTCTCTTTGTCATCGGAGTGCTGTTCATCGCCTGGTTCCTGTACTTCAAGCGGTTGGCGCGCCTCCGTTTGCGGGACGAGATCGCCCGGTCGCTGAGCGCCGTCACGTCGGCGTCCGGCGGCGATCATCGTGGATTGCGCTTCCGGAAGCGCGACAAGATGCTCTTCTATGGCCGCCGGATGCTGCGCAAAATGAAGAACGTCAGCGGGCAGATGTACAGCAGCGGCAAGGGCTACAAGCGGCGGGCGGTGATGCGCTTCGCCCGTCGCATCCTCCAGCTGCAGCGCGAGAATCGGCCGCTGGAAATGAAGACGGTGGAGCCGCCCGCCGAGTATCTGGAGGAGACGAGCGAGGGCAGCGACCGCGTGCCGCCGGATGCGCTCTACATGCTGCAGAGCATACGCATATTCGGTCACTTCGAGAAGCCCATCTTCCTCAAGCTGTGCAAGCACACCCAGCTGCTGCAGCTGATGCCCGGCGACTATCTGTTCAAGATCACCGATCCCGACGACAGCGTCTACATTGTCCAGTCGGGCATGATCAATGTCTACATTTGCAATGCCGATGGCAGCACCCTCTCCCTGAAGACGGTGCGCAAGGGCGAGTCCGTGACGTCACTGCTCAGCTTCATCGATGTGCTGTCGGGCAACTCCAGCTACTACAAGACCGTCACGGCCAAGGCCATCGAGAAGTCGGTCGTCATTCGGCTGCCCATGCAGGTGACTCTTGCCAACTGACCAGCCTACCAGCGTACCAAGTGACCAAAAGACGCCAATAGCAAAAATAGCTTTTCTTTTCCAAAGCCCGTTTTCTCATCTATCATTTATCGTCTGAATTGGTTTAGTCTAGTTTATAATAAGTTTATGCAAAGCAAAGCTATAAACTATAAAAACCTTTTAAAATCCCGTTACGGAACTGATTCTAATTCGCAAATAATTCAAATTGTTCTAAATTCGTATTTTATTAACAACGAAGCCCAAGCAATTTGGGGCAATTGGCAACACTGGCACAAATACTAACCCTACAATCAATATCGTAATTAAATTGCATCATTATGACTGCTTGCAGGCCTTCGAGGAGGTGTTCGAGGAGAATCCGGATGTGATGATACGCGTGATCCAGGTGATTATGATACGACTGCAGCGCGTGCTCTTCACGGCGCTGCGCAACTATCTGGGCCTCAATGCGGAGCTCGTGCAGAATCACATGCGCAACAAGGGCAGCAGCACCCAGCCGACAGCGGTCGGAGCCGTCGCCGGCGCAGTGATCTCCCAGGCATCGCAGGCATCGCGACCGATGGTGCCGCGTGCGTCGCCCACGTCGCCGATCTCGCGGCTGTCGCGCGAGGAGCACACACTGTCCGATCCGGACCCGAATCGCAATGCGAACACGCTGCTCTTTGCCGAGGTGCACGGCGATGCGCCCTACATTGACCTCTACCATCATCAGCAGCAGCAGTCGAGCGCCGTCTCCTTCAATCCGGCAGCAGCAGCAGCAGCAGCGGCAACAGCTCAGCGACGCAGCTCCACAACGCATGCGATCAGCGGTGAATCGCCGGCAGCGAGTGCGAGTGCGAATCCCAATCCCAATCCGAATGCCAGTCCCAATGCGAGCAACAGCTGGATTGATCAGCGCCTCGTGCAGTCGTCGGCCGTGGAGAGTCTGCGCCGGGAGCTCGGCCTCAGCGAGGACGATGCGCACATTATAGAGCCATTTGTCGAGGTGCGCGAACTGGAGCCGAATGTCACCCTCATCACGGAGGGCAATGCCGACGATGTGTGCGTGTGGTTCGTGATGACCGGTACGCTGGCCGTCTATCAGAGCAATGCGGATGCGACGCGTGCCGCCAAGCAGGACAGTAAGAACGATATGCTCATCCATTTTGTGCATCCCGGCGAGATAGTCGGCGGATTGGCGATGCTCACCGGCGAGGCCAGTGCCTACACAATCCGGGCGCGGAGCAGCAGTCGCGTCGCCTTCATTCGCCGTGCCGCCATCTACCAGTGAGTAATCCTCCCTGCATCAAACTCGAATATGGCCTGTCCGATTATATGATTTGATTTCCTACTTGCAGGATAATGCGTCAGCGTCCCCGCATCGTCTTGGATCTGGGCAATGGTGTGGTGCGTCGTCTGTCGCCGCTGGTGCGTCAGTGCGACTATGCGCTGGACTGGATATTCCTGGAGTCGGGCCGCGCCGTCTATCGTCAGGACGAGAGCAGTGACAGCACCTACATTGTGCTGAGCGGACGCATGCGTTCCGTGATCACACATCCCGGCGGCAAGAAGGAGATTGTCGGCGAGTACGGCAAGGGCGATCTGGTGGGCATCGTTGAGATGATCACAGAGACGTCGCGCACCACCACAGTGATGGCTGTGCGCGACTCCGAGCTGGCCAAGCTGCCCGAGGGCCTCTTCAATGCGATCAAGCTGCGCTATCCGATTGTCGTCACGCGGCTGATCAGCTTCCTGAGTCATCGCTTCCTCGGCTCGATGCAGACGCGCAGCGGCAACGCCTACGGAGCGCCGGTCGAGGCCAATCCCGTCACGCACAAATACTCGACGGTCGCCCTCGTGCCCATCACGGACGATGTGCCCCTCACGCCCTTCACCTACGAGCTATATCACTCGCTTTGTGCCATTGGTAAGCAGGCTATTGTCACAGGATGTTTTGCGATTACACTTGTCTAGCAATTGCAATAATCCTTTTTATACTCTTTTCGATGAAAATAGTATATTAAGTTTGTAACGCATAGAAGGAAGCGTCGGAGACCCCCAAAAGATACTGCCAGTATGCTTAGAATGACAATACAAATTGATCTAGCCATGTCCGTCTGTCTGTCTGTCTGTATGTATGCAAACTAGTCCCTCAGTTTTTGAGCTATCGTGATAAAACTTTGCACAGAAACTTATTATTCAAAGAGACAACACATTGGTCGGAAACGGCCGGATCGGACCACTATATCTTATAGCTGGCATACAACTGGCAGTCGGTTTTGGCCATAAATCCCATGTTTTCAAAGCTATCGCGATGAAGCTTTGCACAGATACTTATTATTCAAACATACATCACATTGATCGGAGGCAGCCAGATCGGACCACTATATCTTATAGCTGTTTAATATTTCAATAGAAAATTTAAATTCATATGATAGCAATTTTTACAGCTAATGAAAGTGCTGCAGTTGGCAGAGTGAAAATTGTCTAAGGGTTCGAAAAGAGTATAAAATCTTCGGCACGCCGAAGATTATCCTTTGCCACTTGTTTGAAATGCATTATTACCCTACATTATAGTTATAAGTTAAACTGTCAACTGCTTTCCCTTCTCTTGTGTTCGTTCACAGGTCCTGTGCTGCGTCTGACATCGGAGGTGGTCCGCAAACAGCTGGGCATCAACATATTTGAGGCTGCCAACGAGTACCGCCTGACGTCATGGCTGGCCCAGCAGGAGGATCGCAACATAATCACGCTGTACCAGTGCGATAGCTCGCTGAGTCCGTGGACACAGCGCTGCATGCGACAGGCGGACGTGGTGTTGATAGTCGGTCTCGGCGAGCGTTCGCATTTGGTTGGCAAATTCGAGCGTGAGATCGACAAGCTGGCGATGCGCACACAGAAGGAGCTGGTGCTGCTCTATCCGGAGACGACGAACGCGAAGCCATCCAACACGCTCAGCTGGCTCAATGCGCGTCCCTGGGTAACCAAGCATCATCATGTGCTCTGCGTCAAGCGGATCTTCACCCGCAAGAGCCAATATCGCATTGTGAGTAGTGAAACTAACTCTCTTAAAGTTGTCATCTAATCGCATCTGTTTCATCGTCTAGAACGATCTCTACAGTCGCGTCCTGCTCTCCGAGCCCAATATGCATTCCGATTTCTCTCGCCTCGCCCGCTGGCTAACGGGCAACTCTATTGGCCTGGTGCTTGGTGGCGGCGGTGCCCGCGGTGCCGCCCACATTGGCATGCTCAAGGCCATACAGGAGGCGGGCATACCTATTGATATGGTTGGCGGTGTCAGCATTGGTGCCCTGATGGGCGCCCTCTGGTGTTCGGAGCGCAACATTACCACCGTCACACAGAAGGCGCGCGAATGGTCGAAAGTATGTAAACTTTAACATATGTAAACTTTAACATATGTAAACTTTAACATATGTAAACTTTAACATATGTTAGCATTGCTCTAAAAACTTCAACAAATGATTATGTATATAAATACAGTATTTGTTTAATAAGTGCATTTTTCAATGCTACGCACATGACAGTTATATATTTAACAGATATCAAATATGCAATTTACGTTCCTTGCTTCATTTTTGAATTAGGATTTAACTGAAACTGCATATGCATGTGTATATTAGATATCTTTAACATTATGTTCAACCAGAAAGCAATATCATCGCTTAGCTCCAAGACTTTCTTGTATTTATAATTCATTTTTATTCGCAATTATTCACATATACTTTTCTCCTAATTTGTTGTTTTTTAGAAAATGACGAAATGGTTCCTTCAACTGCTGGACCTCACGTACCCCATAACGTCGATGTTCTCCGGGCGCGAGTTCAACAAGACCATACACGACACCTTTGGCGATGTGACCATCGAGGATCTGTGGATACCGTATTTTACGCTCACCACCGATATAACCGCCAGCTGTCATCGCATTCACACCAACGGTGAGTGCCGGTTGTTGCTGTCGCTGCTGCTGCTGCCGCTGCTGCTGCTATCTCACTTACTCATTTAGCTGCTCGTTTTGAATTCGTGCATTCGCTTTAGTTTAATTTGCTTTCTCTTGTGTTGCGCCTTGTGCTTATCTTTTATGTTTTGTGCTTAATGCTTTTCTTTTTGATTTACTTAAAGTATTATTATTATTGGCTTGGTGTTTGATCCTGTTCCGTAGCTTGTAGGACAAACACAAACACGCACGTACACACACACACACACACACACACACACGCACACCTGTACACGTACACGGCAAATTAACACTCATACATTCGTATGCGCATTTAAGAGAGGGCGCCCACGCACATTTGCTCCTTGCGTGGCGCCATCTGGCGGCAGCTCAACTACATACATACATACCTTATCAGCCAGCTCCAAGCCCAAAAGTATTTTCGTTGTGTGTTTCCTGGTTTCAGCTGTGCCAGTTCAATTCTGGCGCCATAATTGTGTTCAAAATCATTGTTCTCCAAAGTCTACTGTCAAATAAGTTGTAGCTCACATACAAATGTATGTATGTGTGTCTGTATGTTTGTCTGATGCGTGTTTGTGTCTTAGCTAGAAACTAACCTGCTGCTGCTGCTGCTGCGCAAAACAACAACAAATCCTAATTAACGAGCGGCTGTGCTCGCGCTCGCTAACACACTGCTCAAACTCAAAGTTGTTTCTCTCTCTCTCTCTCTCTCTCTATTTCTCTCTTCCCACACACACACACACACACACACACACACTTTCACACATATAAAAACACAAACATGCTCGCTCACTTGAAAAATTAAACTGTCGCAGGATCTCTGTGGCGCTATGTGCGCTCCTCAATGTCACTCAGCGGCTATATGCCGCCACTATGCGATCCACTAGATGGACATCTACTGCTGGATGGCGGCTATGTAAATAATTTGCCAGGTAATTAGCAACTAGCAACTAAAAAAAAAACCAAAAAAATTTAAATAAGCAATACGATTAACGTATTATGACTATGCCGTTAATCTTTTCTCTCAATCTCAATTTTCAATTTAGAGAGCCCAGAGTGTTGGATAATTTCTCTCAATGACTGTTACTGTAACTGTACTGTTAATTGCCATTTGCACACTTGTTCGCCTTTTCCAATCCTTCTCCACTAGCAGCAGCGTACCCCGCCCCCGCCAAACATGTCTATTCTCTCTCTCTCCCTCTCTTTCTCTCTTTGTCACACGCGATGTTGAAATTAAGCGATCGGTGGCTCGGATTCCAATTAGCCACCTTCTTGCTTTCGTTCCTCACCAACTCACATACTCATGCATATACATACATACATATGTATGTACATATACACAACACATACTTATACACGTACAAAGACAGAGCACACTGGTTCTACTATATATTTTTCTTGCTCTTTTTTACAACTTGTGTATTATATTCGTTTCACATACATATGTACATATTCATACATAAATACATACATATGTCTATTAAACAGACACAATTAGTTGCTGTTACATTTTTGAGTTGCGTATTTTGTATCTGTATGTAATATTATTATTATTATATGAATGTACTTCTTCAGTAAAATCTAAAGCTTAACATGAATCTTGATTGTAGCCTAGCACAAAAGTATAAAACTGCATAAGCCCCACACTCACACATGCACACACACACGCAACGGCAATAAAATTGTGTATTCTCTCTCTCTCTCTCTTTCTCTTTACTCTCCCCCTCCGCCCACCCACACACACACACACACACGCACATATATATAAACATGCATATGCACATGAAATGGCGTGCATTTATGCTACTCACACACTGTCCACGTCCACACACATACACACACACACACACACATATATATATATATGACTGTGCGTCTTGTCCTCTTTGCGTGCGGTTGAGATACCGTTTGTTCAGGTCATCTGTGGCGCTATTGTCGCGCCAGCATGTCCATTGCCGGCGTCTTTCCCCCCTTCTGTGACTATCGTGACGGTCATCTGCTGCTCGATGGATGCTATACGAACAATGTGCCAGGTAACATTTACAGTAACAGTAACAGTAACAGTAACAGAAGTCCAACACTCTGCTCAACTGGACACTTTGCTTAACATTTGAACAATCAACAATATTTGACTGCCTTCAATTCGCTAACATTTCCATGTAAACACTTTACGTTCCGATAACGCAAAACCACTTAGCTGATGTTATGCACAATTTGGGCGCCGCGCACATAATTGCCATCGATGTGGGCTCACAGGATGACACGGATCTGACCAACTATGGCGATGACCTGAGCGGCTGGTGGCTGCTCTACAAGAAATGGAATCCCTTCACATCGCCCGTCAAAGTGCCCGATCTGCCGGACATTCAGTCGCGTCTCGCCTACGTCTCCTGTGTGCGCCAGCTGGAGGTGAGTTGCATTAGGCCAGCACAAATGCAAGTAAGAGTGCTCTAGTCGGGAGTGCCCGGCTACGAGATACCCTGAACCCAGTCCTTACAAAAATTCGCACTAATCTATCAGTGTGTTTACATACAAACACACATATGCTGCAGTACAAGCAGTGCAAGCGGCTTAAGCAGTTAGCTTGCTCTAAAATCTTAAGTAACTTCTGTGTTTATTGTCCGATCTTTCTGAGGGGACACAAAATTGGCTGTAAAATGTGTGACCAAACCAAATTGCAAGGTCATATCTTCCAAAATGCGTTTTTTTGAACATATAGGGGGATTCGGGGGTGGTATCAAAAAAGTTAAATATTTGTAACATGTGCATGATATTCGAGATTATACATGCCAAATTCGGGGCCTCTAGCTATTATATGGTCCAAGAACGCTGGTCTGAAAACGAAATTTATCGATAACTTTTGAACGGGATGAGTTATCGATAGATTGAAATAAACTTAATCTGTCCCAAGACTACGAGAACTTATATTCCAAATATGAAGTCGCTCGCTTTTGTAGTCTCTGATATCCGCGTGTTCATACAGACAGACAGACAGACAGACAGACAGACGGACGGACGGACGGACATGTCTAGATCGACTCGGCTGTTGATACTGATCAAGAATATAGATACTTTATATGGTCGGATATGCTTCCTTATGCCTGTTACATACTTTTGCACAAAACCATTCCATTTTGAATGGGTTCAGGGTATAAATAGCCTCTTTATTTTGCTTGTACGAGGTGAAAACTGTTTAAGTTCATTGTTTTTTTTGCAGGAAGTGAAAAACTCGGACTATTGCGAGTATATTCGACCGCCCATAGATAAGTATAAGACACTCGCGTTTGGCAGCTTCGATGAGATACGAGATGTGGGCTACGTCTTTGGCAAGAACTACTTCGACACGATGGCCAAGGCTGGCCGCTTGGGTCGCTTCAATCAGTGGTTCAACAAGGAGCCGCCGAAGCGTGGCAATCACGCCTCCCTCAACGAATACACCTTCATAGATCTGGCGCAGATCGTCTGCAAGCTGCCGGAGACGTATGCCCTGCACACGGCGGACATATTCAGCGAGGACGAGGACTTTGATGGCTACATCTCGGAGCCAAGCACGCTCAATACGGTAAATATGCCCCAATGAGTGTATTAAGCATGCGAATCCTTACAAATACGAAGTTTTCGATTCGAGGCTGCTTCTTGAATTGGAAACTAGAAAATAATGTATTTCTTGAAACACGCATTCCCTAAAATTCGACGGGATAACCAGGAATGGTGTGTGTGTAGGGTATCTGGCAGTCGGTGCACTCATTTAATCGATTCCCATTACAATTGCCATTTGCAGGATCGACGTCGCATACAGGTGCCACGAGCGGGCAACTCGCTATCCTTCTCAGAGACTGAAATGGACTCCGACGTGGAGATTGACCTGGAGCTGGAGCGCAAAGTGGACAAGGCGACGCAATCGACGCCGCCGACGCCAAACAAACGGAATGCGCTGACGCCGACGCCCAGCCAGGCGCATCTGGCTGCAGTGTCCTTCAGCAAGGCGGAGCCGACACTTGGCGAGCGGAGCGACAAGGATCTAAAGGAGAAAGGTCACGCCAAGTCCAAGTCCTTGCAGCGGGACAGCACCGTTACGTTGCGTGGCACCGCAGTTGCCGCTATGACCGAGGCTACGACACAGACGGCCAGGGAGGAGAACGATGTGGCCAAGGAGATGGTGGTGGTGGAGGGGCAAGGGAAACAGGATCAGCAGAATAACCAAGGGAATATGACAAATAACGATACCAAAAACTAGCTATAAATGTGAAAGGCGGCGTCTGTCAACGATATTTCCAGTTCATAGTTGAATGGCTGGCAACAAGGAGCAGGAGCAGGCGCAGGATCAGGATGTGGCACTGGAAATGGATAATCGCATTGCATTGCCTGCCGCAAGCAAATCACCATTAACTATATAGTTTCATAATGACAATGAAATCGTTATCGTTTAGTAATATAAGTGTACATCATACTTAGGCTTAGCATTAGCTAATCACACACACACACACACGCACACACACACCGTAACACACACACCTACAATTAGCACTTGCACCCCTCGCTAAACAACCGCCATGTACATACATATACATATATGTATATTTATATATATATATTATACATAGAGCTATATATATTTTTACGGTTCTAACATCGATATATAAAAATATATATATATACATATATATATATAAACATTTACGCGATATTCATGAATAAGTTTGACCCTTCCCCCCGATCCCTACCAGTCCTCCATTCCACTATCCATGTACCCCAAAAACAAGGCCCACACTAAAACAAAGATACACACAAAGACACACACACACAAAGACACACACACAATGCACAACCAATCCATTTTATAGTTTTAGCTACAACTAAATGAAATCGTTTGTTTTTATGGTCGAATTTTTTTAAGATGAGCAAGCAAATAAATGTAAACAATTTGAAAGTACAATGCGAAACATGTGCATATTCTTTATGATATCAAATATATTGATTCCTATCACAATACGACATTGAGCTGGACCATTCATTTTCAAATAACCCATAGCATTGTTCACTTATACATAAACTACCATTTTCCAGAAGTTTCCGAAGTCATTTTTTAAGAAAACTAAACATTCCAAGTGCAAATTGCATATTAAAGTTATACATTTTTAATTTGTGCTATGGAATATTACATCCTGATTTGAAATGCATTTCCTTTCGAAGAGGTCATACAATTTTAGAATACTTTTTCGGGCCGAGAAATACATTACTTGGCCTGAAACAAGATAGCCAACTTACAACTTATTTCTTTTTGTGAGCACTGTATGTTGAAAGTACACATTTCAAATGCTCTAATATTATATATAAATTTATTGTTACAGTTATTGTGATCACGTACTTAGTCATTGAACTATAAGTCACTTATTCATCGCAAATTAGCAGCTGGTCGATGAGTTCAGCTAGGAAACGAGCATCGAGCACTTGCTGAGCCATTGGCAACGACTGCAAGTCCATCTCCGGCGACTCGTTGTCTGCGCACAGTTGTGTGTGTGGCAGCAATTGCAATGGATACGATTCGTAGATGTACACGAATTCGCCACACTCTAGACTGCTTGCACTTGCGTGCACTGCTTTCCCTTGCCCACGCCCGCCCAACGGTGCTTGCCCCACGCATTTCGCTTTCGCCGCAGTCGGAGACTGCGCCGACGCAAACATGGGTCGCAGAATGTCCAACCGATGCCCGACAACGACCAGCTCCAATGGCGTCGCTAGTTTGCATTTGCTTTTGTTCGGCTTTTGTCTCGACGCCTTTCGTCGTATCGGCGGCGACTGCGCTGCCGCTGCCGCTGCCGCTGCTGCAATGCTCTGACCGAAGCCAGTAATAGTTTGACTGTCCGTTGGAGGGCGCGCATGTGCAAGAAACTTTGTTGTAACAGTGCTGCCAGATCGCTGCAGTTCCATTTCTCTTTTGTCCTTTATGCGCTAATATTGCTAAACTAGCTAGTTCGTTAATTCAATGGGTTTGCGTTGCTGAATTTGTTGCCGCACACGAATTTTGTTGCCAAATGAAAGGTTGTGCAATGCAAGGTGTGTCTATCGAAAGTAACTCTGGCCAGTTGGCTACAAATTCGAAATACTCGAATCTACTGGCACCTCTGGCACTCGAACGGCAAAAGTCGAGCGTGAAAAGTGAAAAGTCAGACGAAAAAGCATTTGCTGTGTGGAAAGTAAAGTTTAGCATTAAAGCAGCGGCCATTTTATCTCTATAACTGCAAGTCCAATTGAATGAAAACGGAAGAGTGCAAGAAGTGATGGACGCATCAGCAATCACGGCTACGCACTATAGCAAGCACGGCAAGTTAACTTTATACGCACACACATACACACACATACACACACATATACACACATATGCACACACACATTCACAGTCATTTGCAGGCTGATTTTCTTATTCTGTTTCTGTTTTATTCTGCAGCAGGAAAAAGAGAACGCAATACGATGCCCGACTACGTTTTCAACAATGATCCACGCTATTTGCCAAATCTCAGGAAGCTGGACATAAGATACCTGCCAAAGGGCACTTTCATCGAAATGAATCGCGTCGTGATTTGCACGCTCAATGCGCAGCAGCAGCGCCACGATGCCGAGTTGGCGCTCCAGCTGAAGGAGGATATGTGCCTGCTGTTCCCGATCCCAGCGTCGATGTTTCCACGCCACGCACCACTCAACAGGATCACGTATCTGCCGGCCAAGCTGCTGCCCGTGGGCTGCAATGCTGGCGGCGTTTTTGGCACCGGCGTCCTGGCCCTTAAATGCTATCCAAAGGGACTGCTGCCGGCCCGCTTCAAGGGCATGACGCCGCCGCTGTTCGTTGGTTATCGTCGCCAGCCGGGCAGAGAGCTGCACGCCTGCAGAATACTGGCCGGTCCCAATTCGAACTACATGGCAATGCCGCTTTCCGAGGTTCCCTATAATATTTCGCGCAGTCCCATAGAAAACGATCTTATGCCGCCCAACGTTAATGTGGGGTTCATTCTCGCTCTCACCGACTCGCTGGACAGGGAGCAAGTGGACGAGGGATTCGTGCCCCAGTACGATATCTATTTGCCCGATCTGAGCATGGTACGCATGATTGTCAGCTACAGTACCGAGCTCTGCATGACTGTGCTCTCGGACGTGATACATCCGCATGATCCCCAGATTGCCATTGAGATTGAGGATGAAGAGGTGCCTCAGTTTGAGGTGCCCAAGTGCATCACCGACTTTCCGATTCAACGCTCGCCGGTCTTTCTGCCCGTACGCTATTTGCCGCCGGGCTTCCAGGCCGGCTGCGTCTTTGGGCCGGGCACACTCTCGAAGTCGCTATTTGACCAAGTGCTGATTGAGGCGCCGCACCAATTGCAGTACAGCAAGGAGATGTCAATGCCGCTGTTCATTGGCCAGTGGAAGGGCAAGAAGCTGCGCTCGGAGTTCCTGTTCAGGGATCAATGTTTCCTGGTGAATATTACCCCGCCATCAGCGGCTTTTCTGCATGACCTCAAGCAGAATAAGGTGCTATTAAGGCAAATGGCATCTGATGTCATAGGCGACTACAAGTGCAACTGCAACAGTAACAGTAAGTGCAACTGCATGGAACATAAGCTGGAAGAGGAAGAAGAGAAAATAGAGTGTTGGCTTGACGCACAGTTGAAGCAGAAGGAGGAAGAGGAAAAGGATGATGGCGAAGTGGAGGATGAGGAGGAAATAGAGGAAGCGGAGGGAGTAGAGGAAGAGGAGGAAATAGATGAAGAGGAATATGGCGAGGACGAGGAAGAGGAGGAAATAGATGAAGAGGAATATGGCGAGGACGAGGAAGAGAAATATGACGAAGAGGAGGAAGAGGATGATGGCGAAGACGACGATGGCGAAAGGGAGGAGGCGAATGAGGCCCCAAAAAGGACTGTGCAAGAGCTGAAGCAGCTTTATGGCTCAAAACGCATTACAATTAATGTGGGCTCAAAGTGTGGGGAGAGTGTGAAGGAGGAGGAACAAGTGGAGGAAGAAGAAATGGATGAAAAAGAGGAAGAAGAGGAGTTAGAAGAAGAGGAGTTAGAAGAAGAGGAGGTAGAAGAAGAGGAGGTAGAAGAAGAGGAGGTAGAAGAAGAGAAGGTAGAAGAAGATGAAGTAGAAGAGGAGGAAGTAGAAGAGGAAGAGGAAGAAGTAGAAGAGGAGGTGGAAGAAGAGGTAGAAGTGGAGGAGAATCAAGAGGAAGCGGAGGGAGTAGAGGAAGAGGAGGAAATAGATGAAGAGGAATATGGCGAGGACGAGGAAGAGGAGGAAATAGATGAAGAGGAATATGGCGAGGACGAGGAAGAGAAATATGACGAAGAGGAGGAAGAGGATGATGGCGAAGACGACGATGGCGAAAGGGAGGAGGCGAATGAGGCCCCAAAAAGGACTGTGCAAGAGCTGAAGCAGCTTTATGGTTCAAAACGCATTACAATTAATGTGGGCTCAAAGTGTGGGGAGAGTGTGAAGGAGGAGGAACAAGTGGAGGAAGAAGAAATGGATGAAAAAGAGGAAGAAGAGGAGTTAGAAGAAGAGGAGTTAGAAGAAGAGGAGGTAGAAGAAGAGGAGGTAGAAGAAGAGGAGGTAGAAGAAGAGGAGGTAGAAGAAGAGAAGGTAGAAGAAGATGAAGTAGAAGAGGAGGAAGTAGAAGAGGAAGAGGAAGAAGTAGAAGAGGAGGTGGAAGAAGAGGTAGAAGTGGAGGAGAATCAAGAGGAGGTGGAAGAAGAGGAGTTAGTGGAAAATGAAGAAACGGAGGAGGAGGAGACTGAAGAGGCTGAAGAGGCGGATAATTATGATCCCGAGCAGGAGCAATACTTGTCTGATGAAGGCGAAGTAAGCCAGGTGGAGAAACTGGAGTCCGACAAACCGACGGAAAGCCCGATGCCCCGCAACGGCCTCTGGTTCTTCGATTTGAAGGGCACGTCCGAGGAAATCGACACTGCAGTGCAGGCAGTGCACAAGGCGGGCGTCAAGCTGGCATCGGACTACGTTGACCAGGCTACTTTAGAGCGTGCGTACGTCCAGCTCCAGGATCTGATCGAGCGACGCGATGAGATTCGCGCCAACATGTTAAGCTCGAAAATCTAATTTAGAATTCAACAACTGCTCGATTCATATCCGTAGCTATCGATAGATATCGTTCGGCGTGACTGCCAATAACTTTATATGAATGTTCCCATACAGCTCAATACCAGTTTATATGGTATATATGTATTATATGTATAAATATAGTTATATCAACGCTAAACCAAAAAAATCTATGTTTTATTATAAACTAACGAACAAAATTGGGTTTTTTATTGTTTTTTCTTTTCTATTTAAGTTATGTATACGTAATGTTATATACGTTTATATGTTTATATGTATATCCTGTATACGCAATTTGTGCTCTTTGCTGCCATTCACTAAATAGCTGATGCATTTAGCTTACTATAGAATAATTGAAATTTGGTTGTCTATTTGATAATTACAATATCCCACAAAGATAAACAAGTAAGAGTGCTCTAGTCGGGACTGCCCGACTAGGAGATACCCTGAACCCAGTTCTGACATCCATTCATACTTGCCTAATAGTGTGCATACATACAAGCACACACATACTGCAAGCTGTGAAAACGGTTTAAGCAGTTATCTTGCTTTTTCACTGAGCCCCACACAATAAAAAGTAAAATCTTAAATAACTTCTGTGTTTAGTGTCCGATCTTTTTAAAATTTTTAAGACATAACATTGTCTATAAAATGTGTGACCAAACCAAATTGCAAGGTCATACCTTCAAAAATGAGTTTTTTGAATTTTTGTGGGGATTGGGGGGTGGTATCCAAAAAGTGAAAAATGTGTTACATGTGTATGCTATTCGAGATTATACATGCCAAATTAGGGGCCTCTAGCTCTTATAACTTGTAAGTTATAGCCCAAAAACGCTGGTCTGAAATCGAAATTTATCGATAACTTTTGAACGTGACGAGTTATCGATAAATTTTAATAAACTTGATCTGTCCCGGGATTACGAGAACTTATATTCCAAATATGAAGTCTCTAGCTCTTGTAGTCTCTGATATCCGCGTGTTCATACAGACAGACGGACGGACGGACGGACGGACAGACAGACAGACGGACATGGCTAAATCGACTCGACTGTTGATACTGATCAAGAATATATATACTTTATATGGTCGGAGATGCTTCCTTATGCCTGTTACATACTTTTGCACAAAACCATAATACCCTTTTTACCCATTTTTAATGGGTTCAGGGTATAAAAAAAACGATCGAAGGCAAATATAACAAGTGGGAAAGGATTATCTTCGGCGTGCCGAAGATTCTATACTCTTTTCGAACCTTTAGGCATCTTCACTCTGCCAACTGCACCACTGAAATTTCAAAAGTAGTAAAAAATCGTTTTATCGCTTGGCATTTATTTTTTTGCTCCAAGAATTGGTATCATATGAATTTAAATCTGGAATCGAACCAGTACCTTTCGTTTGCCAGGGCGCCACTTTATCGATCGATGAGAAAATCGCTTGAAGAGCAGACTGTCAAAAGCTTTCTTGCGCTTGGGTTTGCTTGCTCATATGCACTTGTTTTTCAAAATATTTAATGACGCATATCTTCGCTATTTATGACTCAATCGTTTTGCAATTTTACCCATGGATGAGTAATAAGGATGTTCAAGTGTACAAGGAAATTGAAAGCAATTGCTTTGAAAACATCGGATTTATAGCCAAAACCGGCTTCGAGTTGTATATAAGATATAGTGGTCCGATCCGGTCGGCACCGACCAGTGTGCTGTCCCCTTGCATAATAAGTGTCTGTGCAAAGTTGCATCGCGATAGCTCAAAAACTGAGGGACTAGTTTGCATACATACAGACAGACAGACGGACATGGCTAGATCAATTTGTTTTGTTTTTCTAAGCATACTGGCAGTAACTTTTGGGGGTCTCAGACGCTTCCTTCTATGCGTTACAAACTTCAGCACAAACTTAATATACTATTTTCTTCGAAAAGAGTATAAAAACAATAAAGCAGAAACACTAGGAGTGCTCCAGTCGGGAGTGTCCGACTAGGAGATACCCAGAGCCTAGTCCTTGCAAAGCCACGTATACGTACTATATTAACTCATATTAACATTTGTGTGTATACATGCACAAAAACACACACACGCTGCAAGCAGTCCCAAAAATCAAATGTTTGCATCTTTGTACATACCAAATTTGGTGCCTCTAGCTCTTATAACTTTAAAGCTATGAGCAAAAAACGCTTACCTGAAGTCGGGCACGGGACGACTAATCGATAAAATCAAAACTTGATCTGACCAAGGGCTACCAGAACTTATCTTCCAAATATGAAGTCGCTAGCTCTTATAGCTTCTTAGATCCGCGTGTTCATGCAGACGGACTGACAGCCGGACAGACGGACACGACTAAATCAACTAGCTTGTTGATACTGATCAAGAATATTTATACCTTATATGGTCGGTGATCCTTGACTTTTGCATACTTTTGCATAATTTGCGTTTGAGATTTTGTTTTACTGATATTCCATTTTATTTTGTCGCCTTTACATACATATGCTTGAATGTGATACAAAATAAGGATAGAGATGCAGAACTAAAGTTCCACTATTAATTAGCGAATTCGCCCAGTTAGGCTGAATCTGTTGAATCCGATCCATCCGAATCACGAACTCTGCGTCCGAAAGCTAGTCGACGATGCCAGCTTGAATACATCGACGCGCCCATGTACTTGACCCAATTGTGGTTGCGGAGCGTCGATACCTTCGGCAGTTTGGCGGCAGCAGTGTCCATCTCCTGTTTTTCTTCGTCTACATCAGACAAGTGTTCTTCCTGCTCGGAATCAGAAATTGCTCCTTGACCCCAATACTCCTCCAGCATCTCCTCAGGCGACTCCTTATCAAGCTCCTCAGGCTTATGCATTAGCCCCAGCTCTTCCTCGGTCGACAGCTTCTGCAGCTGTTCCTCAACCGCCTCCATCTCCACGTTCGGCTTTAGCTGGTCCTCAACCACCTCCATCTCCACGTTTGGCTTCAGCTGGTCCTCAACCGCCTCCATCTCCACGTTCGGCTTTAGCTGGTCCTCAACCACCTCCATCTCCACGTTCGGCTTCAGCTGTTCCTCAACCGCCTCCATCTCCACGTTCGGCTTCAGCTGGTCCTCAACCGCCTCCATCACCACGTTCGGCTTTAGCTGGTCCTCAACCACCTCCATCTCCACGTTCGGCTTCAGCTGGTCCTCAACACACCGCTGGTTGTACTCTTCTTCCTCGTCCTGATGCTCCTTGCAGTATTGGTGCTTGCCAACGCCAGCAGTTATCATTTGCTTGAGTAGCACCTGACTCTGCCTGATGTCCTGCAGCAAAACCGCACGGTCGTCTGGCGACAGATAGCGCATACAGGAAGCCGGTCTCAGATTCACCAGGAAGCACTGATCCCTGAGCAGGAATTCCGAGCGCACCTTCTTGCCCTTCCACTGTCCAATGAACAGTGGCATCGACATCTCCTTGTTGTACTGCAATTGTCGAGCAGCCTCGAGTAGCACATTGGGGAACACCGCCATAGCGAGTGTGCCCGGCCCAAAGACGCAGCCGGCCTGGAAGCCCGGCGGCAAATAGCGTACGGGCAGAAAGACCGGCGAGCGTTGAATCGGAAAGTCGGTGATGCACTTGGGCACCTCAAACTGAGGCACCTCTTCATCCTCAATCTCAATGGCAATCTGGGGATCATGCGGATGTATCACGTCCGAGAGCACAGTCATGCAGAGCTCGGTACTGTAGCTGACAATCATGCGTACCATGCTCAGATCGGGCAAATAGATATCGTACTGGGGCACGAATCCCTCGTCCACTTGCTCCCTGTCCAGCGAGTCGCTGAGAGCGAGAATGTACCCCACATTAACGTTGGGCGGCATAAGACCGTTTTCTATGGGACTGCGCGAAATTTGATAGGGAACCTGGGAAGGCGGCATTGCCATGTAGTTAGAATTGGGACCGGCCAGTATTCTGCTGGGGTGCAACTTTTTGCCAGGTTCGCGCCGATAGCCAACGAACAGCGGCGGCGTCATGCCCTTCAAGCCGGCCGGCAGTAGTCCCTTCGGATAGTATTTCATCGCCAGGACGCCGGTGCCAAAAACGCCGCCAGCATTGCAGCCCACGGGCAGCAGCTTGGCCGGCAGATACGTGATCCTGTTGAGTGGTGCGTGGCGTGGAAACATCGACGCTGGGATCGGGAACACCAGGCACATATCCTCCTTCAGCTGGAGCGCCAACTCGGCATCGTGGCGCTGCTGCTGCGCATTGAGCGTGCAAATCACGACGCGATTCATTTCGATGAAAGTGCCCTTTGGCAGGTATCTTATGTCCAGCTTCCTGAGATTTGGCAAATAGCGTGGATCATTGTTGAAAACGTAGTCGGGCATCGTATTGCGTTCTCTTTTTCCTGCTGCAGAATAAAACAGAAACAGAATAAGAAAATCAGCCTGCAAATGACTGTGAATGTGTGTGTGTGTATATGTGTGTATGTGTGTGTATGTGTGTGCGTATAAAGTTAACTTGCCGTGCTTGCTATAGTGCGTAGCCGTGATTGCTGATACGTCCATCACTTCTTGCACTCTTCCGTTTTCATTCAATTGGACTTGCAGTTATAGAGATAAAATGGCCGCTGCTTTAATGCTCCACTTTACTTTCCACACAGCAAATGCTTTTTCGTCTGACTTTTCACTTTTCACGCTCGACTTTTGCCGTTCGAGTGCCAGAGGTGCCAGTAGATTCGAGTATTTCGAATTTGTAGCCAACTGGCCAGAGTTACTTTCGATAGACACACCTTGCATTGCACAACCTTTCATTTGGCAACAAAATTCGTGTGCGGCAACAAATTCAGCAACGCAAACCCATTGAATTAACGAACTAGCTAGTTTAGCAATATTAGCGCATAAAGGACAAAAGAGAAATGGAACTGCAGCGATCTGGCAGCACTGTTACAACAAAGTTTCTTGCACATGCGCGCCCTCCAACGGACAGTCAAACTATTACTGGCTTCGGTCAGAGCATTGCAGCAGCGGCAGCGGCAGCGGCAGCGCAGTCGCCGCCGATACGACGAAAGGCGTCGAGACAAAAGCCGAACAAAAGCAAATGCAAACTAGCGACTCCATTGCTTTTTAACAATATAAAAGCACACATTATCCTGCGGCGGCATTGGCATTGGCATCTTCCTGGTGGTCACGTCCACGTACATCATCGTTATAAGGGGCCGACGCGCGTGCCTCTGGGGCTCATTATATCTGGACGATTTCGATGAGGAGGATCGTGATCTCAAGTGAGTCTCCCGCACTTCATTTCACGCGGCTGATCAGCTTCCTGAGTCATCGGTTCCTCGGCTCGATGCAGACGCGCAGCGGCAACGCCTACGGAGCGCCGGTCGAGGCCAATCCCGTCACGCACAAATACTCGACGGTCGCCCTCGTGCCCATCACGGACGATGTGCCCCTCACGCCCTTCACCTACGAGCTATATCACTCGCTTTGTGCCATTGGTAAGCAGGCTATTGTCACAGGATGTTTTGCGATTACACTTGTCTAGCAATTGAAATAATCCTTTTTATACTCTTTTCGATGAAAATAGTATATTAAGTTTGTAACGTATAGAAGGAAGCGTCGGAGACCCCCAAAAGTTACTGCCAGTATGCTTAGAATGACAAAACAAGTTGATCTAGCCATGTCCGTCTGTCTGTATGTATGCAAACTAGTCCCTCAGTTTTTGAGCTATCGTGATAAAACTTTGCACAGAAACTTATTATTCAAAGGGACAACACATTGGTCGGAAACGGCCGGATCGGACCACTATATCTTATGGCTGCCATACAACTGGCAGTCGGCTTTGGCCATTAATCCCATGTTTTCAAAGCTATCGCGATGAAGCTTTGCACAGATACTTATTATTCAAACATACATCACATTGATCGGAGTCAGCCAGATCGGACCACTATATCTTATAGCTGTTTAATATTTCAATAGAAAATTTAAATTCATTTGATATAAATTTTTACAGCTAATGAAAGTGCTGCAGTTGGCAGAGTGAAAATTGTCTAAATGTTCGAAAAGAGTATAAAATCTTCGGCACGCCGAAGATTATCCTTTGCCACTTGTTTTAAATGCATTATTACCCTACATTATAGTTATAAGTTAAACTGTCAACTGCTTTCACTTCTCTTGTGTTCGTTCACAGGTCCTGTGCTGCGTCTGACATCGGAGGTGGTCCGCAAACAGCTGGGCATCAACATATTTGAGGCTGCCAACGAGTACCGCCTGACGTCATGGCTGGCCCAGCAGGAGGATCGCAACATAATCACGCTGTACCAGTGCGATAGCTCGCTGAGTCCGTGGACACAGCGCTGCATGCGACAGGCGGACGTGGTGTTGATAGTCGGTCTCGGCGAGCGTTCGCATTTGGTTGGCAAATTCGAGCGTGAGATCGACAAGCTGGCGATGCGCACACAGAAGGAGCTGGTGCTGCTCTATCCGGAGACGACGAACGCGAAGCCATCCAACACGCTCAGCTGGCTCAATGCGCGTCCCTGGGTAACCAAGCATCATCATGTGCTCTGCGTCAAGCGGATCTTCACCCGCAAGAGCCAATATCGCATTGTGAGTAGTGAAACTAACTCTCTTGAAGTTGTCATCTAATCGCATCTGTTTCATCGTCTAGAACGATCTCTACAGTCGCGTCCTGCTCTCCGAGCCCAATATGCATTCCGATTTCTCTCGCCTCGCCCGCTGGCTAACGGGCAACTCTATTGGCCTGGTGCTTGGTGGCGGCGGTGCCCGCGGTGCCGCCCACATTGGCATGCTCAAGGCCATACAGGAGGCGGGCATACCTATTGATATGGTTGGCGGTGTCAGCATTGGTGCCCTGATGGGCGCCCTCTGGTGTTCGGAGCGCAACATTACCACCGTCACACAGAAGGCGCGCGAATGGTCGAAAGTATGTAAACTTTAACATATGTAAGCTTTAACATATGTAAACTTTAACATATGTAAACTTTAACATATGTTAGCATTGCTCTAAAAACTTCAACAAATTTGCACAAACTTATCATATATAGTACTACAGTATTTGTTTAATAAGTGCATTTTTCAATGCAACGCACATGACAGTTATATATTTAACAGATATCAAATATGCAATTTACGTTCCTTGCTTCATTTTTGAATTAGGATTTAACTGAAACTGCATATGCATGTGTATATTAGATATCTTTAACATTATGTTCAACCAGAAAGCAATATCATCGCTTAGCTCCAAGACTTCTTGTATTTATAATTCATTTTTATTCGCAATTATTCACATATACTTTTCTCCTAATTTGTTTTTTTTAGAAAATGACGAAATGGTTCCTTCAACTGCTGGACCTCACGTACCCCATAACGTCGATGTTCTCCGGGCGCGAGTTCAACAAGACCATACACGACACCTTTGGCGATGTGACCATCGAGGATCTGTGGATACCGTATTTTACGCTCACCACCGATATAACCGCCAGCTGTCATCGCATTCACACCAACGGTGAGTGCCGGTTGTTGCTGTCGCTGCTGCTGCTGCCGCTGCTGCTGCTATCTCACTTACTCATTTAGCTGCTCGTTTTGAATTCGTGCATTCGCTTTAGTTTAATTTGCTTTCTCTTGTGTTGCGCCTTGTGCTTATCTTTTATGTTTTGTGCTTAATGCTTTTCTTTTTGATTTACTTAAAGTATTATTATTATTGGCTTGGTGTTTGATCCTGTTCCGTAGCTTGTAGGACAAACACAAACACGCACGTACACACACACACACACACACACACACGCACACCTGTACACGTACACGGCAAATTAACACTCATACATTCGTATGCGCATTTAAGAGAGGGCGCCCACGCACATTTGCTCCTTGCGTGGCGCCATCTGGCGGCAGCTCGACTACATACATACATACCTTATCAGCCAGCTCCAAGCCCAAAAGTATTTTCGTTGTGTGTTTCCTGGTTTCAGCTGTGCCAATTCTATTCTGGCGCCATAATTGTGTTCAAAATTATTGTTCTCCAAAGTCTACTGTCAAATAAGTTGTAGCTCACATACAAATGTATGTATGTGTGTCTGTATGTTTGTCTGATGCGTGTTTGTGTCTTAGCTAGAAACTAACCTGCTGCTGCTGCTGCTGCTGCAAAACAACAACAAATCCTAATTAACGAGCGGCTGTGCTCGCGCTCGCTAACACACTGCTCAAACTCAAAGTTGTTTCTCTCTCTCTCTCTATTTCTCTCTTCCCACACACACACACACACAGTTTCACACATATAAAAACACAAACATGCTCGCTCACTTGAAAAATTAAACTGTCGCAGGATCTCTGTGGCGCTATGTGCGCTCCTCAATGTCACTCAGCGGCTATATGCCGCCACTATGCGATCCACTAGATGGACATCTACTGCTGGATGGCGGCTATGTAAATAATTTGCCAGGTAATTAGCAACTAGCAACTAGCAACTAAAAAAAAAACCAAAAAAATTTAAATAAGCAATACGATTAACGTATTATGACTATGCCGTTAATCTTTTCTCTCAATCTCAATTTTCAATTTAGAGAGCCCAGAGTGTTGGATAATTTCTCTCAATGACTGTTACTGTAACTGTACTGTTAATTGCCATTTGCACACTTGTTCGCCTTTTCCAATCCTTCTCCACTAGCAGCAGCGTACCCCGCCCCCGCCAAACATGTCTATTCTCTCTCTCTCCCTCTCTTTCTCTCTTTGTCACACGCGGTGTTGAAATTAAGCGATCGGTGGCTCGGATTCCAATTAGCCACCTTCTTGCTTTCGTTCCTCACCAACTCACATACTCATGCATATACATACATACATATGTATGTACATATACACAACACATACTTATACACGTACAAAGACAGAGCACACTGGTTCTACTATATATTTTTCTTGCTCTTTTTTACAACTTGTGTATTATATTCGTTTCACATACATATGTACATATTCATACATAAATACATACATATGTCTATTAAACAGACACAATTAGTTGCTGTTACATTTTTGAGTTGCGTATTTTGTATCTGTATGTAATATTATTATTATTATATGAATGTACTTCTTCAGTAAAATCTAAAGCTTAACATGAATCTTGATTGTAGCCTAGCACAAAAGTATAAAACTGCATAAGCCCCACACTCACACATGCACACACACACGCAACGGCAATAAAATTGTGTATTCTCTCTCTCTCTCTTTCTCTTTACTCCCCCCTCCGCCCTCCCACACACACACACACACACACATATATAAACATGCATATGCACATGAAATGGCGTGCATTTATGCTACTCACACACTGTCCACGTCCACACACACACACACACACACACACACTATATATATGACTGTGCGTCTTGTCCTCTTTGCGTGCGGTTGAGATACCGTTTGTTCAGGTCATCTGTGGCGCTATTGTCGCGCCAGCATGTCCATTGCCGGCGTCTTTCCCCCCTTCTGTGACTATCGTGACGGTCATCTGCTGCTCGATGGATGCTATACGAACAATGTGCCAGGTAACATTTACAGTAACAGTAACAGTAACAGTAACAGAATCCAACACTCTGCTCAACTGGACACTTTGCTTAACATTTCAACAATCAACAATATTGGACTGCCTTCAATTCGCTAACATTTCCATGTAAACACTTTACGTTCCGATAACGCAAAACCACTTAGCTGATGTTATGCACAATTTGGGCGCCGCGCACATAATTGCCATCGATGTGGGCTCACAGGATGACACGGATCTGACCAACTATGGCGATGACCTGAGCGGCTGGTGGCTGCTCTACAAGAAATGGAATCCCTTCACATCGCCCGTCAAAGTGCCCGATCTGCCGGACATTCAGTCGCGTCTCGCCTACGTCTCCTGTGTGCGCCAGCTGGAGGTGAGTTGCATTAGGCCAGCACAAATGCAAGTAAGAGTGCTCTAGTCGGGAGTGCCCGGCTACGAGATACCCTGAACCCAGTCCTTACAAAAATTCGCACTAATCTATCAGGTGTTTACATACAAACACACATATGCTGCAGTACAAGCAGTGCAAGCGGCTTAAGCAGTTAGCTTGCTCTAAAATCTTAAGTAACTTCTGTGTTTATTGTCCGATCTTTCTGAGGGGACACAAAATTGGCTGTAAAATGTGTGACCAAACCAAATTGCAAGGTCATATCTTCCAAAATGCGTTTTTTTGAACATATAGGGGGATTCGGGGGTGGTATCAAAAAAGTTAAATATTTGTAACATGTGCATGATATTCGAGATTATACATGCCAAATTCGGGGCCTCTAGCTATTATATGGTCCAAGAACGCTGGTCTGAAAACGAAATTAATCGATAACTTTTGAACGGGATGAGTTATCGATAGAATGAAATAAACTTAATCTGTCCCAAGACTACGAGAACTTATATTCCAAATATGAAGTCGCTCGCTTTTGTAGTCTCTGATATCCGCGTGTTCATACAGACAGACAGACAGACAGACAGACAGACGGACGGACGGACGGACATGTCTAGATCGACTCGGCTGTTGATACTGATCAAGAATATAGATACTTTATATGGTCGGAGATGCTTCCTTATGCCTGTTACATACTTTTGCACAAAACCATTATTTTGAATGGGTTCAGGGTATAAATAGCCTCTTTATTTTGCTTGTACGAGGTGAAAACTGTTTAATTTCATTGTTTTTTTTGCAGGAAGTGAAAAACTCGGACTATTGCGAGTATATTCGACCGCCCATAGATAAGTATAAGACACTCGCGTTTGGCAGCTTCGATGAGATACGAGATGTGGGCTACGTCTTTGGCAAGAACTACTTCGACACGATGGCCAAGGCTGGCCGCTTGGGTCGCTTCAATCAGTGGTTCAACAAGGAGCCGCCGAAGCGTGGCAATCACGCCTCCCTCAACGAATACACCTTCATAGATCTGGCGCAGATCGTCTGCAAGCTGCCGGAGACGTATGCCCTGCACACGGCGGACATATTCAGCGAGGACGAGGACTTTGATGGCTACATCTCGGAGCCAAGCACGCTCAATACGGTAAATATGCCCCAATGAGTGTATTAAGCATGCGAATCCTTACAAATACGAAGTTTTCGATTCGAGGCTGCTTCTTGAATTGGAAACTAGAAAATAATGTATTTCTTGAAACACGCATTCCCTAAAATTCGACGGGATAACCAGGAATGGTGTGTGTGTAGGGTATCTGGCAGTCGGTGCACTCATTTAATCGATTCCCATTACAATTGCCATTTGCAGGATCGACGTCGCATACAGGTGCCACGAGCGGGCAACTCGCTATCCTTCTCAGAGACTGAAATGGACTCCGACGTGGAGATTGACCTGGAGCTGGAGCGCAAAGTGGACAAGGCGACGCAATCGACGCCGCCGACGCCAAACAAACGGAATGCGCTGACGCCGACGCCCAGCCAGGCGCATCTGGCTGCAGTGTCCTTCAGCAAGGCGGAGCCGACACTTGGCGAGCGGAGCGACAAGGATCTAAAGGAGAAAGGTCACGCCAAGTCCAAGTCCTTGCAGCGGGACAGCACCGTTACGTTGCGTGGCACCGCAGTTGCCGCTATGACCGAGGCTACGACACAGACGGCCAGGGAGGAGAACGATGTGGCCAAGGAGATGGTGGTGGTGGAGGGGCAAGGGAAACAGGATCAGCAGAATAACCAAGGGAATATGACAAATAACGATACCAAAAACTAGCTATAAATGTGAAAGGCGGCGTCTGTCAACGATATTTCCAGTTCATAGTTGAATGGCTGGCAACAAGGAGCAGGAGCAGGCGCAGGATCAGGATGTGGCACTGGAAATGGATAATCGCATTGCATTGCCTGCCGCAAGCAAATCACCATTAACTATATAGTTTCATAATGACAATGAAATCGTTATCGTTTAGTAATATAAGTGTACATCATACTTAGGCTTAGCATTAGCTAATCACACACACACACACGCACACACACACCGTAACACACACACCTACAATTAGCACTTGCACCCCTCGCTAAACAACCGCCATGTACATACATATACATATATGTATATTTATATATATATATTATACATAGAGCTATATATATTTTTACGGTTCTAACATCGATATATAAAAATATATATATATACATATATATATATAAACATTTACGCGATATTCATGAATAAGTTTGACCCTTCCCCCCGATCCCTACCAGTCCTCCATTCCACTATCCATGTACCCAAAAACAAGGCCCACACTAAAACAAAGATACACACAAAGACACACACACACAAAGACACACACACAATGCACAACCAATCCATTTTATAGTTTTAGCTACAACTAAATGAAATCGTTTGTTTTTATGGTCGAATTTTTTTAAGATGAGCAAGCAAATAAATGTAAACAATTTGAAAGTACAATGCGAAACATGTGCATATTCTTTATGATATCAAATATATTGATTCCTATCACAATACGACATTGAGCTGGACCATTCATTTTCAAATAACCCATAGCATTGTTCACTTATACATCAATTACAATTTTCCAGTAGTTTCCGAAGCCATTTATTAAGAAAACTAAACATTCCAAGTGCAAATTGCATATTAAAGTTATACATTTTTAATTTGTGCTATGGAATATTACATCCTGATTTGAAATGCATTTCCTTTCGAAGAGGTCATACAATTTTAGAATACTTTTTCGGGCCGAGAAATACATTACTTGGCCTGAAACAAGATAGCCAACTTACAACTTATTTCTTTTTGTGAGCACTGTATGTTGAAAGTACACATTTCAAATGCTCTAATATTATATATAAATTTATTGTTACAGTTATTGTGATCACGTACTTAGTCATTGAACTATAAGTCACTTATTCATCGCAAATTAGCAGCTGGTCGATGAGTTCAGCTAGGAAACGAGCATCGAGCACTTGCTGAGCCATTGGCAACGACTGCAAGTCCATCTCCGGCGACTCGTTGTCTGCGCACAGTTGTGTGTGTGGCAGCAATTGCAATGGATACGATTCGTAGATGTACACGAATTCGCCACACTCTAGACTGCTTGCACTTGCGTGCACTGCTTTCACTTGCCCACGCCTGCCCAACGGTGCTTGCCCCACGCATTTCGCTTTCGCCGCAGTCGGAGACTGCGCCGACGCAAACATGGGTCGCAGAATGTCCAACCGATGCCCGACAACGACCAGCTCCAATGGCGTCGCTAGTTTGCATTTGCTTTTGTTCGGCTTTTGTCTCGACGCCTTTCGTCGTATCGGCGGCGACTGCGCTGCCGCTGCCGCTGCCGCTGCTGCAATGCTCTGACCGAAGCCAGTAATAGTTTGACTGTCCGTTGGAGGGCGCGCATGTGCAAGAAACTTTGTTGTAACAGTGCTGCCAGATCGCTGCAGTTCCATTTCTCTTTTGTCCTTTATGCGCTAATATTGCTAAACTAGCTAGTTCGTTAATTCAATGGGTTTGCGTTGCTGAATTTGTTGCCGCACACGAATTTTGTTGCCAAATGAAAGGTTGTGCAATGCAAGGTGTGTCTATCGAAAGTAACTCTGGCCAGTTGGCTACAAATTCGAAATACTCGAATCTACTGGCACCTCTGGCACTCGAACGGCAAAAGTCGAGCGTGAAAAGTGAAAAGTCAGACGAAAAAGCATTTGCTGTGTGGAAAGTAAAGTGGAGCATTAAAGCAGTGGCCATTTTATCTCTATAACTGCAAGTCCAATTGAATGAAAACGGAAGAGTGCAAGAAGTGATGGACGCATCAGCAATCACGGCTACGCACTATAGCAAGCACGGCAAGTTAACTTTATACGCACACACATACACACACATACACACACATATACACACATATGCACACACACATTCACAGTCATTTGCAGGCTGATTTTCTTATTCTGTTTCTGTTTTATTCTGCAGCAGGAAAAAGAGAACGCAATACGATGCCCGACTACGTTTTCAACAATGATCCACGCTATTTGCCAAATCTCAGGAAGCTGGACATAAGATACCTGCCAAAGGGCACTTTTATCGAAATGAATCGCGTCGTGATTTGCACGCTCAATGCGCAGCAGCAGCGCCACGATGCCGAGTTGGCGCTCCAGCTGAAGGAGGATATGTGCCTGGTGTTCCCGATCCCAGCGTCGATGTTTCCACGCCACGCACCACTCAACAGGATCACGTATCTGCCGGCCAAGCTGCTGCCCGTGGGCTGCAATGCTGGCGGCGTTTTTGGCACCGGCGTCCTGGCCCTTAAATGCTATCCAAAGGGACTGCTGCCGGCCCGCTTCAAGGGCATGACGCCGCCGCTGTTCGTTGGCTATCGTCGCCAGCCGGGCAGAGAGCTGCACGCCTGCAGAATACTGGCCGGTCCCAATTCGAACTACATGGCAATGCCGGAGGAGGAAGAGGATGATGGCGAAGACGACGATGGCGAAAGGGAGGAGGCGAATGAGGCCCCAAAAAGGACTGTGCAAGAGCTGAAGCAGCTTTATGGTTCAAAACGCATTACAATTAATGTGGGCTCAAAGTGTGGGGAGAGTGTGAAGGAGGAGGAACAAGTGGAGGAAGAAGAAATGGATGAAAAAGAGGAAGAAGAGGAGTTAGAAGAACAGGAGTTAGAAGAAGAGGAGGTAGAAGAAGAGGAGGTAGAAGAAGAGGAGGTAGAAGAAGAGGAGGTAGAAGAAGAGAAGGTAGAAGAAGATGAAGTAGAAGAGGAGGAAGTAGAAGAGGAAGAGGAAGAAGTAGAAGAGGAGGTGGAAGAAGAGGTAGAAGTGGAGGAGAAGAAAATGAAGAAACGGAGGAGGAGGAGACTGAAGAGGCTGAAGAGGCGGATAATTATGATCCCGAGCAGGAGCAATACTTGTCTGATGAAGGCGAAGTAAGCCAGGTGGAGAAACTGGAGTCCGACAAACCGACGGAAAGCCCGATGCCCCGCAACGGCCTCTGGTTCTTCGATTTGAAGGGCACGTCCGAGGAAATCGACACTGCGGTGCAGGCAGTGCACAAGGCGGGCGTCAAGCTGGCATCGGACTACGTTGACCAGGCTACTTTAGAGCGTGCGTACGTCCAGCTCCAGGATCTGATCGAGCGACGCGATGAGATTCGCGCCAACATGTTAAGCTCGAAAATCTAATTTAGAATTCAACAACTGCTCGATTCATATCCGTAGCTATCGATAGATATCGTTCAGCGTGACTGCCAATAACTTTATATGAATGTTCCCATGCAGCTCAATACCAGTTTATATGGTATATATGTATTATATGTATAAATATAGTTATATCAACGCTAAACCAAAAAAATCTATGTTTTATTATAAACTAACGAACAAAATTGGGTTTTTTATTGCTTTTTATTTTCTATTTAAGTTATGTATACTTAATGTTATATACGTTTATATGTTTATATGTATATCCTGTATACGCAATTTGTGCTCTTTGCTGCCATTCACTAAATAGCTGATGCATTTAGCTTACTATAGAATAATTGAAATTTGGTTGTCTATTTGATAATTACAATATCCCACAAAGATAAACAAATAACGATCGAAGGCAAATATAACAAGTGGGAAAGGATTATCTTCGGCGTGCCGAAGATTCTATACTCTTTTCGAACCTTTAGGCATCTTCACTCTGCCAACTGCACCACTGAAATTTCAAAAGTAGTAAAAAATCGTTTTATCGCGTGGCATTTATTTTTTTGCTCCAAGAATTGGTATCATATGAGTTTAAATCTGGAATCGAACCAGTACCTTTCGCTTGCCAGGGCGCCACTTTATCGATCGATGACAAAATCGCTTGAAGAGCAGACTGTCAAAAGCTTTCTTGCGCTTGGGTTTGCTTGCTCATATGCACTTGTTTTTCAAAATATTTAATGACGCATATCTTCGCTATTTATGACTCAATCGTTTTGCAATTTTACCCATGGATGAGTAATAAGGATGTTCAAGTGTACAAGGAAATTGAAAGCAATTGCTTTGAAAACATCGGATTTATAGCCAAAACCGGCTTCGAGTTGTATATAAGATATAGTGGTCCGATCCGGTCGGCACCGACCAGTGTGCTGTCCCCTTGCATAATAAGTGTCTGTGCAAAGTTGCATCGCGATAGCTCAAAAACTGAGGGACTAGTTTGCATACATACAGACAGACAGACGGACATGGCTAGATCAATTTGTTTTGTTTTTCTAAGCATACTGGCAGTAACTTTTGGGGGTCTCAGACGCTTCCTTCTATGCGTTACAAACTTCAGCACAAACTTAATATACTATTTTCTTCGAAAAGAGTATAAAAACAATAAAGCAGAAACACTAGGAGTGCTCCAGTCGGGAGTGTCCGACTAGGAGATACCCAGAGCCTAGTCCTTGCAAAGCCACGTATACGTACTATATTAACTCATATTAACATTTGTGTGTATACATGCACAAAAACACACACACGCTGCAAGCAGTCCCAAAAATCAAATGTTTGCATCTTTGTACATACCAAATTTGGTGCCTCTAGCTCTTATAACTTTAAAGCTATGAGCAAAAAACGCTTACCTGAAGTCGGGCACGGGACGACTAATCGATAAAATCAAAACTTGATCTGACCAAGGGCTACCAGAACTTATCTTCCAAATATGAAGTCGCTAGCTCTTATAGCTTCTTAGATCCGCGTGTTCATGCAGACGGACTGACAGCCGGACAGACGGACACGACTAAATCAACTAGCTTGTTGATACTGATCAAGAATATTTATACCTTATATGGTCGGTGATCCTTGACTTTTGCATACTTTTGCATAATTTGCGTTTGAGATTTTGTTTTACTGATATTCCATTTTATTTTGTCGCCTTTACATACATATGCTTGAATGTGATACAAAATAAGGATAGAGATGCAGAACTAAAGTTCCACTATTAATTAGCGAATTCGCCCAGTTAGGCTGAATCTGTTGAATTCGATCCATCCGAATCACGAACTCTGCGTCCGAAAGCTAGTCGACGATGCCAGCTTGAATACATCGACGCGCCCATGTACTTGACCCAATTGTGGTTGCGGAGCGTCGATACCTTCGGCAGTTTGGCGGCAGCAGTGTCCATCTCCTGTTTTTCCTCGTCTACATCAGACAAGTGTTCTTCCTGTTCGGAATCAGAAATTGCTCCTTGACCCCAATACTCCTCCAGCATCTCCTCAGGCGACTCCTTATCAAGCTCCTCAGGCTTATGCATTAGCCCCAGCTCTTCCTCGGTCGACAGCTTCTGCAGCTGTTCCTCAACCGCCTCCATCTCCACGTTCGGCTTTAGCTGGTCCTCAACCGCCTCCATCACCACGTTCGGCTTTAGCTGGTCCTCAACACACCGCTGGTTGTACTCTTCTTCCTCGTCCTGATGCTCCTTGCAGTATTGGTGCTTGCCAACGCCAGCAGTTATCATTTGCTTGAGTAGCACCTGACTCTGCCTGATGTCCTGCAGCAAAACCGCACGGTCGTCTGGCGACAGATAGCGCATACAGGAAGCCGGTCTCAGATTCACCAGGAAGCACTGATCCCTGAGCAGGAATTCCGAGCGCACCTTCTTGCCCTTCCACTGTCCAATGAACAGTGGCATCGACATCTCCTTGTTGTACTGCAATTGTCGAGCAGCCTCGAGTAGCACATTGGGGAACACCGCCATAGCGAGTGTGCCCGGCCCAAAGACGCAGCCGGCCTGGAAGCCCGGCGGCAAATAGCGTACGGGCAGAAAGACCGGCGAGCGTTGAATCGAAAAGTCGGTGATGCACTTGGGCACCTCAAACTGAGGCACCTCTTCATCCTCAATCTCAATGGCAATCTGGGGATCATGCGGATGTATCACGTCCGAGAGCACAGTCATGCAGAGCTCGGTACTGTAGCTGACAATCATGCGTACCATGCTCAGATCGGGCAAATAGATATCGTACTGGGGCACGAATCCCTCGTCCACTTGCTCCCTGTCCAGCTAGTCGCTGAGAGCGAGAATGTACCCCACATTAACGTTGGGCGGCATAAGACCGTTTTCTATGGGACTGCGCGAAATTTGATAGGGAACCTCGGAAAGCGGCATTGCCATGTAGTTCGAATTGGGACCGGCCAGTATTCTGCTGGGGTGCATTCGTAGAATGAGGTTTACGAAAGACAATGCAAAAGAAACAAGTGAGAACGTTGCAGTCGGGCGGAGCCGACTGCGTAATACTCTGATACCATTTTAAGAACAGCTGCAAGCAAGTGAACAGAACATTTTTGCTGGTGTTTGGGTGACCCGAAATCGGCCTTCCAAGTTTTTGGGGACTGGAGGGGCGTGGTCGATCTTAAGAGGGGGTGACCAGAAGTCTATTTTCCAAATTTGGTGATTTTAGCTTTAAAACTGTGGAATATATACATTTTCGCGATTTTTGGGGGCGGGAGGGGGCGTGGCCACAAATTTTTTCCGATCTTTAGAGGGGGTGACAAGAAGTCTATCTTCCAATTTTGGTGACTCTAGCTCTAAAACTGTGGAAGATATAAACTTTTGCGATTTTTGGGGGCGGGAGGAGGCGTGGCCCCAAAAATTTTTTCCGATCTTTAGAGGGCGTGACAAGAAATCTATCTTATAAATTTGGTGACTCTAGCTCTAAAACTGTGGATGATATACATTTTCGCGATTTTTGGGGCGGGAGGGGGCGTGGCCCCAAATTTTTTTGACGATCTTTGGGGGGCTGACATTAAGTCTATCCTCCAATTTTGGTGACTCTAGCTCTAAAACCGTGGAAGATATACATTTTCGCGATTTTTGGGGGGCGGGCGGGGGCGTGGCCCCAAAATTTTTTGTCGGATCTTTAGAAGACTTGGCCAGAAGTCTATCCTCAAAGTTTGGTGGCCCTAGCTCTTAAAATGTGCGAGATATAGGCTTCCGTGTTTCGTGGGGGCGGGGTGGCTGGGGGGCGTTCTAGTGGGCGTGGCCGGAAAATCCAGGACGCAATCTTTTGGGATGGTCAGCCCTAGTCTAAATTCCAAATTTTGGGACTCTAGCTTCAAAATTGCGGGAAATATACACGTGTTATCGAATTGTGCATTCATGTATATCGATTTTCGCGATTACGGGGGCGGGAGTGAGCGTGGTCGAAATTTTGTTTCTGTAATCTGTAGAGGACGTCACCAGTAATATATATTCCAAATATGGTGACTTTAGCTCTAAAACTGCGGGAGATATAAGCATTTCAAATTAATTTTGGAGGGGGGCTGGTGGGCGTAATAATGGGCGTGGCCGATTAACCTAGGATCCAATTTTTTCGGGAGGTCACCAGCAATATACCTACCAAATTTGATTACTCTAGCTTCAAAATTGTGGGAGTTATTCACGTTTAATCGATTTGTGATTTGAGGTGTATCGACATGTTATCGATTTGCCAGCCTCCCAGTGGGCGTGGCATAAATTTGGAATAAACTTGATCTGAAGCAGATAGCTATAATCATAACGCAAAAGATTTCAAGAGTCTATCTAATATCGTTTCGGAAATACGTGCGTTCATCCAGACAGACAGACGGACAGACGGACGGCCTGACGGACATTCGACAAAACCAATATACTATGAGTACCTTCGGTATCAGAGTATAAAAATATTAACAAGTAAGAGTGCTCTAGTCGGGAGTGCCCGACTAGGAGATACCCTGAACCCAGTCCTTACAATCATTCGTACTACTCCAAACACACACATGCTGCAGTTCAAGCAGTACAAGCAGTGCAAGCGGTTTAAGCAGTTAGCTTGCTCTTTCGCTGAGCCCCACACAATGGAAAGTTAAATCTTAAATAACTTCTGTGTTTATCGTCCGATCTTATTGAATTTTTGGGGCAAGCAATTGTCGATAATATGTGTGACCAAACCAAATTTCAAGGTCGTACCTTCAAAAATGCGTTTTTTTAACTTTTGGTGGGTTTGGGGGGTGGTATCCAAAAAGTGAAATATTTGTTACATGTGTATGCTATTCGAGATTATACATGCCAAATTAGGGGTCTCTAGCTTTTATAACTTTGAAGTTATGTCCCAAAAACGTTAGTCTAAAATCAAAATTTATCGATAACTTTTGAATGCGATGAGTTATCGATCAAATGAAATAAACTTGATCTGTCCCGGGATTAGGAGAACTTATGTTCCAAATATGAAGTCTCTAGCTCTTGTAGTCTCTGATATCTGTGTGTTCATACAGACGGACAGACAGACGGACATGGCTAGATCGACTCGGCTGTTGATACTGATCAATAATATATATACTTTATATGGTCGGAGATGCTTCCTTATGCCTGTTACATACATTTGCACAAAACCATAATACCCTTTTTACCCATTTTTAATGGGTTCAGGGTATAAAAAGTAGTTGCTAAGATGGTGAAATACTTGGGTTTATGCGCCATATGCTTAGCAATGAATATTTTAGTGATTCACTGTATATATATAGAGCTACCGAAACTGATATTGAAAGCATATATATATGTGTATGGAGTATAATATATATATGTATTTATATACATGTATTGTATGCACCTAACGCAAACACATCAAATAGAAACACTTTACTATATATACTCGATGACAAAAGACAAGTTTCTGATATATTTAACGTGTATGACTTATAAATATTGTTGCGTGTTTTGCTACAAACTCACTATCTTTTTTAGTTGCTCTCGATACTGCAAATCTAATCGAACTAAATTGATATATGTATCTAAATGTATATCCATTGATATATTCATATATGCCTATGTATGTATTTAGTCCTGTAAGTCTTGATATTTAGTTAGGTTTATTTAAGCTAAACAACACACACATACACACACCACGACACACCACGACCTTTGGCCTCATGAGTTTGTGCATGTAAAAAACGAAAACGAAGAAAAAAATTCATATAGTTAAAATAAATATATAGTATATACACAATACTATATATATATAGAAATATGCATAAATATTTACCAATCAACATATGCAACATTAAAAAGTAATCAAAAATAAAAACTAAAATTAAACAAAAGAAAAATATAACACAAAATGTTAAAGAAAAGCGTATTGTGAGAATTGCGTAGAAAATTAGAAAAGAACAATGAGAGACGGCAGTAAAGGAGCGACGGAAAAGATCGCTTAACAAAATAGATGGCAGCATCGGAAGATAAGAAAATTAATTGTGAACAAAATGTTTGTGAATTTGTTATTAGTTTTTAAATAATTGCAAGCTAATATTTGTTTGATGTACATTAATTGTATAAAACTAAAAACAAACTAAACAAAATTGCGAATACCATGGCGTTAGTGACAAATTAATAGCTCGAGATGTCGGCAGATCACAGGCAATATTGAAAACATTTAGGATACTCGCCACTTATATATACATTTTTTATTTTTTTTAAATTTTTTTTTGGAATCTCATTACTAGAATTAAGCAACGAGTTTTGTCTTAATTGTCGATTCGTGAATACTTTGTATTTTGCTTTAATTTAATGAGCAATAACTGAAAAACAAAACAATCAATAATATTTGTATATTTATTCATAAAAAAAATACCGTTTTTTTTTTAATTTTCCATTACGTTTTCCACTTATCGTAAATTATACATATACATGTATGTATGTTAGGATGACTATCGTTATACAATGTGAAAGTGTTCCGATATGTACGTTTCTTTTCTTTCCCCTTGTAATTTCGTCTCTTGTTTACTTTTTTAAAGATCAGAAGTGTTTCTGCTTCATTTTGTTCTTCAATTTGCTGTCAGTTTCGTTCGTTTGTTGATCTTTGTGTTTGTGGCGCATTGTAATTGTAAACATTAAATAGACGCCCAAATTTAAATTATTGTAATAATATATAGATATTTTTGGCTTTGCGTTGATCTAACTATAACTATGCAAATATATAGTATATGGCTATATAGGAACATACATATAAATTTATTGGCAGTCACGCTGAGCGATTAATATCGATAGCTATCGATATGTAACGAGCAGTTTTGGCCCATGTGCAAAAAACACAGAAGCGCAATCCTCTAAATAAATTGAATTTTAAATGATAAATGCAAAAACGAATTTTTTTAAAATATTAAATATATCCCCCCTTCAACGCTCCACTTTCTACTGGCGTCTTCCACGCGTGCGAGCATAAGTTTTTAATTGTCCACTAGCAATTTGCGAACTCAGCATGTTGGCGCGAATCTCATCGCGTCGCTCGATCAGATCCTGGAGCTGGACGTACGCACGCTCTAAAGTAGCCTGGTCAACGTAGTCCGATGCCAGCTTGACGCCCGCCTTGTGCACTGCCTGCACCGCAGTGTCGATTTCCTCGGACGTGCCCGTCAAATCGAAGAACCAGAGGCCGTTGCGGGGCATCGGGCTTTCCGTCGGTTTGTCGGACTCCAGTTTCTCCACCTGGCTTACTTCGCCTTCATCAGACAAGTATTGCTCCTGCTCGGGATCATAATTATCCGCCTCTTCAGCCTCTTCAGTCTCCTCCTCCTCCGTTTCTTCATTTTCCACTAACTCCTCTTCTTCCACCTCCTCTTGATTCTCCTCCACTTCTACCTCTTCTTCCACCTCCTCTTCTACTTCTTCCTCTTCCTCTTCTACTTCCTCCTCTTCTACTTCATCTTCTTCTACCTTCTCTTCTTCTACCTCCTCTTCTTCTACCTCCTCTTCTTCTACCTCCTCTTCTTCTACCTCCTCTTCTTCTACCTCCTCTTCTTCTACCTCCTCTTCTTCTACCTCCTCTTCTTCTAACTCCTCTTCTTCTAACTCCTCTTCTTCCTCTTTTTCATCCATTTCTTCTTCCTCCTCTTCATCCTCTTCCTCCTCTTCGTCATATTTCTCTTCCTCGTCCTCGCCATATTCCTCTTCATCTATTTCCTCCTCTTCCTCGTCCTCGCCATATTCCTCTTCATCTATTTCCTCCTCTTCCTCTACTCCCTCCGCTTCCTCTTGATTCTCCTCCACTTCTACCTCTTCTTCCACCTCCTCTTCTACTTCTTCCTCTTCCTCTTCTACTTCCTCCTCTTCTACTTCATCTTCTTCTACCTTCTCTTCTTCTACCTCCTCTTCTTCTACCTCCTCTTCTTCTACCTCCTCTTCTTCTACCTCCTCTTCTTCTACCTCCTCTTCTTCTAACTCCTCTTTTTCATCCATTTCTTCTTCCTCCACTTGTTCCTCCTCCTTCACACTCTCCCCACACTTTGAGCCCACATTAATTGTAATGCGTTTTGAACCATAAAGCTGCTTCAGCTCTTGCACAGTCCTTTTTGGGGCCTCATTCGCCTCCTCCCTTTCGCCATCGTCGTCTTCGCCATCATCCTCTTCCTCCACTTCATCATATTCCTCTTCCTCGTCCTCGCCATATTCCTCTTCATCTATTTCCTCCTCTTCCTCCACTTCGCCATCATCCTTTTCCTTCGGGGGGGTCATATTCACCAGGAAACATTGATCCCTGAACAGGAACTCCGAGCGCAGCTTCTTGTCCTTCCACTGGCCAATGAACAGCGGCATTGACATCTCCTTGCTGTACTGCAATTGGTGCGGCGCCTCAATCAGCACTTGGTCAAATAGCGACTTCGAGAGTGTGCCCGGCCCAAAGACGCAGCCGGCCTGGAAGCCCGGCGGCAAATAGCGTACGGGCAGAAAGACCGGCGAGCGTTGAATCGGAAAGTCGGTGATGCACTTGGGCACCTCAAACTGAGGCACCTCTTCATCCTCAATCTCAATGGCAATCTGGGGATCATGCGGATGTATCACGTCCGAGAGCACAGTCATGCAGAGCTCGGTACTGTAGCTGACCATCATGCGTACCATGCTCAGATCGGGCAAATAGATATCGTACTGGGGCACGAATCCCTCGTCCACTTGCTTCCTGTCCAGCGAGTCGGTGAGAGCGAGAATGAACCCCACATTAACGTTGGGCGGCATAAGACCGTTTTCTATGGGACTGCGCGAAATTTGATAGGGAACCTGGGAAGGCGGCATTGCCATGTAGTTAGAATTGGGACCGGCCAGTATTCTGCTGGGGTGCAACTTTTTGCCAGGTTCGCGCCGATAGCCAACGAACAGCGGCGGCGTCATGCCCTTGAAGCGGGCCGGCAGTAGTCCCTTCGGATAGTATTTCATCGCCAGGACGCCGGTGGCAAAAACGCCGCCAACATAGCAGCCCACGGGCAGCAGCTTGGCCGGCAGATACGTGATCCTGTTGAGTGGTGCGTGGCGTGGAAACATCGACGCTGGGATCGGGAACACAAAGCATATATTCTCCTTCAGTTGGAGCGCCAACTCGGCATCGTGGCGCTGCTGCTGCGCATTGAGCGTGCAAATCACGACGCGATTCATTTCGATAAAAGTGCCCTTTGGCAGGTATCTTAAGTCCAGCTTCCTGAGATTTGGCAAATAGCGTGGATCATTGTTGAAAACGTAGTAGGGCATCGTTATGCGTTCTCTTTTTCCTGCTGCAGAATAAAACAGAAACAGAATAAGAAAATCAGCCTGCAAATGACTGTGAATGTGTGTGTGTGTATATGTGTGTATGTGTGTGTATGTGTGTGCGTATAAAGTTAACTTGCCGTGCTTGCTATAGTGCGTAGCCGTGATTGCTGATACGTCCTTCACTTCTTGCACTCTTCCGTTTTCATTCAATTGGACTTGCAGTTATAGAGATAAAATGGCCGCTGCTTTAATGCTAAACTTTACTTTCCACACAGCAAATGCTTTTTCGTCTGACTTTTCACTTTTCACGCTCGACTTTTGCCGTTCGAGTGCCAGAGGTGCCAGTAGATTCGAGTATTTCGAATTTGTAGCCAACTGGCCAGAGTTACTTTCGATAGACACACCTTGCATTGCACAACCTTTCATTTGGCAACAAAATTCGTGTGCGGCAACAAATTCAGCAACGCAAACCCATTGAATTAACGAACTAGCTAGTTTAGCAATATTAGCGCATAAAGGACAAAAGAGAAATGGAACTGCAGCGATCTGGCAGCACTGTTACAACAAAGTTTCTTGCACATGCGCGCCCTCCAACGGACAGTCAAACTATTACTGGCTTCGGTCAGAGCATTGCAGCAGCGGCAGCGGCAGCGGCAGCGCAGTCGCCGCCGATACGACGAAAGGCGTCGAGACAAAAGCCGAACAAAAGCAAATGCAAACTAGCGACGCCATTGGAGCTGGTCGTTGTCGGGCATCGGTTGGACATTCTGCGACCCATGTTTGCGTCGGCGCAGTCTCCGACTGCGGCGAAAGCGAAATGCGTGGGGCAAGCACCGTTGGGCAGGCGTGGGCAAGTGAAAGCAGTGCACGCAAGTGCAAGCAGTCTAGAGTGTGGCGAATTCGTTTACATCTACGAATCGTATCTATTGCAGTTGCTGCCACAGACTACGAGTCGCCGGAAATGGACTTGCAGTCGTTGCTCCTAGCTGAATTCATCGATCAGCTTGAAATATGTGATCAATAAATAGTTATTTATAATTTAGTATGTACCAAGAATTTCTGTTTATATAAATTATGTATATCTTTTTTCAATCTCAAAACCATTTATCACATTGGGTACATTTTATTTACAACACAGTGGACGCTCGAAATTAATGCTTCAAAAAATCAGAAAATCCATACAAGTCACAAAATAAAATTAAAACATTCTTCTATAATATATTACAAAAACCCAACGCGTTCGAAAATTATAACCAAATAATGCAATATAAGCAATCAGTTGCTGCTGGACAAGTGATACATTTCCGGCTCAAAAAAATATACTACATGTTTAAGAACTCTGTGATTTGCTTATTAATTGATGTACAATATTAAATAACAAAATAAAAAAATATATAACTGCAAAACGCATTTTAAATTTGATGCTTTGCAATATCACTAGAAACTTGTAGAAATTTACATTTCATAACGAAGATTTATGCGAAAAAACAATCCAATGGACTACATTATACATTACAATAACTTTTATTATTATATATAGATATTACTTCGGATTATAATATTCATCGAGCACTTGCAACAATGCAATGGATACGATTCGTAGATGTAAACAAAAGACGCTAGCTTGCATTTGCTTTTGTTTGACTTTTGTTTCGACGCCTTTCGTGAATCGGCGACTGCGCTGCCGCTGCTGCAATGCTCGTACCGATTCCATACTGATGCGTGCGCCTCTCACGTACAAATCAGTACAAATCGAATTGTCCGTTAGAGGGCGCGCATGTGCAAGACACTTTGTTGTAACAGTGCTGCCAGATCGCTGCAGTTCAATTTATCCATAAAATGAAAGGTTGTGCTATGCAAGGTGTGTCTATCGAAAGTAACTCTGGCCACTGAGTTGACAGTTGGCTACAAATTCGAAATACTCGAATCTACTGGCACCTCTGGCACTCGAACGGCAAAATTCGAGCGTGAAAAGTCAGACGAAAAAGCATTTGCTGTGTGGAAAGTAAAGTTTAGCATTAAAGCAGCGGCTAGAAGTGATGGACGTATCAGCGATCACGGCTACGCACTATAGCAAGCACGGCAAGTTAACTCTATACACACACATACACACACATATAAACACACACATTCACAGTCATTTGCAGGCTGATTTTCTTATTCTGTTTTATTCTGCATTAGGAAAAAGAGAACGCAATACGATGCCCGACTACGTTTTCAACAATGATCCACGCTATTTGCCAAATCTCAGGAAGCTGGACATAAGATACCTGCCAAAGGGCACTTTCATCGAAATGAATCGCGTCGTGATTTGCACGCTCAATGCGCAGCAGCAGCGCCACGATGCCGAGTTGGCGCTCCAGCTGAAGGAGGATATGTGCCTGGTGTTCCCGATCCCAGCGTCGATGTTTCCACGCCACGCACCACTCAACAGGATCACGTATCTGCCGGCCAAGCTGCTGCCCGTGGGCTGCAATGCTGGCGGCGTTTTTGGCACCGGCGTCCTGGCCCTTAAATGCTATCCAAAGGGACTGCTGCCGGCCCGCTTCAAGGGCATGACGCCGCCGCTGTTCGTTGGCTATCGGCGCGAGCCTGGCAAAGAGTTGCGCACCAGCAGAATACTGGCCGGTCCCAATTCTAACTACATGGCTATGCTGAGATCTCAGATCACATATCAATTTTCGCGCAGTCCCAAAGAAAACGGTCTTATGCCGCCCGACATTAATGTGGGGTTCATTCTCGCTCTCAGCGACTCGCTGGACAGGGAGCAAGTGGACGAGGGATTCGTGCCCCAGTACGATATATATTTGCCCGATCTGAGCATGGTACGCATGATGGTCAGCTACAGTACCGAGCTCTGCATGACTGTGCTCTCGGACGTGATACATCCGCATGATCCCCAGATTGCCATTGAGATTGAGGATGAAGAGGTGCCTCAGTTTGAGGTGCCCAAGTGCATCACCGACTTTCCGATTCAACGCTCGCCGGTCTTTCTGCCCGTACGCTATTTGCCGCCGGGCTTCCAGGCCGGCTGCGTCTTTGGGCCGGGCACACTCTCGAAGTCGCTATTTGACCAAGTGCTGATTGAGGCGCCGCACCAATTGCAGTACAGCAAGGAGATGTCAATGCCGCTGTTCATTGGCCAGTGGAAGGACAAGAAGGTGCGCTCGGAGTTCCTGTTCAGGGATCAGTGTTTCCTGGTGAATGTGAGCCCGGAGCCCCTTTCGCCAGAGTTACGTGTAGCTTTGCTGCACGACATCATGCAAAATCAGCCAACACTCAGGCCGCTGTTGAAAATGATATGTGATGACTTTGGCGAGCACAACTGCAACCGCAACTGCAACGGTAATCAACATCAGTGGAACGAAGAAGAGTGTAAGAGGTGGATTGAGGAGCAATTGAAGCCGCAGGTGGAGGCGGTTGAGAAAGAGCTGCAGCAAATATCGATCGAGGAAGAACTGAAGCTAATGCATGGGCCCTCAGAGCTTGATCAGCAGTCGTCTGAGAAAATGCTGGCCAAGTATTGTCGTCAAGAAGAACATTCTGTGACAAACTTGGTCGGGAAAGAGAATATGGGCGAAGAGGAGCAGGAGAGGATTGTGCAAGAGTTGAGGCAGCCGTGTGCTTCTAATGGTTGTACAATGAAGGTGGTTGTGCCGAAGTCTAAGCCTGGCGCGAATGTGAATTTGTATTTAGATTCAAACGACGAAAACAAGAATGGAGAAGAAATAAAGGAGGTAAAAGAGGATGACGTAGAATGGGAGGATGAGGAACAGGAGGAGGCGAGTGGGGGCCCGAAAAGAACTGTGCAAGAGCTGAGGCAGCTTTTTCGTTCAAACCGCTTTAATAATAAGGCGAGGGTGCCGCGGTCGAGGCCAGGAGGAAATGTGAAGGAGGAGGAAGAAGAGGATGGAGATGAGGCAATTTATGATCCCGAACAGGAGCCATACTTGTCTGATGCAAGCGATGTTAACCATGTGGAAAATGTAAATTCAAATGAGGCTAAGCAGGCGGATGACGATGAGGAGTTAGTGCCTAAGGCATCTACTGAGAAACCGCCGGAAAGCCCGATGCCCCGCAACGGCCTCTGGTTCTTCGATTTGAAGGGCACGTCCGAGGAAATCGACACTGCGGTGCAGGCAGTGCACAAGGCGGGCGTCAAGCTGGCATCGGACTACGTTGACCAGGCTACTTTAGAGCGTGCGTACGTCCAGCTCCAGGATCTGATCGAGCGACGCGATGAGATTCGCGCCAACATGCTGAGTTCGCAAATTGCTAGTGGACAATTAAAAACTGATGCTCGCACGCGTGGAAGACGCCAGTAGAAAGTGGAGAGTTGAAGGGGGGATCGGTGCAATATTTAAAAAAAATTCGTTTTTGCATTTATCATTTAAAATTCAATTTATTTAGAGGATTGCGCTTCTGTGTTTTTTGCACATGGGCCAAAACTGCTCGTTACATATCGATAGCTATCGATATTTATCGCTCAGCGTGACTGCCAATAAATTTATATGTATGTTCCTATATAGCTATATACTATATATTTGCATAGTTATAGTTAGATCAACGCAAAACCAAAAATATCCATATATTTATTTAAAACTAGCGAAAAAAATTAGTGTTCCTTTTTGTTTTTTTGTTTTTTCTATATAAGTTATGTATACGTAATGTTATGCACGTTTATATGTATATCCTGTATACGCAATTTCTGCTCTTTGCTGCCTTTCACTAAGTAACTGATGCATTTTGCTTACATTTACAAATTGTATATTTATGTATGTATATATATGTATCTATATATAACATATACTATATACATATACATATATATATTTAATGATTATTACAATAATTGAAATTTGGGTGTCTATTTAATATTTACAATTACAATGCGCCACAAACACAAAGATCAACAAACGAACAAAACTGAAGGCAAATTGAAGAAAAAAATAAAGCAGAAACACTTCCAGATCTTTAAAAAAGGAAACAAGAGACGAAATTACAAGGGGAAAGAAAAGAAACGTACATATCGGAACACTTTCACATTGTATAACGATAGTCATCCTAACATACATACATGTACATATATGTATAATTTACGATGAGTGGAAAACGTAATGGAAAATTTAAAAAAAAACAAGTGGGGAAGGATTATCTTCGGCATGCCGAAGATTTTATACTCTTTTCGAACCTATAGGCAATTTTCACTCTGCCAACTGCACCACTGAAATTTCATAAGCTGTACAAAATCGTTTTGTCGCGTAACATTTTTTTTTTGTTCTAAGAATATTTAATTCATTGCCAGTTGTATAGCAGCTATAAGATATAGTGATCCGATCCGGCCGGCTCCAACCAATGTGATGTATCTTTGAATAATAAGTATCAGTGCAAAGTTTCATCGCGATAGATTCAAAAACATGGGATATATGGCCAAAACCGACTTCGAGTTGTATGGCAGCTATAAGATATAGTGGTCCGATCCGGCCGGCTCCGACCAATGTGCTGTCCCCTGGAATAATAAGTGTCTGTGCAAAGTTTTATCGCGATAGCTCAAAAACTGAGGGACTAGTTTGCATACATACAGACAGACAGACAGACAGACAGACGGACATGGTTAGATCAATTTGTATTGTCATTCTAAGCATACTGGCAGTAACTTTTGGGGGTCTCCGACGCTTCCTTCTATGCGTTACAAACTTCAGGACAAACTTAATATACTATTTTCTTCGAAAAGAGTATAAAAAACGATATTTTTTTTTATGAATAAATATACAAATATTATTGATTTTGTTTTTCAGTTATTGCTCATTAAATTTAAGCAAAATACAAAGTATTCACGAATCGACAATTAAGACAAAATTCGTTGCTTAATTCTAGTATTGAGATTCCAAACAAAAATGAAAAAAAAAATCTAATTTTATATATAAGTGGCGAGTATCCTAAATGTTTTCAATATTGCCTGTGATCTGCCGACATCTCGAGCTATTAATTTGTCACTAACGCCATGGTATTCGCAATTTTGTTTAGTTTGTTTTTAGTTTTATACAATTAATGTACATCAAACAAATATTAGCTTGCAATTATTTAAAAACTAATAACAAATTCACAAACATTTTGTTCACAATTAATTTTCTTATCTTCCGATGCTGCCATCTATTTTGTTAAGCGATCTTTTCCGTCGCTCCTTTACTGCCGTCTCTCATTGTTCTTTTCTAATTTTCTACGCAATTCTCACAATATGCTTTTCTTTAACATTTTGTGTTATATTTTTCTTTTGTTTAATTTTAGTTTTTATTTTTGATTACTTTTTAATGTTGCATATGTTGATTGGTAAATATTTATGCATATTTCTATATATATATAGTATTGTGTATATACTATATATTTATTTTAACTATATGAATTTTTTTCTTCGTTTTCGTTTTTTACATGCACAAACTCATGAGGCCAAAGGTCGTGGTGTGTCGTGGTGTGTGTATGTGTGTGTTTAGCTTAAATAAACCTAACCAAATATCAAGACTTACAGGACTAAATACATACATAGGCATATATGAATATATCAATGGATATACATTTAGATACATATATATATATATATCAATTTAGTTCGATTAGATTTGCAGTATCGAGAGCAACTAAAAAAGATAGTGAGTTTGTAGCAAAACACGCAACAATATTTATAAGTCATACACGTTAAATATATCAGAAACTTGTCTTTTGTCATCGAGTATATATAGTAAAGTGTTTCTATTTGATGTGTTTGCGTTAGGTGCATACAATACATGTACATACATAAATATATATATATTATACTCCATACACATATATATATATATATGCTTTCAATATCAGTTTCAGTATATACATATATTGCAAATAAAAATACATATATATGTATATATTTGTATGAATGTGTGTATGATAAATATGACTACATCAGTTGCATCTGCTGCTCATCAACATCTTAACATATACTCATACATATATGTATATATATATATTCATAGTCAATTGCCAGGATGTGGCGCAGCTAGAAATTTGTTTTGTATATAGCTCAACAAGATTTAAAAGTAAAGTCTTCCAGTTTCTGGGCAGGGCGGTTAATAAAAGGCGAGCGGGAGGGGTGAGAGGGATACAGGTGCAGATGCAGATGCAGGTGCAGGTGAAGGTAAAGGAGACATGGATTAAGACCAGTTATGCAGTTTTATTTTTTTCGCAGTTCGCATTGTTTCGTTTTGGTTCGCTTTCCATCTCGTTTCGCTTCGCTTCGCTTCGATTCGTTTCATATTTGGCTGCTTAGATCTGGCCAACCAGCTCCTGTATGCTGCGCAGTAGGTCTTCCATGTTTCACAAGAGATCGCGATGGAACACCCACGTGTGCTTTGTGTGCGCAAACTTGTGTGACAGCCACTGTGATTCCAGCAGATTGAAGCGATCCTGGCTCAGATACAGCGGCTTGCCGCGTCTAAGAAAAAAGAAACACAAGCAAACAAATAGTAAGTAAGCAGATTGAACGCTTGGCAAATGAAGTGCGGGAGACTCACTTGAGATCACGATCCTCCTCATCGAAATCGTCCAGATATAATGAGCCCCAGAGGCACGCGCGTCGGCCCCTTATGACGATGATGTACGTGGACGTGACCACCAGGAAGATGCCAATGCCGCCGCCACAGGATAATGTGTGCTTTTATATTGTTAAAAAGACAATTAACGTTAACGATTAATGATCGATTTGCTTGGCTTTTGGCTTTGCTGACACACTTACCCGCACTGCCTCACAGCATTCCTTTTCAGCACAGCAGTTCTGCTTGAGGCACACGATGGTGCCGCACAGCAGACAAATGGAGCTCTCCTTGGGCACCTTGTAGCAGTTGAGGCACGGACGCTCATGATAGTACTGCAAGGATGCAACAATAGATGAATAAAGAATAGTTAGAGATTCTAAGGGCAGAATCTTCAATATTTCGCCGTTCAACTTACCGTAAACAGACGCTCATATTCACGGGGCAGCTCCAGCAGACGCGGCTGCTGCCACAGGGAATGCTGATTCATGAGGATCAGCTCGCGCACCGTCTCCCTGGGCGGATTCACATCCATCAGCTGCTTGCACCAGAACTGGGGCAACGTTAGCTCCGTGCCGGGTATGAAGCACAGACCCTTGGATGCATTAAAGCAATCCCAGTCCATGGAATCGGTGACCAGCTCCAAATAGTACACCAGACGCACAAACTCCAAGCCGGGCGCTGATATTTCGGGCATCTCGTGTCGATACAAATGCTGACGCAGCAGCGCCGCAATGCGCAGGAAGGGTAAGCAGAGCGACTGCAGCTGCAGCTCCATTGACTTTAGATTCACCTCGGATGTGGGACTGCCAGCAGCGTTGGCTGTGGCTGTGGCTGTGCCTGTAGCTACCCCTGATCCTGATCCTGATCCAGATGCTGCCGCTGCCGCTGACGCTGACGGTGTTGTGCTGCTGCTGCTGCTGCTAGCACTGGTGCTGGGTATACTGTCCCGCCGCAGATGCGTCAAGCGATCCGTTTGATTCAACACCAGCGCCATTGCTTTGCCCAGCTGTGCGCAGCTCTGCAGCGAACCAAAGCGAGCGGAGCTGCTGCGTCGATTACTGGGACTAATGCTGCTTGCTGCACTTGCAGTTGCAGCTGCTGCTGCTGCTGCTGCTGCTGCTGTTGTTGCTGCTGCTGCTGCTGTTGTTGCTGTTGTCGTGCAGGTGGAGGTGGCGGATGCTGAGTTTGCTTCGCTGCTGCCGTAGTTGGCCAGTATTTGATCGCACTCGAGTTCGGTGAGCGTGACACACAATTGCACAACAATCTGATAGTAGAGCAGATTGTACATGACCTTGACCATGCAGGTGAAATAGTCTGCGAAAAGATGTGAAAATCAAGAGCAGTTAGCACAAGTACAAGAGTGTAAATATTCAATGCTTTATATGTAATGCATCTAATTGCAGATTAGCCGCACAACTGATACTATCATAATCTTTGATATCTCTATTTTTCTATAAAAAAAATATACTTTTTAGTTTAACTAATGAACTTTAGTTTTGGTTACTGATAGTTGAACTAATTCAAAAGTCTCAAACGGAACATGGCAAATTGATCATATTTACAATCATAATTTGATTTATTTATTTATTTATTGTCGACAATTGACAGTCGACACAAAAGAATTTATATAAAATTATAAAACATTGAAAAATATATAAAAAATTTACCTAAAATATTAAATTAAAGATATAAAGCTAAAATACGTCAAGTTCTGGTGATATCAATAACAAAATTAAAGAATTGGTCCTACATTTGTTGCAAGGATTGGCGAAAACCCAGAAAAACCCAATCAAACCAATAATTCACTTTACAAGCAACATGAGAAAACGGGTTTTAATAGTAACCTCCTTAGTTATATTGTTGTTCGTCCTATCATCAAACTAACTGTCAAAGAATTTTGCATAATTTTATTGAAAATCCACCCACTGTTTGCAAAATAGAGCATATTGTTTGAATAAGCGATAAAAAAAATGCTTTGCTTATTGCGTTTTTGTGTCATTATTGACATGATTGTTGACAGATAAATAAAACAGCCTAGAATCACTATCGAGATAATATTGTATATTGTGAGTCTCCCAATCAGTAAAAGATTGGGGAAAAATGCATGCATTGTATTTGGCAAAAATAACGAAAAAATCAATAATGCATAAGTTTTGAGCTGAAGAAAGTAGCTAAAATACAAGAAATAGATCTAAATTAAGTAAAAGTTAGTTTTGACTGACAGATTGTTACTAAAAATCGGAAATGAATCCCTATTTTGAAGATCTACTCAAAAAATAGGTGAATTGCAAATCAATATTTATCGATTCGAGTAAAACGGTGCAAGTTATCGATTGATCTCAATTAAACCGTTAGGATCTAGAGAACTTCTAGTTGAGGAGATACATTTTATTTAATTTGATTTCAGTTGATTTTGTATTATGCTTCGTTGTCCTGCTCAAGAGTATATATAGAGTATATGCTTCAAGAGCTGCGAGCAGATTCTTTCGATGCACATATTATGAGGATGAGAGAGACTCACCTTGATCGACATGCAGCGGCGCGAGCAATATGAACTTGAGCAGCAGGGCAATGGGATCTGCCAGCAGACTAGGTATCAGCTCCCGGCAGTGGGCCGGCAGCGGCTTCGTATCGCTGGCGGGCATGCCGGCCAGCGAGGTCCAGCTGCTCCACAGCGGCCACTCGACGAGGAGGCGCACATGCACGGACAGCACATGCAGCAGCGGCACAATGCAGTCCCGCTTCGGCTTGTAGCGGGTGGCATTCGCGGAGCACAGTGAGCCGCCGCGCTGGATGATCTCCGCCTCCAGATTCGTGCGCGCTATCGACGTCACAAAGATGAACAGCTTGCGGAACGTGATCGAGGGGCAGCACTTGACCTGGCGCTGGGCAAGGATGGTCATCACCTCCATGGCGTGGCCCATCGCCTGTGTTAGCTTTGTGGGCTTCTGCGGATTACAAAGAGTGCAAGCAATTAATTAAACAAAATTATAGATAATTTATAAATCGCTTCCTTAATTGAATATTCCCTGCTAATGGCATACAAATGCCACAAGTGACTCATTCCATTTTTGATTACTACAAGTCTACTGAAGACTAAAACAAGTGGGAAAGGATTATCTTCGGCGTGCCGAAGATTTCATACTCTTCTCGAACCTTTAGACAATTTTACTCTGCCAGCCAACTGCAGCACTTTCATTAGCTGTAAAAATTGATATCATATGCATTTATATTTTCTATTGAAATATTAAATTTATTTCCAGTTGTATGGCAGCTATAAGATATAGTCGTCCGATCTGGCCGACTCCGATCAATGTGATGTATGTTTAAACAATAAGTATCTGTGCAAAGTTTCATCGCGATAGCTTTGAAAACATGGGATTTATGGCCAAAACCAACTTCGAGTTGTATAGCAGCTATATAATATGGTAGTCCGATCCGGCCGGTTCCGACCAATGTGCTGTTCCTTTGAATAATAAGTCTCTGTGCAAAGTTTGATCACGATAGCTCAAAAACTGAAGGACTAGTTTGCATACATACAGACAGACAGACAGACGGACATGGTTAGATCAATTTGTTTTGTCATTCTAAGCATACTGGCAGTAACTTTTGGGGGTCTCCGACGCTTCCTTCTATGCGTTACAAACTTCAGCACAAACTTAATATATTATTTTCTTTGAAAAGAGTATAATGACAGATGATAAAGAATGAAACAGTAATATTGTCTGAATAGGGATAGATTGGAAATTGTTCAATATTTGAACATTCCTGTTGTTTTTCAAAATATGCCTCGCAAAATCCGCCAAAATCATGCTATAAGATCTAAGGTTGTGTAAATGTGGACTTAGATGGCTTCAAATTTTTAAATTCAAAGCCAAATACGACAAACTATATGCGATTACTTACTAATTAAATCATGTAGAACAAATACTAATAGAAGTATTAACAATAAAACGTTAAGTCTTACTAATTTTTTCAAATATTCGATTTCAACGTATTACCAATACTACCAATGAGAAGAATGCTTGCTTGCATTTGTTGCCCACACACTCACCGGCATCTTTGCGTTCTCCTTGATCAGATCCGTGAGATCGGCGACAAGCTGCTCGAACGGCTGATTGCCGGAGCGCACCAGATGCGTGGGTCTGTCCAGCTGCGGACTGAGCGGCAGCACCGAGTTCGACAGTTGCCGGCAAACAGGACAATAGAATTCGCCGCGATCCTGCACCGGCTGACGCTGTGTCGTATATAGGGTCTTGAGGTACGCCTCCAGGCAGCTAAGATGGACATGATGGCCGCACGACTGCACATGGACACCGTTGTCGTAGGCCATGTTGTTGGACAGATACCAGGACTCGTCACCGAACTTCAGACTGAGCAGCTCAGAGCGACGCGAGAATTCGCTGGCCAAACGGGTCGTCTGCTCCAGACGCTCCTTGTCCGCCTCGTTCAGGGGCAGCGGCAGGCGATCCGCAATGCGGCGCCGATGGCCGAGCATGCCACTCGTCTCGATGAGGATAACAAGACCAATGGGATTCGTTTCAGTGCTGGCCGTGGTGCAATTGCAGATGATGCAATCGTATTCCTTCTCACGCGGCTGCTCCTCATACATGGCCTCCTCGTCCTCATCCTCGGGGTTAAAGTCCATATTGTTAGCCGCTGCTGCTGCCGATTGCATAAACTGTTTCTGCTTATTGGCAAAGTCCTGCATCATCTTCTGCTGACGCTCGCGTGCCTTCTTGCGCCGCTCCTCCTTCTCCTTGGTCTCGCGCGCCTGCGCCTCCGCCTGTTTCTCGCGCTGATTGGGCCAGAGCCGGGCGCGTATATCATCAATGCACTGGGCACACTGCTCATCCCGCGTCGCTATCTTGCGTAGCAGATTGCCAATGAAGAACGGCCCGTCGCCAATGCGGGAATTGGACACGTGTATATGCTGATAGTTGTAGCTGTAGCTGTAGCTGGATGGACGCTCGGCGAGAGCGGTGCTCGTTGCTGAGGTGCTAGCCTCATTGAAGTCCACGTCCATGGGCGCACCACTGATTGTGCGATCGTCCAGCGAGAAGCTGTCCAGATTGCCGCTCAGCTGCGAGTGCAGCTTGAGCAGCAGCGACAAGATGCTCTCGTCCATGGGCAGCTCATCCTTGTTGCCGGCGCCGGCAATGGCAATGTCCACGGCACGCTTTCGTGCGCCCGCAGAAGCCACAGTTGCGATGCCCGCTAGGCCGGGCACATCGTTGACGCCAACGGCATTCGATGGCACAATATCCATGTTGCTGCTGGGCACCGCAACCGGGAGACGAACACGCTGGAAGGGCAGCAGCATGCCGCTGCCGGTGGGCGTGGTGGGTGAGAACATTTCGGTGCCATTGCCGCCGGCTGTGGGATGAGTTTCATCGTCCGTTGCTGCTCCGGCCGTTGTTGTCGTCTCGGCCAGCAGCAGATCCCTGCGTATGGCCACCTCCATGCCGCTCTCGGGCAGCGTTATCTGTTGCAGCGGAAAATGATGAAAGTCCTGACCGGCCGGACTCATATCCATCGCAGCATCACGTCCATCCTCAATGTCATCCGGCTGCAGCAGCACCACGCCCGTTTCTGCCACCACAGAGAGATCCGGCACCAGAGCCACCTCCATGCGCATGCGTGAAAGTGCATTATTACGCTGCTGCTGATTGCGTGCCACGCTCATCGCGCCGGACGACTCATCCAGGTCATCCAGACCGTAGGTATCGCCAATCATGCGCATTGCCTCCGTATCCACATCAAAGTCCAGATCGGAGTAGAAGGGATTCGAGCGATAGCTGGAGGTGGTCACCTGGGGATCACGCGATTTGAGCGACACCTTGGTCACCACATGACGCAGATTGCAGCTAAGATTGTCCGTGGGATAGCAGTGGAAGAGCTTGGGCGGCTCACGTCGATTCCCGCCGTAATAATAGCCAGATTTATGCTGCGGCTCACATTCGACCATCGCAACGGGTGAGGGTGCGCAGCTGGCTGAGGCAGAGCCGCCGGCATTAATATCGCTGCTCGTCTCCACGGCAATCTCGAGCAGGAAGACAGCCAAAGCCAGCAGATGCTCGGACACATCGCGTGTGTGCACCGCCCGAAAGAAGATCGAGAGTATGGTGGAGTGAAAGAGTCGGGAGTTGAGAATGCGACACGGATCCGTGAAGGAGGCGCCCACCGGCAGCGGCAAGCGAAACGGTGGCCAGAGATTACCGCTAGCCGGCATCTTGTTCTTTGACTTGACATAGTTGGTGAAGCGATCCAGCGAGGATTGAAAGTCGCGTCGGTGTACGGCGCGTAGGAGGACATGCAGCGGATCGTAATATTCCTCCCACACCTCGTCGATGGGCGTGAAGAGGCCCTGTTCGAGATTCTCCGAGCCGCTCGACGGCGCCTTATAGACGGACAGCTTCTTGAGAAACGTTTCGAAATTCTTTGTGTGCACATTGCCCGAACGTTCGGGCATCAGTTCGAGCAGCTGCGAGTGCGTCTTGTTCTCGGTGGCGAGCAGCGCACTAATCTCAATTATGCACTGGGTGGCCTCATCGTTGCCCAAATTGGTGCGACTTGTCACCAGCGTGGCCAGGAATGTGAGAAAGCCTTCGAGCATCGATGATTGCTCCGGCTTTTGTGGCTGCTTCAGCGGCGCCGTCTCCAGCCATTGGCTCACATCGAACAACTCGATTGTGTTCTGTAGAAAGAAGTATTGCGACAGATTTGTTGCGCAGATTTGCAAAAAGAACAGATCCATGTCGGCCATTGAGTTGCAAAAGTTCGCTTGGATGTAGGTCATTGCTTGGCCTTTGATTTGCAGTCCGTTGCGCACCCATTTGCCGGCCAGAATTTCGTAGAAGAAGCTCTAGAAAAGAGAGTGAAAATACGCCAAATTAGCAATATTTAAATATAAAAAGTTATCGATAACTCGCGCGCTACTTTATTCAAGTCATTTCAAACACGGTGGCGCTAATTTAAACAGCTGCTGACGATTTATATATATATTTATATATATACATGCTGTTGCTGGCTCAGTCGATCTTGTGATTTGACAACACAAAACACTAACAACAAAACAATAAGAGCTGCGATGCGCTCACTCTCCCACTTGCGTTTTGCTATCGATAAGACAAGAGGGCGCGCAGTTAAGCGTATTTTTCGAAAGTCATTTTCGACAGAGTGGCAACGCCAAAACACCAGATGTGTATGATACTGTTTGCTCGCTCGCACTTGTGCTTTGACCTATGCTGTTGACATGCAACTGTAAAAATAACAATAAAAACAAAGACAAAATGTCTTCAACACGCAAAAGAAGTAACAATAAAGACTAATAAACAGCAGAGAGGCAGGCAGCAGACTGAGTAGCTCTCTGACGCTGACGCCGCCGCCATTCGCGTTTTGCTTTTCGACTTGCACAGTTGCGTGTCAAGCGTAGCGTCTGTGTGCGTTGGTGTTGTGTTCACCGTGTCGTTGCATTTGTATTTGTTGTTGTCTAGCGTTTTGGTCTTGCATGTGCAACTCCTCTTGGGTATTTAAAACAAGAACAAACAGACACACACACACAAACAAACACACACGCACGCACGTGTAATAACATGCAGCTGTTGCAGTCACAAAAATGGCCGTTGTTGTTGCCGCTGCTGCTACTGTTAACCGTTAGTCAGCCTAGGTCAACGCAGGCGGTCATCGAGGATGTGCTGGATGTGATACATGTGGTCAAGGAGGTAACCACCGGTGTTCTCAAGGCCTGGGATATTGTCCAGTCATCGCCGCTAGCAGCGAACATTGAATTTCCGTTAATGCGCGAAAAGCAGCGCAAAGTTCTGCAGCGCCTCAAAGAGGTCAGCAGGCAGATTGATGAGACAGAGGCACAGGTAAATAAATGACTCTCTTATATATGTACCTCACTCTCTTCTACACCACTCATATACAGTGGTTCACATCTTATTTTGGTGCACTTAAAAAACAAATACTCAAATCAAAGTTTTTTAGAGCATTCTTTAAGTTATTTAAAAAAAATGTTCATAACTTTAATAGTTATTGTTTACATCTGCTAGAGATAGGATGTGTCACTGTAGAGTGGTTGCTCGCAAATTTGAATTATTTTCCAAATATTTCGAATATTAGAATACCGACAACGGTTTATGCCACTGTCTTTTATTTATACTCATCTCAATTCTTATTATTTGCAGCACTCCCAATACGTGGCACTCGCCATAGAGTCTGTGAACAATTTCATTAGCAACAATGTGCCGCTAATAGCCAAAATGAACGATATAACTGACACCATGAACCGCATCTCGTCGCGCTATCAGCAAATGCAGAGCTACGAGGCACACAAGGACAAACTGGAGATGAGCACACTCATCACATTTGCCGAGTGGACAGTCTCCCCGAATGCGCACTCGGTGCATCATCTGATGGATCGCCTGCACTTGACGCTGCTGGGGAATGGCAATGGGAATGTGGAGGATCTCAAGACGAACTCATCATCGTTGTCGTCGAGTAATTTGCTGTCCCAACTGGCGTCCAACTATGAGGTAACTTGAGATGCAAATATCCAATCAAAAAGTGACTTCCGACAATGAATGTTATGAATGGGTGAATCATTCGTGTTGTAGTTTTAGTTAGTCGTTCTCAATTGAACTGGACTTTCCGGTCTTACGATTAATCGACGCGCCTTTACTTGTGTGTGAGTGTGTGTGTGTGTGTGTTTCTTTTTGCGACAATTGGGCAACCCCCCAAAAAGAAAGTCCAAGTCAAACATAAACTGCGTCGGCGTCACCGCGTTATTACTCATCAGCGACAAGCGCAGAAACAACGGAATTGACCGCCGAGCTAATGTAATGGGAAACAGAACACAAAGCAGAGTTGCAGATGAGCCATACTCATTCACACACAAACACAAACACACATGTATTTCTGTATACATACAGCGTATACATACAGTGGCTCAAAGCGATATTTCATGCATTTTGAATATAAAGATAAAATTAAAAAATCATACAGTCGCTAACATATGTATTTCCTATGTAGCTTAGCGATTAGATTTTTTAAATTAGTTTTTACATCTGTCCGACATAAGCTGTGAGCCACTGTAAGCAAATACTAGCACGCACGCGAATAAGCGTTTTTATGCGTCGCCACCAATTTCAATCATTTAATCAATAGAGAAAAGGTGCTGAAAAACATGCAAATTCGCGAAAAATGGCAAAGCTATGTATGCACACACACACACACATGTTTATATGTACATATGTATGTATGTAAGCAGCTATTTACATACGCACTGAGGTCAAAGGTCTTGCCTAATGTAAACAATGCGCACAAAGCAGGCAGAGAGCATAGGGCAATGCAGTGGTTTGGAATCTTTGTCTGGTTTTTTTTTTTTTGTTTGTTAATTGCAGCGAACGCGTCATGGTGGTGGTAAATGGCACAGAGAAAAACATAGAGAGAGAGCGAGAAACAGCTGATTGACGAAACGGTTAAACAGTGACGTCATTGAAGCCAATGACAATCGCCATCGTTTATCGATAACTAGCCAAAGCTGACAGGTGTACACAGCTGATCGTACATAATTATGCGCGCTCAGCCTTTGTGTCCAAATACGGCCAGATTTCGCTCATGCTCAAAAAAGCGCGCGCACTCGCTCTCACTCGCACCCAGTTGTGTGCAACTGTGTGGGTTGGAGGAGCAGGCAACAAAAAAAAAAAACAAGAGCTCAGTCAGCGATTTTCTACGAGCGCGACAACGACAACGAGCACGAGACAGCAAAACAAAAAGAACAAAAACAAAAAAACACTCGAAAGCGGCTCAAGGGAGCAAAGACGAACGAACGAACGAACATACACAACGGAGCGGGAGTAAAAATTCTGATTTGTATATGTATGTACGACGAGTGCGAGCCTAAGCACACTTGCACTCACACACACACACAGACGCACGCACATGCACACGAACATTTCACGAAAGCCAGCGGAGCGATGGCAGGCAGCAAACAGTAGCAAAACAACCAGCAACAGCCCAGCGACACAAAGATAAAAAGCGTTCAACGAAACAAATTAAAATAAATCGCAAAAAAACAATAATGCAACATTTTTTAAATTGAATTGGAATTGAAATCGAAACAAATTGCATAGCGCGCGTGTGCGAGCGAGCAAAAAGAACATATATATTTCATATATATATATGTATGTATAAAAAAAAGCTGGCAACCCTTAATTTCTTTTTTTGTCGCTTAACATAAAGCACACACGCGGCACATAGTAGTAGTGATAACAAGAGGACGTTGGTATTTCAGCTTCAGCAAGCGCAATTAAAGGAAATCCCCTCTTCTGTATTTCGTGCTGCGCAAAAAATAAATAAACAATGGCGCGCAAGAGCAAAATCAAAGGCAACAACCACAACAACAACAACGGCAGCATCGCAATGTCAGCGATTATTTTGTTGGTGCTGCTGTCGCTGATTGCTGCTGCTGCTGCTGCTGCTGCTGCGCAGTCCACATTTGTCCATCGTCCGCCCGTTTTGGAGGTGGATGCCCTGCGCAACGAGTACTTCAGCTTGGAGCGCTCGCTATGGAAGTATCTGGAGAAGACGGCTAATAGCCAGAATAATAGAGACCAACAGCTGCGCAAGGTGTACGAATCGCATCGCGATTTCATCAATAAATCGCAAATGGGACGCGCATTTGCCACCAAGCAATATAATATAATGCAGCATTACGAGTGGATGCTGCTAACGGTTAAATTATCCGAGCTGAATGGCATTTTTGACTTCTTCAAGGTAACGCACAACAATTGCCGTTGTTGAGAGTTATCGATGATATACTGAATATTTTGAACTCTCCAATCAGATTCATCTACTGCGCCCGGAGAGCAGCAACGATTTGGAGGAGCGCGCCGTATTGGATTTAACCGATCAGGTGTTGCGCAATGATAAAACATTCTCCATGTCGCAAATATTTCAGGAAATCGAATACAGCATGGTCAAGCAGTCGATGTACTACAGGGCAATGGTGGTTAGTCTTCAAAACAAAACAAAACAAAAAGTATTTGCCAACTGGTACGGCACAATTACTATTTAGCTATTTAGACCGCTCGCTTATCACACCCGCTTTTTTTTCTCTCGTTGTTGTTGTTGTTGTTAAGAACGACACAGCGGAAACAGAACGCTGTTATTTCAAAACACGCGAGAGCGCTGTGAGATTTGTATAGCTTTTTAATTGGAACGTATGGCAGGTCATTAAAGTGTAATAGAGATGTTATCGATAACAGCAAAGCAGAAAGCAAAACACAGAGCGAGCGAGCGAGCGAGAGGCAACATTTTAGCTGTAATCTTTGGCATTACAGCTGTATTATCGATATCAATAACAACAGCGTTTCTTTTGAATTTTTGCATTTGGTTTTTTTCAACAGAAATCAGCGGAAGAAATGTGCCACACAAAGCAATCGCCACAACAATTTGTCTACTCACTATACACAGACATTGCCTTAACCGAACTGAAGGGCTACACCATGATGGAGTTCTCCTGGATGATGCTGCGCGTCTACGGACGCGGCAATTTCACCCAGGAAGCCGAGCTAATGCGTCGCGACTACGAGAAGCGTACGGAGCGCACACTGAAACTGCTGCGCGAGGTGATGCTACGCTCCGAACGTATTCTTTGGCGTTGTGATCCCGAACGGCACGTGGCGAACGTGACATACGACGAGGTGACACGCCTGCTGCAGGGCTACATTGAGAACGAGGTGGATCTGAATACGGACGAGACATGTCGCGAGACGTGCTCCTTCTATCAATCGACGCGCAGCGAGGGCTGCTTCAAGGAGCTGTATTGCGCCAGACAGCCCAAGTGCACGGGTCGCCTGTACAATTGCCAGTTTGTGGACTCCGACATGTCGGTGTGCCCGTCGCCGCAGAATAGCAACAGGCGCTATGAGTACATCGAGTACGAGAACGGACGTGTGCTCGGCCAGCGCAAGAGCTGCTCGCGCGGCACCACCAAAGTGGACAGCTGGTGGCGCTATCTATTCTGGCACTGCAGCTACTGTTTCTGTCTGTGCGATGAGCAGGGCATGAAGTCTGATCGCTTCTTCAATCTACGCGAATCTGTTGCCGATGTCAAGCAGAACAAGTGAGTGGCCAAGATCTAACATTATGTATTTACACATATAATATCTACATCTATCTCAAACAGCGTTGTAACCGGTCTGCGTTTTGTCAAGAAGAATCGCGTTTTCCATCTGCAGATACAGGAGGGCCAACTAATGCCACGCGGCAACATCAACGCCAGCACGCTGGCCTGGAAGCCCGTCGATGTCTACAAGATCTTCGATCGTAATGTGGCCAAGGGCATTGACTATCACACGCTGAGCTACGAGAGTCGCTCCATTGATCTGGATGACATTATGAAAACCGATGACAATAGCTTTGTGGTGACGGGCGTGCGCTTTCGTGTCCTGGGCGCACATCTGAATTTGGAGGCGCGTCTTAGTGAGTTTGATTTCAAGAAGGGCGAGCTCATCCAGCCGGAGGTGAACAGCGTTTGGCAATCGAACGACAATACTGATGTGAGCGGCGAACGCAGGTGAGGAGAAGCAACTACAACTCAATAATTACAGTCGAAACTGCTCTAAATCGAATCAAATTGTATTTCACAATTTGCTACATCCTCCAGTTAGAGAAGTTCAACGAAAAGAAATGCAATCAATCTCTCTCTCTCTCTCTCTCTTTCGCCATCGACAGACAAAAACTGAACATATACAATGTGGATTTGTCGACACGGTCGGTGGTCAGCTCGCTGGTCATGTCGGAGCACAATCAGTATTTGGAATTTGGCAATACGGGCATGGACCAGGATGCGGCGCAGAGCACCGTACCGTTCCTGGACATACAGGATGTTGTGTCGCAGCCGCCGGTGCCCTTGGCCGGCATTGGCATCTACTATAAGGCACGACCCGGCTATGGCGGCTTTGTGGCGCCCAAAATCATCACCTATGACTTTTCGCCACACGTTCAGATGCCAAAGAGCATTGAATAAATGGATACATGCCTGATTTTGGAGGACGTGGCGAAAGTGCAGTGCAGTGCATCGTCTCTCAGATAATATTATATATACATATATATATATAGCTTTCTATATGTAGGTCTACAACTAATTTCTTATCGATATATGAATTAAACTGAAACAAAATCTCTTGTGTGACGAACAAAAACACAAACAAACACCAACTGAATTGGAAACTTAGCCATAAACAAGATACATGTTACCAATCGGCATACATACATACATACATATAGGCGTATATATGTAATAATAAAAACAAATTTAAGCCCAACAACAATTCGACGCTTATCTCTTCAAGTGGCAACATCAGCAAACTTGACACTGGCAAAACAGCATGCGATTATCGATTGCCGTCATGACAATGAAATAACAAACAATTTTCAGGAATATAAATACTCATTTCTTTTGTATTTGCTTCATTTTGTTTGGGTTATAATTCGCTTTGGTTTCAATTGGACATTCCGTTATTTTCCATAACTTTCCTTACCTAAGATATTTGTGAAATTTCGCAGACCGATTTTACATTTGTATTCGATTTTTGGCATTATATTTGCGCCTCAAAGTTCAGCTCATCTGGACTTATGAACAGTTCTTAAAGTTCTGTTTCCCCACATCGAAGAAATTATCAAAACTACTCCAAATATAATTGAAATGTGTTTTTTTTTTCTAATCAGTAACGTAGACCGGGAGATTTTGGTACTTAAGCTCATCAGGAGAAATGTATTACAATTTATTTTTTCTGCTGTTAACAATTTTTGTTTGCCCCACCCCCTAACTAAATCCAGCGTAAGCCATTGTTTAATGCAAAAATGTTCTTTAGATAAACTATCGCATCAACATTCATTGAGCATTTTGGGAAATAACATTTTTTTTTTTTACTGTCTAATTTTGCTTTGGAAAAATATGTTTTTACTAGAGATGAAAATTATAAATATTTATGGAATAAAGGGTTTTAAAGACAAATTAATAGGATGGATACGATTTTTTAGAGGCAAATTCATAGGACTTATGAAAATGCTATGTACATAGGATTACACACCGAAGAAACATATAATTACAATTGTGAACGACACTTAGTTGATCGAAAGAAAGATCGTGTAAAGTATTAAAAGGAACTGAAGTTGAAATTTGATAGCAGATGCTACAGCTATGCTTGCTTAGTAATAAGACTTTAAGTTCAATTCTATTTAGCGAGAGTCCACTGAATGAATATACCATATGTAAGTAGATTGCTAGACACTCACCTGGACACGCAGCGGATGTATCATTAGCAGGGGCAGGATGTCGGGTCGGGAGGGCAGCACATCGCTGAGGCTGATGCCCATTTTGGTGACTGCCTGGCAGACGAAGGCAGCCAGATAGCGATGCAGAGGGAAGTGAAATGAGGCCTGCATTATTTCCTCCTGCAAGACAAGAGGACAAGACGAAACAGTGAGCAAACAGTGCGTCTTGGAAATAAATCGTAATAAATCGAGTTGTACCAGCGACAGTTTTGGCTCCCTGAAGTAGATGGAGTCGAGCCATTCGTGCAGCGTCGTCATACAGTAGTTGATGATCTTCTTGGCGAGATGGGCATGTGTGCCGTCCTGCAGATGCGATATGATGGACCACATGGGATACGCACTGGCCTCCAGCTCGCAGGAGAAGGCCGCATAGTAGCTATTCGGTTCGAATTCCACATGGGAGGCCGTCTCGCGCACATTCACATTCATGCCCTGCAGCATCTGCAGGAACTGAAACCACATATCTATCAGGTTGTCGTCGCGCAGAAAGACCAGCGCCACCGACTCGTGCGACAGCACATTGTTAAAGTCCGAGACAAGCGGCCAGTAGCAGTGATCCTTCATCACCTGCCGCGTGCAGTCGATGACAAAGTGAAAGTTCTTTGTGGGATCTGTTGTGTGAACCAAATGGGAGGTATTAGCTAGCTTACAGTTATGGCCAATGTATATGTGGGATGTCATTTACCATGCAGCGTATTCTGTATGAGTATCTTGGACATCATCAGTTTCAAACTGATGATCATCACATGCAGCAGCGACAGCTCGTTGACCATTTTGAGGGCCAGGCTCTCGTTGGAGAAGAGCTGTACGCTCATGTGGACGACCCGATTGCTGAGCGTATCCGGATCACGGGACATTTCCAGCACCGACGGTATCCGGCTGTAGTGCATCACGAATGTGCGTGTCAGGTGCTCCTGCAAAAATCAAATCAAACATTGAAAATGATGCAAACTAGAGAATATTATTAGGAAGGAGGCAGGTATCGGGGCGTGTTTCTCACCTTGTAGTCCTGATCGGGCAACATGTTGAGCAGAAAGCACACCAGCGTCTGCGGAAACTCAAACTTGAATGTCCAGAATATGAACTCCTCCAGGAGTGTGGTGTGCACCAGCTTCTTGCCCAGCGCCGGCAGATCGCGATACTCATCGGGCGGTTCGGGATTGGGAAAGCGATTCACTGCATCCTCGTATTTCTCGCGATTGGCCTTGAGAAAGCGGCCGTTGCGCGTATCCTGGCAGGGTGTTTCCATGAAATACGAATAGACATCCGTATTGATCAGCGTACGCGTCATCACCTTGCGCATTATCTCGCCCATATTGTTCAGATCGATCAGCATGTTGGCGAACGCCTCACACGAATACGATGTGACCGCGTGCGCCTGCAGCGAGGCATCACTGTGCTCCCGAAAGTGCTGCAGCAGGCGGAACAGCAGCTTGGGCATTATGGCCTCGGCGACCGCCAGCAGATTGTTGGGCACCGGATCGCGATTGACGCGATTGTTGATGCCATGATCGCTGCAGAAGCCCTCCGCCTTCATCACCGATGTGTCGCCACAGTCGCAGGCGCCGCCCGCCTGTGACAAGAACATGTTGAAGTCGTGGTTCGCGTGATTGCCCTTCTTGAAACAGTCGCGGCATATCGACATGCACGGCGATATGCCGCAGGTGCGACAGCGGTACGCAACCACATGGGGCACCCACACCAATCCGCACTTTGCATGGTTGTCATAGCTGCGAACTGTAAATACGAATATACAGAAATAATGACAGTTGCATTAGTAATAGATCAAAATGGAAATTGTTGTTCAACATCAATTTTTGGCTATTAAAAACATATTCGTTATACTCTAAATGATACTGATAATATCCATAATCCCTTTGATAAGTGAATGAAAAGTTAGAGGAGAGTTTAAAGTTGCGTAATTCGAACCTCAGCTAGAATTCTTGCTAAAAATGTTTATTAAATTATTTTAAGTTTCAAAAATTGTTTTTTTAGTACTCTAAACGATACTGACAACAGCGATAATTATCGATTCTAATCGAATTCAAAAATATATAGAAAAATACAAATCGATTGACTATACTGTTTCCAAAGACTTCGTATTCTCATTATAATTAGAATAGTGCTGACAACTCAGCCTTTTTCGGACAGATCTGTCCCGTTCAAAAGTTATCGATAAATTTCGATTTCAGACCAGCGTTTTTGGGCCATCAGTTAAAACTTATAACAGCTAGAGGCTTCAAATTTGGTATATATATTCTCAAATAGCATGCACATGTAACAAATATTTCACTTTTGGATACCAAACCCCAACCCCCAAAAAATTCAAAGAACATATTTTTTAAGGTATGACCTTTGGTTTCAATAATTCAGTCAATGAACACAGAATTTGTTTACGATTTAACTGTTCATAGTGTGGAGCTCAGTGAGGAAGCAATCTTACTGCTTAAACTGCTTGCAGGATGTGCGTAACTGTCTACTGAAATGCAATTTGGTCCATAATATACTAAATATAAATAATAAATCTATTTATAAAATTTAGATTCCTTTTTCTTAAAATTATTGCCACAAACTCAACGTATATTGGGCGAAGAAGTAAGAGTGCCGCAATAAAATTATTCTAATTTTCTTCAAAAACAGTATTCTGGTTTCTTTTCTACCCCCTTAGCTCTTTTTTATCGATCTCTTCTGTTTTTGGTAATCGATAGTTGAGAGAACTAACTTCAAGGTGTTGCTAATGATCGTTATTCGACCATAAAGCTTAAATATTTTATTTTATATATGATATGCTCAGAGAGCGCACATCATTAAAAATAATGTAGAAAAGATTGAATAATTATTTTAAGAAAAGTGAACATAACTATGTATGTCTAATCTTGAACATTTATGACCTTTAACAACAATGAGATCAAAAGTATTTGATTGAAATAACAAGCGATAAAGCGACTTTTCCAATACTAATAATGCTCTCACATTTTCGGACATTGTACGTTATTTGCAAATGTAATAGTGCTATTCACACATGCAACAGATTGCAAGTCATTCGATTAACAGCTATGCAATCTATTCTCCAACGGAACTAAACTGACGCCAAAAGGAAATGAGTAATTACGAATGCAGCACTTTCTTTCGTTATCGATATGTGCATCGTGCAACTCGGTATTTATCGCAAGCGAAAATACTTGCTATCCAGGGTATTTGCATTTATCAAGGTGGTCATGAGAGGCAGGCCTCAATCACTGATTGGGCGTGATCAGCAAAAAGCGTTCGTCGTTGCTGTTTTATTTTTTGCGGTCTTTTTATATTGATTTGATTAAATTCCAAAAATAAATATGATGCACTCATTGTTGTTGGCTTATTAAATGTTTGCTTTTGCTTGCGTGACTTGTCTTTGACTTTTGTTTGGCCCGAGCCGCAGCACAAAAAGGTCAACGGAATGCGGAAGGAAATCAAACGTGAGCAGTCAGTATAATGGCAGCAACAACACTAACAACAACAACAACAACAGCAACAGCGGCATACGCATTGAAACGGTAAAATTGACTGACAATTTGTAAAATGGTCTGGCAATGGCGATTTGGCGATCGACAAGCTGCCATGCAACTCTGCGTATGCCTCTCCCACTTGCCACCGTTCCCACCCGTCCCGTCCCGGCCAACAACCAATTTGTAGCCCTGAAGTGCTTCTTTTTTGTTTTTGACAAAGTTCGATTAAACAGCCATTTGAACGATTTTTTCAACGAATTGAATTAGCAAAGGCAATGAAGAGTACGCATATGTGTGTTTGTGCTTTGGCAACAACAACAACAGCAACAATAACGGTCAACAAGCAATTGCGAGGCCCCAAAAAGTAGAGCAAGAAAGAAGAGCGCAATGCATGCAGATTGCACTGTGGTGCACAGCCGTCATTTGTAATGCAAATTGTGTGCGACATTTTATGTGTACATGTAGTACAGTGGCACACAGCTTTTTTCGGCGAAGTTTTAATATAAAGATAGAATTTTGATTGCACACGATGTCAAAGAAATTTAGATGCAGTTTCTTAGAGCAGTGTTTGCATATTTATAAGTGAACTTGATACAAATGTTTTTGCTTTTTAAGTTTGATTATTTCATAGTTGCACGAAATGGGCTGCGAGCCACTGTATGTGTGTGTGTATCTTTCACAGTTTTGTGTGCTGACAGCCACTGTGCATGGAAACATGGCGTGTCAACAATTGTCAAATCAACAACAATGACGGTCAATAAACTTTTCCCAGTGTACCGGAGCAACTCTGTGCCGCTGTACGGCTGCTGAGATACATACATACATACATACATATGCATGTGTATGGGAGAGTGTGTTTGTGTTTCCATGGCACTAGTGCACGTAGCATTTTCATTTGCAATTTAGCAATTGTTTGAAATGATTTTCTTTTTTCATTGCACATAGAAACATGTGTGTAACTGCTTGGTAAATGACAGAAAGAAATAATCTAACAAGTAAGAACGTTACAGCCGAACGAAACCGACTGCGTAACACTCTGTTACAATTCGTGAGAATAGCTGCAAATATTATTTTGTGTGGAACTCTGGAAGAAGCTTGACACTCGATTTGACAGCCTCCCAGCGGACGTAGCATGAAAATCTTAACACCTGGTCTGCAGCACATATCCACGACTGTAATATTCCAGCTGAATAGTGAATAGTTTCGTTCAGACATTGCACAACTCCATTATACTCTTCTACCTGCGGTATCAGGGCACAAACAAGAGAGCAATGCGCTCTCTGTGTGACAAGGGTGGCCACTCAGTTGCAAAATTACACACACACACACACACACACATGCACATGCACGCACACGCACACAGGCAGCTGCATATGCGTGCGGATGCTGCGGAAGCATTACGCAAGGCAAAGCGAAGCGAAGCGAACAACAGCTGACAGGCACACAAGGTGCAACAGCTAGCCATGCGTGTGTGTGTGCGTGTGTGTGTGACAAGTGGGACAAACGCCATTTGGGGGTTGCCAATGTTCGCGACGCATTCTGCCTGGCACAAGAAAAAAAAACGAAATAGGCAGCATTTTGTAAATAGATAATATTGCCAGATTCAATTTGTGTTAAATGGGCTAAAGTTAATGCGTAAATGCGTTTGATTGAAAGCTATGCATAAGCCATTTTATTTATTTACTTGTTTATTATACTCTTTTCAAAGAAAATAGTATATTAAGTTTGTCCTGAAGTTTGTAACGCATAGAAGGAAGCGTCGGAGACCCCCAAAAGTTACTGCCAGCATGCTTAGAATGACGAAACAAATTGATCTAGCCATGTCCGTCTGTCTGTATGTATGCAAACTAGTCCCTCAGTTTTTGAGCTATCGCGATGAAACTTTGCACAGATACGTATTATTCAAAGGGACAGCACATTGGTCGGAGCTGGCCGGATCGGACTACTATATCTTATAGCTGCCATACAACTGGAAGTCGGTTTTGGCCAAAACCCCATGTTTTCAAAGCTATCGCGATGAAACGTTGCCGCCCGGATCGGGCCACTATATGTTATAGCTGCCATACAGCCAAAGAAAAATTGAAATTCATTTGATATCAATTCATGAGTATAAAATCTTCGGCACGCCGAAGATAATCCTTTCCCACTTGTTTTGGTTTAAAATTTATAAATGAAGTCATATTTTTAAAGTTAAGACAGACAATTAACCTCAATTTATAGAATTACATCTCCTATAGTTTAGTTGTTTAAACTGCTTGGTGTTTTGATTGACTGCTGTTGTAAAAGGCTGTTACACACTGTATCTAATTCTTTTAATAATTATACTAGCATATCTTATCCTCAATTTACTCTCTGTATCCTCTCTCGCGCCTCTTGAGTTTCATATATTAAACTTTACGTTTACTCAATTAATACACTTACTTCTAACACTATTTTTTTGGCTTGACTGGGTTTTTTTTTTAGTTTTTCCCAAACCTAGCAATCAATGCTGGATCAATGTACATTTATAATAGCCCCAGAATCTTTTTCTATTCATTTCGAATTACCTTAGGCTCATATTTAAATTTTTCTTAAGACTAGTTTATTTTCTGCTTCTAGGCGACATTAAACAAAAAATAAATAAAATATGTATATATTTGTCGTTTGATGTTGCTGTTGTTGTTGTTGTTGTAGATGATACGTTGCTAAGGCGTTGCAATGTCACGCTGATTGCACCTTGCTTACCTTGCGTGCCATATGCTACCACCATGCCCTACAACCATTTCACACACACACACACACACACTCACACACACCAACACACACACACACACACAAAACAAAACTCTGCAGCACAGGTATGCGCACCAATACACATACAGCAAATTTCAGGGGCAACGACTTGCTGGCGATCAGCTGCTTAGCCGCTAACGATACCAATTATATATCGCTCTGTTCGAGACTTATCGATAATTGCACCATATTCAATACAAGCACGAATGTAAGCAAAGAGTTTGCACAGATGGAGTAGCATTTAGCAACTAGTTTAGTTGCACACTGGCACAAAAGATGCGCGTCATTTAGAGATTTGCATTGCAAATTAATTAAAATAGGAGCAGCATTCATCGAAAATGCAATGCTTTGTTGATAGCAATTCAATGATAAACATAAAAATTGATATTTCTTCGCATTTCATATATATATATGATTTGCTTTTGGGACAGGACAAATTAGTTCTTAAAATCCAAAAAAGTGCGGGAAAAGGGGGTGCTGCGTTTATCCCCTCATATCAACCAAAAAAACTTTTGTTTATAAATTTCCTTTGGCATATTTCAGCAATCGGTTCTATTCAGCTATTTGTTCAAGTAAAAACTGAATCGATATACAAAACAAACGAATCTCAGGGTTATAATAGCTATGCCATGCCATACTGTATTACATTGGCGTTAGATTTTAATGAGAGAGGCTACTATTCCGGCAGAGGCGGTTCTATAAAGGACAGATATTTGTTGGAAAAAAGGCTGAGCTGGCAGCAATGACGTCACAAAATCAGCTGATATTTCTGCCGGACCTGCGCAATGCGTAATCGAATTTAATTGATAAGGGAAAACCTCTTGGGCTACTCACCGATTTGGACAAATTCCTTGGGCGTGCGACCGCCCGCAATTAGCCAGCGTATCCACTCGATATTATCGGGATTATCTATGGGTGTGCCCGGATTGAACAGCGTATCCATGATGGAGTCCAAATCGGGCGTCGGACTGCCGCGACAGCATTCCGTATTGATGAGTGCGGCGACCTCTTTACGGCTGCGCAGTATAAAGGATGAGGTGCCAAAGAAGAAGCTCGGCTTGGCACCTGAATTGCCAGCGCCAGCATCCTGGGTGTCATCACTGTTTGCCTGACTGCCGCCGGTGCTCAGTGTGTCCCAATCTTTAAATGGCGAATTGCCAGCTGCTTCGGCTGTGCCCACTGCGGCGGTGGCGGCGACGTCAACAGCGCCACCTGCCCCGCTGCTGTCGGCGGTGGCGACATTTGCCAGCTGAAACTGTTGCGCATACACCTCCAGGTCATCCAGATCGTGGAGATTATCCTGCTCTTCCTGCTCCCCATTCTCGTCGTCGTCATCGTCATCGATACTTATATCTGCATTGGATATGTTGTCATCGTCATCCATGCTGTCGTTTTGTTGTTGGATGTTTACTGATCTATCGTTAATCGGCTATCGTCTATCGATTGTCGTGTGTTAGTTTTTCGTTAATTTTATAAATTTTTTTATTTTTTTTCGGTTTGGCACCGACTGCAAATGCCGTTTGTTGTTGCTGTTGTTTTTGCGTTTGCTTTGCTTTGCTTTGCACGTCTCCGCCTGTGTTAAGATTGCCTTTTAGCGTCTTGTTCGTCGTCGTCTTGCGTTGCTTGTTTCAAACAAGTTTTCTTTTTTGGTTCTTCTTCTTGAGCTGCTGCTGCTGCTGCTGCTGCCGCTGCCTCGTTTTACACTGCGGTATATTTTTATGTTTTGACTGGCGTTAAGAATGGTTTTTTTTTGTATTTTTTTTTAAACAATTTTTTTTTAGCTCCTCATCTATCGCGTTTTTCTGTAGATTGATGGTATTTCAAATTTGGACAAATTTTTTTTGGCTGCACGAAATGCAGCCGACTGGCGAGAATACAAACAAAACACACACGGAAAATTTAAGACACAAACACCAAAACACTTGACTCACTATTGCTCAGCTTTTTTAGCCGCTTCTCTCACATCTCGCTCCGGTTCTGTTTCTGCTTCTTGACGTAGCTTGCCCGACCTACTATTATCTATGAACATCCTATGTGCAGGAGAAACACCCGTACATTGTCTCTTTATATGTATGTCATACACACATATACTATATTTGTCTATATATATATATATATATATGTGTATATAAATGAACGTATGTCGGCCAGCCACTTAACAATTTGCACGATGTTTTATCGAGTTTGCAAATTTCTTATTCACACACATGCTTACTAAACACACACACACGAGCGCACGCATGCACGCACACACACAAACCACACAAATATATATAACCAAATATATTATTCGTGCAATGAACTTGCCAATTACAATATCAGTTGCTTTTTGCTCGTTTTAGCCTTGGCTCGTGTGCTTTGTATATTTCATTTGCATTTGTTATTAACCGTAATTTCAGCTTTGCAGACACAAATTGTGCCTGAATTTCGAGGAATTCGCTTGCGCTTGTGTGTAGAAATTACACAGTCTCTGTATATGTGAATTTTTATCTCTGCATTGCTATGTGGTTCTTGTAAAACTGCCATTCGCAGCGATGCGTTGGCACGCACAAGAGCTGAGAGCGATTGCATTTAGTTATCGATAAGCAGTGTGGCATTTAAATATCGAACAGCTGTTCTTTCAAAATTACTTTTGTGAATTAAATTTTTAGCAAAATTATAATGTTCGCAATAGAGAGGCTACCAATTCAAGTAAATTTCCCGTTTCGTTCAGTTTGCCATTTGCAATGATAAATTTGATAAAACAAACTAACATGTACGAAACGATTATTGTATATATCGGTTAGGCGCTTATCGGTAAATTTCAAATCGCCTCTCAGCTGTTTTTAATGAAATACACTAAGTAACTTTGGTTTCAATCATTTATTACTACATTATGAGATGTCACTAAATAAAGAAGAGTCATGACTTTTCTTTTTTTGCTTATAACATCATATAGTTGAACGGTCTATAGACGACGTCCACGACGACCGCCCTTCCTGCGTGTCGAATCAGACGGGATGGGAGTAACATCCTCGATGCGTCCGATTTTCATGGATGAACGTGCCAGAGCGCGCAGCGCCGACTGTGCGCCGGGACCCGGTGTCTTCGTCTTGTTGCCACCGGTTGCACGCAATTTAATGTGCAGCGCAGTAATGCCGAGCAGTTTGCACTTCTCGGAGACATCCTAAAAGCAAAAATTTAAATTAAAACCCTTTCTTCCATCTCCATCGCGCTGTCTCTGTCTTACCTGTGCGGCCAACATAGCGGCGTAGGGCGAAGCCTCATCACGATCGGCCTTCACCTTCATGCCGCCGGTGACGCGTGTAATGGTTTCACGTCCGGACAGATCGGTCACATGCACGAAAGTGTCGTTGAAGCTGGCAAAGATGTGGGCGACGCCGAAGACGTTCTCGCCATCACGCACCTGGGGACCCAGCGATACTTGCACCTCCTCTTTCTGCACTTTAGCTTTGCGGGGAGCCATTTTCGATTAGCAACTGTTGAGCAAATGTAGGAAAAACAATGAAAATTTCGTTCCCGCACAATTTCAAAGAACATTTTCTAGCACTGTCACAAACACAAACAAAAAAAAAAAAAAATCAAAACAAAATATTAATTTGGCAACATCAGCCCCATTATTGCACAAAATTCATTCAAAATTGAATTTCTTGTCAAGCAATTGTATGTAGCGGTAGTCTTTTGATTACGTTTTTTAGCGCAAAGTACTAAAATAATATTATTTCATATATAAGTTGCAGGACAAAATCGCGAAACGAACCAATTGCGTGAACCGGATATTAAAAAAGAAAGAGACACTGTAGGGATGCAACATGGCATCGATGAGGTATCGATATATTACGCGTAAGCAGAATGTATCGATGTATCGAGTCGCGAGCGGCAGCTAAGAAATAATTGTATTTGAATATGCAACCAACGGCTGTTTAAGCCATTGTTTAGTGGCAAGCGCTTGCAAGAGTATAACTAGTTGTTTGCACATATGCATTTATACAATGCCAAATTAACTAAATGTTATCCTAGATGTATACAAAATCACATACCATTTCGGAATGCACAAGGAATGTCGTCGCAACAACAACTCGAACAGTGCTGGAAAGTGTCAAAACGAGTGTTAAGACAAAGACAATAACCGTTAAGTCCCTGCAATACAATAAATGCAAATGAAACGAATTGTGTGTTGCACAATATTTGATGTTTATAATATACATATGTTATTGGCGCCGCTCTTTAGACATAATATATATAAAAAAAATTTATCGCCGGCTACATAATATCTTCGTCATTCCATGAATCCGGCTCGGTATCAGAAGCCGTCTCGGTTTCAGTAGCAGCGTTGCAGCCAATATTCATCTCGGTGTCAGTATCCATATCGTCAGATTCTGGATCCAAAGCTTTCTTAGTTTCCATATAAGCGTCAATTAGTTTGACAACCTTGTCTTTGGTAATTTCGTCGAATAACAGCTTAAATCCATATTCGTTGCACTCGGCTATTTCCAGTTCCAGAAATTGTTTGGTAAACTGCAATATATATATGTTTTGCGTTTGACATTTGCTATAAATATATACATATGTACATCAGGCTGCTGTACTCCACTTACATACTCCCCAAAGTATTCGTACTGGTCATCGTTCATGGGATAAGACGCGTTCAAGTGTTCGCTGACAAACATTTGCAGTTCGTATGTGAACTCCGCGCAATTTTTCGTTGTTATATTGGAAGTTTTAGCCATTTTCATTGGGTTATCTGACATTTTTATATCTTGACGTACAAATGCCGTAAACGTCAAACAATCTGCCTGTGTTGCTAAGTTCGTGTTTGTCGGCACTGTATGTGATCGATTTAGGTGTACTTTCTTAATTCGCAATCGATAGCTTTTATTGCTAAACGCTACTAACTACCTTAATTCAATGCATTGCCAATCCGATCTAAGCACTAGCTTGCAGTTAGACTATGCAAATGCTAATGATATAAGGCATATTTTGCTGGCGAAACCTCTACAAAAACTCCTCCAAATGCAACTGCAGCAAACATTTGGAATCAACGGGTTTTTAGCACTGCACAAACTAAGCCACTAGTCTCAATCGCTAAATTCATATATGATAAATATTAAAACGCGCTCCCATATGGAAAATATAATGTTCATTGCTGGGTTTTTCTCATTAAACCTTTGCCAATAGCTTATTGATTTTGATGTGTTTTGAATATAAATCCTCGACAATCCTCCTGGTCAAAAGATTAAGAATTTGGCTATTAATTTGGGTTGTGCATCAGGCAAGTTTCTGTAGGATATAGGAGTAAACTTATGAGTACATAGAAAAGAGAGAGATAACAACTAAAACTATTAGGCATAGATATTACTTTTAAATTTGGTGTTTTATTGATATCGAACAACAGTTGCTGGGTTGCAACAAAATATGTCGTATAATTATGTAAATTGCGCGATAAGCAATGAAATCGCGTTCTGAGGCTGGTAAAGTTAAGATCACGTTTGAAACACATATACGAACATATCTCTATATATATATATTAGGAAATAAATTAGGTGGCCTGTGGAGCGAACTGAACGAGCGCCTTTATGCGACGCATCAGGACAACATTATAGGTTTTGCCTTTTTGTGAATGTTCATCGCTGGCATTGATTATCTGCGTGCAGAATATTTCGTTCAAAGTCGAGATAAGCAGCTGCTTCAACTGTGTGATCTCCTCCTGCGATGCATTCAGCACGGACATATTGTTGGGATCTGTCAGAGAAAAGAAAAATATATATATACATAAACATATGTATGCATAATAAATACAAAAATTCAAGCATACCCAAATTGGATTCGATGATGGAATTACGATTCTCCTGGGAATAGATAACTGCATTGCGGAAATAGAAATCCAAATGCATCCAGAGCAGATTTAAACTCATTTCACATATGAAGACGGACACTTTTAGTTCGTCGCTCTTCTCATTGTGGCGCTGACTCAATTCCAAAAAGTTTTGTTTACCTGCCAGTAGTTAAAGCACATAAAGCCAATAAGTCACGATATACATAGAGCTGTGAAAGATTGCGAAAGCTTACCGCTGGGTCCAAATGTTATGTTGGGCAGCGAGGCTCGCTGCTGCACCAGATTTTCGGCCATTGATTTCTGCGAGAGATAGTGGGCAACGGAGCCCTTCAGCTGATTCACTATGGACCGAATGACGCCAGTTAGTTTCTTGCTGTCGGTCTTGCCCGAACTGCGGGTAAAGTGTATTATTGTTATTAATTTGAGTGAATATGTACATATATTTAAAGCAAAGTTGTAAATGAAATATGAGTATTTTTGAGCATTATAATTCAAATCAAAACCGGAGCCGACTGCGTAATACTCTGATACCATTTTAAGAACAGCTGAAAGCAAGTGAGCAGAAAATTTTTGCTGGTGTATGGGTGACCCGAAATCTATCCTACAAATTTGGTGACTCTAGCTCTAAAACTGTGGAGGATATAAATTTTCGCGATTTTTGGGGGCTGGAGGTGGCGTGACCCCCACATTTTTTGGCCGATCTATAGAGGACTTGGCCAGAAGTCTACCCTCAAAGTTTGGTGGCCCTAGCTCTTAAACTGTGCGAGATATATGCTTCCGTGTTTCGTGGGGGCGGGTAGCTGGGGGCGTTCTAGTGGGCGTGGCCGGAAAATCCACGACGAAATCTTTTGGGGTGGTCAGCCCTAGTCTAAATTGCAAATTTGGATACTCTAGCTTCAAAATTGCGGGAAATATACACGTGTTATCGAATTGTGCATTCATATATATCGATTTTCGCGATTACGGGGGCGGGAGTGGGCGTTGTCGAAATTTTTAATCTGTGATCTGTAAAGGACGTAACCAGTAATATATATTCCAAATATGGTGACCTTAGCTCTAAAACTGCGGAAGATATAAGCATTTCAAATTAATCGATTTGTGATTTGAGGTGTATCAACATGTTATCGATTTGCTAGCCTCCCAGTGGGCGTGGCATAAATTTGAAACAAACTCGATCTGAAGCAGATGGCTATAATCATAACACAAAAGATTTCATCCAGACAGACAGACGGACATCCGACAAAACCAATATACTATGAGTACCTTCGGTATCAGAGTATAAATAGTCTTTATATTTAAATTTGTTTGGTCCAAAAGAGGCCAAGAATCAAATCAAGTTGTTTGCAACGATATTTATACTTGGCAAATTGCCCGATAGGTGTTACTTTATAAGCATTCGATCTACTTACAGCGGTGATATATCGTTGAGCATGGTGGTCAATAGATATCTGGATGAGAGGCCATCTCTGATCTGACTGCTAACCACTTTGCGGCAATAGACCGATAGATTGGCGGCAATGTCCAAAAAGAATTTAACATGCATAGTCTTCTGTTCCTCAGACAGGTCGGAGAGGTGCAGAATGCGGCGAATCGTCGCCTCGTTGAGCGTAAAGCGTCCATAGACGACAACCATGAGCGCCTGCAGGCGACTCAAGCGATTGCTCATCTCCATATTCTCATCGCCGTCGCAGTTATTCTGCAATGCGATGCGGGCAAACAGGCTAGTGATAGCGGCCAGCTGCTCTAGATGCTGCAAATCCATGAAAGGCGACGCCGCACGCAGCATATTCTCAATCATGTCGACGTGCGCGAAGAGGAAATTGAGCAGCTGCATCGACGACGACTTGTTGCGTGCCCCAAGCGAATTGAGAATGCTGTCGCAGAGTGACAGCGCTGGCAGCAAGATCATGCGGAAGCGCTCATCGATAGTGGGCAGAAAGGCACCTTCGTGACCGTTGCGCTCCTCCAGCTCGCTGGCCTTCAGATCCGGCTGCATGTCAAAGATGCGCATATTGGACAGCACAACGAGCGTTCCCTCCGCCAGCATCAGCGTTGCGCCCACATATGTGTGCGACATTTGGGTGAGGAACGCCATCACCGAGTCGTAGAAGAACAGCGGACTCAGATTGTCCGGCGACGGCTTCATCATCTCGCGCAGCTGCTCATCCGATTGGGCGAGCCCATAGAGCATTCGCTTCAGATAGCCACGCGTGGCCACAATGTCGCTAAGTGTGCTGATCGCCCGCAGCTCCGATATGATGTTCAGGCAGCCCATCGCCAGCATGCTGCACATGGCGTGTCCGGTGGTCGCATCATGGCAGATCGTGTCGATCAGCTTATCGCCAAAGCTGCTGATTATCTCGGCGGCCATCTCCTTGTGCTGCTCATCGTCGCCCCGCGGCTGCAGATTGCCGTACGTCATGTAGCTATCCATGCGCGATAGCAAACTGCAATGGCAAATGATTTGCGGAATTAGTTTTGATTGGGAATCTCTCGCAATACAAATCGGATCTGAATTTCCAAAGAATCGATCGAATACAAGATATTTATATAAAGAACTCTATCTGTTTAATGACATCTTGGATAACTCACTCAGTAGGAACCTATTCACGATTACTTTTTCTCAGAAAAATCTCTTGCAAATAACTCGCAATACAAATCGGATCTTTATTTCCAAAGTATTAAAGATATTTATATAAAGAACTCTATCTGTTTAATGACATCTTGGTTAACTCACTCAGTAGGAACCTATTCACGATTGCTTTTTCTCAGACAATTGAGAACAGCTCCCTATTTTTAAACCCTAAATCCATTAAAAATGGGTAAAGAGGGTATAATGAAGCTGTGCAAAAGTATGAGACAGGCATAAGGAAGCATCTCCGACCATATAAAGTATATATAATCATGATCAGTATCAACAGCCGAGTCGATCCAGCCATGTCCGTCTGCCTGTCCGTCCGTCTGTCTGTCCGTCCGTCTGTATGAACACGCGGATATCAGAGACTATAAAAGCCAGAGACTTCATATTTGGAATATAAGTTCTCGTAGTCCCGGGACACATCAAGTTTATTTCATTTGATCGATAACTCATGCCGTTCAAAAGTTAGCGATCAATTTAGATTTGAAAACAGATTTTTTAGGCTATAACTTACAAGTTATAAGAGCTAGAGGCACCAAATTTGGTATGTATGATCTCGAATAGCATACACATGTAAAAAATATTTCACTTTTTGGATGCCAACCCCCCCAATCCCACCAATTTGGAAGGTATGACCTTGTAACTTTGTTTGATCGCCGATATAGCCAATTTTATGTCCTACAAATTTCACAAAGATCGGACAATAAACACAGAAGTTATTTAGGATTAACCTTTCAATGGTATGGGGCTCAATGCAGAAGCAAGCTAACTGCTTAAACTGCTGGTACTGCTTGCAGCATTATGTTAGTATGAAAAAAAATAAGGACTGGGTTCAGGGTATCTCCTATTCGGGCAATCCCGACTAGATCATAACATAACTTGTTATAATATTTAATAATATCTCCAATCGACATTAGTCGCATAATGCGAATGCATAAATTACTCACGTTTCATTATACTCGATCTGCTCGGCAGAGCGCGCCCGGTTCACGATGCGCAGACAGTTGATGAGCGAGCTGTAGAGATTGATGCTGAGCTTCTGCGACTTGACCTCACAGGTCATGATCCAGTCAATGAGGCGCTTGAGTATGAAGCGCAGATTGCTGCTCTTGCAGCTGTTGCTGCTCATGCTGCTCATGAGGCGCTGATTGGGATTCTTTTGACTCGAGGAGTTGTTATCATTGCCATTGGCGCCCGGCATATCACTCAGACAGACATCGTTGCCGTGCTCGTCGAGCCCACGCTGATCCTCCAGCTGATAGTAGCAATGGCGCAGCGTCATCGAGAGCAGCATCACCGTCTCCGTCACCTGTATGGAGATCTTGACGAGCGGCTGCGTCGGCACCACCTTCAACATGATCTTCTCAATGATGTCGATGATGTGCTGCTTGCGCACACTCACCGACATCACCGTCTCGGGCATCATTCTGAACAGCAGCTGGACGAGATTGCACCAGGCCTTCATGTAGCTAAACGTGGCAAATCGATTCGTGCGTACCCCATTCAGCTTAATAGCATATTGCAGCAGCGAGGGGATCTCCTCGATGATCGCCTTACGCTGCCCATTGGCAATTGTTGTCTGGACAATGCGCAGCTCATCGTGGAGTACGTCGTGCAGCTTGTACACATTCACCATGCCAGCGCCGCGTCCCGTGCTGGTGCTGGGCACCTCGCAATCGGACAACAGTTTGGTCACCAAGCGATTGTCGAAGAACTGCAATGGGGGCACAGTAAGGGTTTGGGATTCCAGCGTGAGGCAGTCGAGCAAACGATTCGCGTGCAACTCCATCGCCGTTGTCTGCAACATTTGGCGACCGGGCAGCACATCGATGCCAAAATGATTGACTGCAGGCGGCAACAGCAGATTGCTGCTCAGCTCCTGCGGCACACTGTGCCCATTGAACTGCGTCTCCGAGTTGACTGCGAGCAGTATATCGGACAGCAGAGCATAGCGTGTCGCCTGGCCGTATTTGGAGGCGAGCTTCACTTCGATGGCCACACAGTTCATCAGGTGGCTCATCGCGTGCAGCATGTGATCTTCCTTATACTGCCGAAACGGCATGGCAGTCAGATGGCGCAACAGAAAGTCGTTGCAGGTCAGCCGGAAGAAGCGCAGTATTGGCTCCGAGGTGCGATGATTCGCGCACAAGCCGTGGAACAGGCGATAGATGCGCTCGACAATGTGCGCCGAGTGCTCGCAGTACTCATCGTTGTGGCGTTGCTGCTGCAGAGATGAGATGAGAGCATGAGTTTTGGGAAGGTCAGTTCAAACAAGTGGCAAAGGATTATCTTCGGCGTGCCGAAGAGTCTATACTCTTTTCGAATTTTCACTCTGCCAACTGCACCACTGAAATTTCAAAAGTAGTAAGAAATCGTTTTATCGCTTGGCATTTATTTTGTTGCTCTAAGAATTGGTATCAAATGAATTTAAATATTTCTTTTCAATTATTGAATTCAAGCTATTTAATATAAAATTGAAAAAAAAAATTAGAAAAAAAATAAAAAGCAATAAGTCGCGGGCTGGGATTTGAACCGTGTTCTCCCGTTTTTCAGCGCAGCACTCTAATACCTACGCCACCAAGCAGTTGTGAAATGCGCTGACGGACTCGATTATACTGATATTTACTTTTGCGTTGTATAGTTTTTGTTATGACCAGTAGCCGCTGAGTTTCGTACCCGCGAGCTTTCGTTTGTCAGCGATACCTCACCCCTTAGGCCACAAGCAGTTTTGATGATCGATGACAAAATCCCTTGAAGAGCAGTCTGTCAAAAGCTAACTTGTTTTGTTTTCCTGCAGCTCGCGTTTGTCAAATACTTACACCAAGCAGTTTTGAAATGCGCTGACAAACTCGAATTTCTGATAGTTTTTTTCGCGTTGTATAGTTTTTGTTCTAAGACATTGGTAGCAAATGAATTTGATTACAGTTATTTTATGTTTGAAAAGAAGAATAAGAAAAAAGTGAAAATAAATGACCAGTCGCCGCTGAGACACGAACTCGGGACCTTTCGTTTGCTAGGGCGTCACTTAAACCCTTACGCCACAAGCAGTTTTGATGATCGATGACAAAATAGCTTGAAGAGCAGACTGTCAAAAGCTTTCTTGCGCTTGGGTTTGTTTGCTCATATGCACCTGTTTTTTCCAAATATTTAATGATGCAAATCTTCGCTATTTAGGACTCAATAGTTTTGCAATTTTACCCATTGATGAGTTATGGGGATGTTCAAGTGTACAAGGAAATTTAAAGCAATTGCTTTGAAAACATCGGATTTATGGCCAAAACCGACTTCAAGTTGTATGGCAGCTATAAGATATAGTGGTCCGATCCGGCCGGCACCGACCAATGTGCTGTCCCCTTGAATAATAAGTGTCGTTGCAAAATTGCATCGCGATAGCTCGAAAACTAAGGGACTAGTTTGCATACATACAGACAGACAGACGGACATGGCTAGATCAATTTGTTTTGTCATTCTAAGTATACTGGCAGTAACTTTTGAGGGTCCCAGACGCTTCCTTCTATGCGTTACAAACTTCAGCACAAACTTAACATATTATTTTCTTCGAAAAGAGTGTAAACAGTATATGCAGTATAGTCTCGATATTTCGGACTTCCTATTGGAGACTATTCCCCGGACACTGCGGACACTCACCTCGAGATGACGCTCCAGCAACAGGACCAGAGAATTCACGCATGAACTGTTGACGTCGAGTCCCAGTTGATGCTTCTCGTTGGTCATCGAGTCGCGCAGGACATCGATGCCGAGCAGAAAGTAAACAAAATTGGGCAGCGCCTGGTTGATGTTCTGCTCAAAGAGCTGCAATATCGCATCCTTGATCTGCAACTCAATGTGCTGCGGCTTGCGATCCTCGAGAGCGGTCACATCGAGCTGAAATTCGTATTCACTTCTACTCGAATCGTCCGCATCGGCAAAGTTATCCAGCGCCTCATACTGTCGACGCATATCCTCATCCAGCTGAGTGCCACCGCGAATATCCATCTCGAGGCACTCGACAAAACGCTGACGAATCTCCAGCTTCTCAATGCTGCCCTGGGCATACATGTTCAGTATCTGATTGACCACATCCGGCAGCAGGGTGACCGCACTCAGTATCTTAATGGCAGCCAGAGTGTGCCGCGGCAGCCAACTGTTGTACGTGACAAACTTGATGATGTTGTGCACATAGTCCGGTTGACGAGTGCGTGGATTCAGATCGAGCAGCATGCGATTGAGGCCGAGCAGTAATATGGAACAGCTGGCAGCCGAGTGAGCCTCAAAGAAGGCATTCTGTTTGGTCAGCGCTACCTCGAGCAGCAGCAGAGCGTACATGGCGCACTCTTCCAGCAGCTCCTTGCCCGTAAACTGACTGTAATCATCGAGAGATTCGCGCGCCTCCTCAATGATGCGCAACACCAGACGCAACAAATCCGATTTCACCTGCAGCTGAATCATAATGTGATAGCCCGGATATGGATGATCATCGCGCTTCTCCGAAAAATCGGACGGCTTGGGCTGATAGGTGGCCAGCAGAAAGTATAATAGTTTGAGGCCCATGCCGCCCACTTCCCAGCGCTCCATGGGATCCTTGTAGGCGCGATTGTTGAACTTCAGCATTATGGAATCGAGCACGAACCTCAGATAGGGATCATAGCCGGGAGTGCGCGGCCCGCAGCCCAAGCTATGCGGCATGTGGGTGGTCATCAGCGTGTAGAGCAACTGGAGTACGCCACGACTCAGCTTGTATGTCTCCAGGCGGCACTCGTTCTGCTCGATCTCCTCGGCCAGACTGAACTTCGACATCAGATGCATATTGCTGGGCGACGGTTTCACTGTGGGAATTATTTGTGACTCCTCCAAGTGGTACCAGATGGTGCGCGCCGTCTCCTTGGTCTTGGCCAGCGCCGCCAGTGTGAACAGAATCTCACCCTTGAGCATCACGCTTGTGGGGCACGCAACCAGGCCGAACAGCACCTGCGGCGTCTGCCACGTGGTCTGATCACAGAGCATAATGCGCGAAATCTCATCGTTATCGGCCACCGCCTGCACGATGCCCATCACGGCAATCATGTGCTCCGTCTCACGTGGCGATATTGTCCGCTGCATGGCACGGCTGCGGTAAATCATATCACCACTTTGCCCACTCGAATCGAAGTCGGTGCGCATGTTGCTGCAAAGATAGAAAAACAAAACCGTTTACCATCTGATAGACATGAATATTTCCAAACAGATGTAGTCTTTTGAACAACTATATGAATATAATAGAATAACCAAAATTACGAACTAACTGTTCCTAATGCAGATTCGTGTATGATAAAGTCATCTGAGACTCAGAAACAGTCAAGCTGATCAAGAAACCAGTGGGAAAGGATTATCTTCGGCGTGCCGAAGATTTTATACTCCTTTCGAACCTTAAGACATTTTTACTCTGCCAGCCAACTGCAGCACTTTCATTAGCTGTAAAAATTGATATCATATGAATATAAATTTTCTATTGAAATATTAAATTATTCCCAATTGAATGGCAGCTATAAGATATAGTGAACCGATCCGGCCGGCTCCGATTAATGTGATGTGTTTGAATATTAAGTATCTGTGCAAAGTATCATCGCGATAGCTTTGAAAACATGGGATTTACGGGCAAAACCGTCATCCAGTTGTATGGCAGCTATAAGATATAGTGATCCGATCCGGCCGGTTCCGACCAATGTGCTGCCCCTTTAAATAATAAGTCTCTGTGCAAAGTTTGATCATGATAGCTCAAAAACTGAGGGACTAGTTTGCATACATACAGACAGACAGGCAGACGGACATGGTTAGATTAATTTGTTTTGTCATTCGGGGGTCTCCGACGCTTCCTACTATGCGTTAAAAACTTCAGCACAAACTTATTATACGAAAAGAGTATAAACATATACGCCCTAGGCTGTTACAGATGGCTACCATAAAATAATATTTAGGGCTGGTTTCTTTTCGCCACTTACTTGAAATAATTGTTGAGCGCATTGAAGAAGTGATCCCAGCTGACGGCATAGGTGCTGGTCACATGCTGTGAGTTCTTGAGCAGATTGAAGGCACTCCGTGCGGCGAATCCGGTGCGTGTTAGGCCCGCAATCATCTTGAGGTACGACCTGAACAGAGTCTGCGGCAACAGCTCGCTGGCCAGGCGTATGAACTTGAACAGCGACACGGCGCGTGAGGTGACACCGTTGACCGTTGTGGTGTCTTTGGGTCCCCAGTACTCGTTGCACAGGGCAATTGTGGTCCGCTTGTCGCCATACAGCTTGGCCACGCACAGCATCAGCATGGCGAAATTGGCATCCAGATGCGGCGGCGGCTCGAGTCCCTCGCTCTGGAAGCTGAGCACCGTCCGGGCCGTTTCATCCGCACGTCCGCGCAGCTCCGACACCTTGGCGTGCATAAAGTCTATGAAGTCCGTAATCAGCAGGTGCAGGCGACGGTAAATGAATTCGACTCTGCAAGATACAAACAAATGTATTTAATTTTCTTAATCATGGAAGAGGACTTGGAAACCTTATAGTGGCTTGGGTTCAATAGAAACAAGTGGGAAAGGATTATCTTCGGCGTGCAGAAGATTTTATACTCTTTTCGAACCTTTAGATAATTTTCACTCTGCCAACTGCACCACCGAACTATTTAATGACGCATATCTTTGCTAACTAAAACTGAATCGATTTGAAATTTAAAACATTGTTGAGTTATAAGGACGTTCAAGTGTACAAGGAAATTTAAGGCGATAGCTTTGAAAAGATCGGATACATGACCAAAACCGACTTCCAGTTGTAAAACTTAGTGGACCGATCAGGCCGGCTCCAATTAATGTGCTGTCGCTTTGAATAATAAGTCTCAGCGCAAAGTTTTATCGCGATAGCTCAAAAACTGAGGGACTAGTTTGCATACATACAGACAGACAGACGGACATGGCTGGATCAATTTGTATTTTCATTCTAAGCATACTGGCAGTAAGTTTTGGGGGTCTCCGACGCTTCCTTCTATGTGTTACAAACTTCAGCACAAACTGAATAAACTATTTTCTTCGAAGAGTATAAAAACGAAAATTCATAAGTGCCTTAAATTGAAATGTAGAATTATTATAGATGCCAAATTATGATAAAAACCGCTTCGGGTACGAAAATCTAATTAATTTTGACAAAGTTATGGCAGTTGAAATATTGGAAGGGCATTTCCATTGTCGTGGAAGACTTATAATGGCTTCTTTTTCGAAGAAAATCGAAAAGTCGAATGTGCCAAACCATAATCAAAGCTGCCGCGGGATCAAAAATCGTTTCAGTTTTGACAAAGTTATGGGAGTTTTCAATGCTGGAAAGGCATTTCTGTAAAATAAATTTTTCCCGACTTTTGTTAGTCTCGGTAATCTAAACATTTTGATTTTTCGGGCACTGACCGAACACTAGTTGTCCGGATTAACGAGATTATACTGTAATATATGATTATCATAAATAATATATTATGATCATCGAAACTTACTCGTATACAACATTCTTCTCCAGCAGTTGGCGATAGAAGAAATCGAAGACATTCGATGCGAGTGCCTCATCGATTAGCTGCTCATCGCGGGTAATAATGGCGCCAGCGTTCGCCTGCAGATCGCTCGGCGCCTGCCGCAGACTGGCCAACGTCAGGCCGAAGCTGTACTTGATAATCGCATCCAGCTGTGGCGCCTGCCACGTGCTCTGCGCATAGATGGCATTGTAGAAGCACTTGGCATACTCCGGATCGCTCAATATGGGCAGCCGTGCCGTGTGTGGACTGTCGCAGTCGGCCCGCAACAGCACGGACGTATCGTAGCCGTAGAGCAGCGCCATTAGCATTATCAACGTGACCTCGTCCAGTTTGCCAGCGGCATCCACAGTCTTCATATTGGCCAACTGCTGCATCAGACGGATGGCAATGTTTTTGGGCAGGCCGCGCTGCGCGGACCAATGGAAGAGGGTCATGGCCAGAGACTTGCGTGTGCTCTGGTAGAGTTCCATCACCTGGTTCTGATGGCGCTTGGAGCCAAAGGCGCGATTTTTGGTCAATAAAATAATCTGTAAATGGCACTGTGCTTAACAAACATTGTCAATTGGCATAAATTGTATTGAGGTGCACCTCCTTCTCTGCATCCATATCGCCGAGCAGCTCCAGTAGACGCCCCAGTATATTAGAATCATCCACCAGATTCTGGGCATAGTTATTAATCAGTCCGGTAAGCTGCAATAAAACAAGTGGGGAAGGATTATCTTCATCGTGCCGAAGATTTTATACTCTTTTCGAGTCTATGAGTCGATAGATTTCACTAGCTTATATTTGTGTTGCATACTGGAGGTAACTTTTGGGAATTCTCGACCTTTTCTTCTATGCACTACACACTTTATCACAAAATATGTTGCAATTATTTGGTGCTTGGCATTTGAATAAGTGTCGGGGAATATCAATTATTATTGCTTATGCTTTTTTAAGAAACAGCAAATAAATGAAGTTATTTTGGAGCTCGAAAGCGGTAAAAAAAACTATATCTTCGGTAGGCGAAAACCTACAGGAAGTATCGCCGTTTTATCGTCGGCGATAAAGGTTTGCAGGAGAGAGGTTTTGATGGCTAAACTGACCCTTTCTGAATTTTCGATTCTTTAATTTGAAGAACTAAGTTTGGCTTTTACAAAATCCTACCTACGCTACTATATGTGCTTATGCCAGCCTATCTGCATATTCTTACCTCTTTTGGCAGTTCGGTGCTCCAGGCGACGCCGCTGACCGCCTGAAACATGTCCCGCAGTGTGCACGAAATCGCCTTGCGTCCATCGTAGTACAGCAGCACAGCGACCAATCCGCGCGGCAAGCCCGGATGATGCATCTGCTGACGCTGTGCGGTGCAGAGTAGCTCTAAAGCGAATATCTCATCCAGATCGAACATATCCGACAGGATGATGGCCTCGTTGATCAGCTCCTGCGAGAGCTCTACGCTACGCGATTGGTTGGTGAGCATGACGCTCTCCATGAGCGCATTGCGCAGGTGTGCGCGACTCTTCTCGCTCTTTGGCTGTGTGCGCAACACGGTGAGGGGCGGTGCGGGAGGTTAGGTTATGTTTACTATGTTTGGAGCGTCCCACTTACCGGATTGCGCAAAAGATTGGTAAAGTTCTGTTTGTACTTCTTGAGGCACAGCTCAAAATCGGAGGTGCCATCGTTTGCATTCCTTATGGCCAACTGACAAATATCATACAAACGCTTATACGGCGTCCACATGTCCTCAACCACGCCTGGTAAATTGAAGAAAAATATATTCATGCTTTGTTTTTGTTGCTTCACGTTGTCACTGCTTGTGACTTATGATACATACCATCCATTTTGTATATATTGTGCTGTGCTTTGCTTTTACTCTAAGACTGAAGGCAAATGGAAGACCCTGCAACAAAAAAAGCGGTAAATTTCGTCAGTGCCAGCCGGCTTGATAAACTCGATAGCGATAGCGATAGCGATAACGCAACGATAGTACTAGCATGCAGTAACATGAAGCACAGCTGATTGTACCATCACTAGCGTGGAGTGTAAACAACAAATACATACAACCAAACATAAGTGTATTTGGGCTAGCTGCTGTTGTTGTTGCCGTTTTTACAAACAAACAATAAACGCAACGATGTCCAAATTAAGCGAGACGAAAATACCAATAGCCGAATTTCTGGATGCATACAGGCGCCAGCCGTGCCTGTATAATTCATTGCTGGACAACTACAAAAATCGGGCGGCACGCGAGGAAGCATACGAGTCGATAATCAAAGCGCTGCAAATACCGCAGCTAACGGTGCTCGACATCAAATTGAAAATCAAAAGCGTACGCACCGTGTACACCAAAGAATTGCGCATACTGATGCGCGAAAATGAACTGGGACGCTGCTATGAGCCCAAACTGTTCTGGTTCAGGCGCGCCGACCATTTTCTGCGCGCCGTTTCGCTCTCCCACTATAAACGCGTAAGTGCAATTATCAACTAACAACTGTTTTATAGTAATATATGCATGTATATATTTGCTTAGATAAAAAATAAGTGCACAGGCGTGGAGAGCAGCAACGGTTCCGACGCCGGCAGCGTTGCCACTAAAAAAGCTGTGCTTATTGAGGATGCATTGCATTCGGCCGAGGAGCACGAGTCTATGTCGGCCGAGCACATGGATGATACCTACAGCCCCATGATGGTTGACCAGGCCTGCGGCATTGGCAAAACCAGCATTGGCACGAATACACATCGACCGCCCGAAGCGGGCTGCCAAACGGAGGAGACGTCCAACATCCCGCAACGTGCGCCCAGCAAAACAGAAATCATCTTGGATGATGCCAGCACAATGTGCCACATGGGGCAGCAGCAGCAGCAAACCCAACTGCAGCCCTCGATGCCACGCAAATTGAAATGCCTCCAGCATAGATTATCGACGCCATTCACATCGCCATCGCAGCAGCCGCCGCCGGACTTGGCCTCGTCCACAAGTGCTGCTCCCTGCGATGATGATTTGATGGTATTTGGCCAGAGCATCGCATCGCAGCTGCGCACAATACCCGATCCGTATTCCCGCTCCTTGGCCAAGCTGCGTATCCAGCAGGTGCTCTTTGAGGCCGAAACGGGCCAAAGCAGCGAAGCCGTCAATCCGCACCTGCACACATTTTAACCAAAGAGAGTGCTCGAGGACTAAGTCATCAGTTATATGTGTACATATACATAAATATTTTAATTTAATTATTCGTAGTATTGAATTCCTATTGTTCTATGTTAACTCAGTCTTCAATTTAACTGACCAACTTATTTATAATAATATAAAATATATTTATTTTTTTTTATTTATTTTATACATATATATATTTTTAAATTTAGTTATTCATAGTATTTAAGGCATTTGATAAGTGCGAATTCATATCGAGTCTGCTTCCATCTCTTCGATGTATTTCCTTGCATTTCAATGAGAAACTTATGCATATAATTGTTTTTGTTTTTATTGTGTGTAAATACGTATAGTTTTAGGTGATTCAAAGATTTGCTTGTTAATTTGTATAGTCATTTCAAATCTAACGACGTTTTCGGTTTTAACAACCAATTTTTTATTTTCTGTTTTTCACAATTCAAAATCGATATATATAAAAAATATATTAAAATTCAAATGTCTGAGTTATTCACGAATTATAATTTCAAATACGATGCGTTCCTATTTTTAAGCGCCCAGCCATTTATCTGTGTATATTCTAGGTTCTAAGCCTCTACTGTATATGCCAAATATTTTAATTAAATTTTGAAAGTAAGTTCTTAGGCTATAACAGAATACCGTCTTTATTACTTTACACAAAGTTTTAATGGATTCCATTTTATTTAAAGACTAATTCAAGCATATGGATTAAATTAGTTGATTTTGTCTACAATTTCCATAAATTGGAAGTGTTTTGAAATTTTACATTTTTATTTTTGAAAACCCAATGGATTTATAAAATTTTGCTTGACTGTGGAATTTTTAAGCACCCTGAAAAATAAGGCCATCAATAATAATCTCAAAAACGAAACATTCTAGTTTTGAAGCCCCCCTATATGTGAAATATTAAAATTTAGTAATTAATACTAAATAGTGGTATAGGGATTAAGGAGAGTTTACAGTCCAAGTAAGTTCTCCATCCGTTCGCCACTGATTCTACAACAAAATTGCTAGGTTATAACGGAATACCGCCGTTTTTTGCCGCAGACAAAATAATAATGGTTTTCATTTTATGGATGTGTATGCAGTTGACTCATTCTATGGATGCGTAAGCGCATAACATAACCGCATAGGCTGCATTTATCAAGCTGGCGACCAATTTCTTAATAATTCTGAGATAACTTAAATTTCCGCTCAGTATAGTAGCAAGGATTTTTTTTATCATATCATTATATATATCGATAAGTAATATTACATTCGTGGCGTAGTGTGTGTATCCCTCATTTTGCTTTAAAATAGTGTTGTATTTCGATAAGTGAGTGAACTTTGTATAATACTTCACACCAAAAAACCTCAAAATCAACTAAATTTAAAAAATGCTTAGTACAATTTGCTATTTCAAACGTTAACTGTATTTTGTACACAATTTAGATATTCGAACTTTGATAAAAACTAATATATTCTTCAGCTTTAGGTGCCGACTCAAATTTACCTATCTCCAGTTAAACTATAGCTAATATTTCGCGACAAGAGAAGGTGTGCTTAATCTACATGTCTAAATTGTATTGTTCTGGAAGGAAATAAACATTTATAAGGTAAGCACGAAACATGAAAGAACTGCTCCAAGTGAGCGAACCAATCATGTTCACTAAAGTAATTCACTCAATTGAACCAAGTCGCTCGCGAGCTGCCCAAGACTACAGTGTTGTTTCCAAAGTGTAAGAGCGTAAGTGCGTGCTGAGCGAATTTTACAAAACTGAAATTACAATTGTCAAACCAAATAAGAACGTTTTTAGATTGAAAATAAGATAGCACTAATAGCGGCAATATGCTGCACTTTAATATAAATGTGAGTATGGTCCAACAATATTTTATATAAATGCACTCACGCACACATATGCACGCTGCATTGTGTGGCCTGTGGCAATCTCTTTTTTTTCTTTTTGTTACTTTTTTTTTGCGACTGCACGATTATTTTGATATTTCTTCGGCACTTGTGGTCTTTTTCGCACTTCGTGCTGCAAAATTTGCCATCGCGTATGTGTGTGTTGGTGTCAGAAAAAATAAGCAAAGGACCATTAATTGTATTAAAAAATTTTGGTTTGTGCTATTGCAAAATGCTGTGCAGTGTTCGCCTCATAATAAACGTGCATGTATGTGTGTATATGTTGATATGTCAGAGCAAAGGCATTTGTTGCTGTTGCTGAAAATGCAACAACAAAATATTGTTGCCCATACGCTCTTTGCATACATACATACAAACGTATATGCAATGGCTTTCGTGCAATACACACACACACACACAGAGACACATACGCATTTATATATTTGTTGCTGCTGCGCTCTTTTTCGGCGAATTCGTTTTTCTTGTTGTGGTTGCAGCTGCTGCGACTGCGGCGACAACGATGACACCTCAGACTTGCTAGTGTTTATTTTCAAGTGTATGCGGCAGCAGCGCAATCGGAAGCGCTAAATAATAGAAAATATAAACAAATTGCGGTTTTCATAGTTGCGCCTCTGCTATCAGGCAATCCTGGCAAGTTTTCCAGCCACTGCATTATATTGAGTGGTTTCGAACAGTGGTATTCCCTCAAAGTTACTAAAAGTAAATTCAGTGTTTCTTAGGCAAACCGCCATTTTACACACTTCCCGGAAAATTTTCAGAAGTTTAAAATATGGTGCTTTTGAATAATGTTCGCTCCATATTGCTCAGCTGACACCACTTATCGATATTATATCAATTGATCTTTTCAGAAAATGCAATGCATTCAATTTGCAGTGGCAATCAGACAACACATACATTGTTGTTTCTCTCGTACATACATATGTATAAGTGAGACTTATCCAAAATAATTAAAACAAGTGGGAAAGGATTATCTTCGGCGTGCCGAAGATTTTATACTCTTTCAATTTTCACTCTGCTAACTGCAGCACTTTCATCTGTAAAAATTTATATCATATGATATCAATTAGAATTGAAATATTAAATTTATTTAAAGTTGTATGGCAGCTATAAGATGTAGTGATCCGATCCGTCCGGCTCCGATTAATGTAATGTATATTTGAATAATACGTATCTGTGTAAAGTTTTAACGCGATAGCTTAGAAAACATGGAATTTATGGAAAAAACCGACTTCCAGTTGTATGGCAGCTATAAGATATAGTGGTCCGATCCGGTCGGTTCCGACCAATGTGCTGTCCCTTTAAAAAATAAGTCTCTGTGCAAAGTTTTATAACGATAGCTCAAGAACTGAGGGACTAGTTTGCATACATACAGACAGACAGACAGACGGACATGGCTAGATCAATTTGTTTTGTCATTCTAAGCATAACTTTTGGGGTCTCCGACGCTTCCATCTATGCGTTACAAACATCAGCACAAACTTAATATACTATTTTCTTCGAAATGAGTATAATAAGTTCAGTGATCAGTGATCAGTTCCGTTATTTTACCGGAATAGTCCAAAAGTTTGAGGGCGAAATAATGTATGCTCCAAAGTGAATGAGCTCTCTGATTTTTAAGCAACCCGCCATTTAACAGACATTCCAGGAAGTTGTGAAATATTCCAAAATTTGGTCAAATATGGCAAGCAAACATCTGGTGCTTTTCAATAATGTCCGATCCAAAGTATCTAATGGTTATGGTAGTGTCTAGTGTCTGATCTTGCTTGTAAAATCCGTTTTATGATCTTCAACATACAAAATTAAAGAAAGATACAAAAAATAGACAGATGCGGTAAAATGGTTGAGACAAACAAATCGTCAGTCTTGACTAAAGACCCCCAAAAGAAAAAAAAGAACCATAAAAGGTCTAGTGATTTTTAGGCAAGCCGCCATTTTAAACACTTTCCAGGAAGCTCTGAAATATTTGCAAATTTGGTCACCCTATGGTGCAAGCACAAAATGACCGGCAAAAATATTGTACTTTTGAATAATGTCGCTCCATATAGCACAGCTGATTCGACATATCGATAATTTATCAAGCAGTCTATGCTGAAAAAGTCATCAGCATTTGGGGCAGCAGAAACGGACAGTATTCATTTTAATTTACAGTGGCAAGTAGGCAACACCTAAATTGTTGTTTCTCTCGTAAAAAACAAGTGCGCGCGCGCTAATTTTGTATTTCTTTTTATTTATTTTTTTCATTTCTGTCGATTTCGCCATAACGTTGCTGCTTGGAATTTGCTTCCAATTGCCTGCTGTTTTTGTTATTGTTGAGCGTGAGTGTGAGTCCGAAGCGAATTCGAGTCGGTTTGTGGTGGTGGCGGCGACGGCGACGGCGGCGACATTGTTTTTCTTCGTTGTGTCGTCTTCGGGCACAGCTGACGAGCGCAGTGCAAACCAAAACGCAGTTAGTTTTCGCGTTAATTCCGTTTGGCCAGTCAAAATCGAGTTCTATTTCAGTGTTTACAGTGCGTGCCGTTAGTAAATTACTGTGAAGTGCATACATTTATTTATTTATTTACGTTTTTGTTTTTTTTTTTCATTTTTTCTTTCTTGCTAACAAATTCTAACCCACGCTTTTTACAATTTATTCTTATTACAGTTTATTGAAAACTTCGACGTATAAAATTTGGATGCATTGCTATTAATTGGAAATAAGAATTAATCGAACGCATTGTAACTGGACACTAACAAGTTTCGTGGAGAAGTGTAACGAAACACCACAGCCTTGATTGAACCAACCACATACGCACGGCGGCGTCGGCAGCTGACGCAGCAGCAGGCGTCAGCCATGAAGGTGGACACCGTTAAACTGAAGAAGGGCTCCTCGGAGTTGACTTCAGAATGTCGCGAACTAATCGATGAGTTGACCAAACGCCGTACACGACCCGAACTGCTCGAGTTCCTGGACTTCGTGCACGTTTGGATCTATGGCAAGTGTGAGCTATATCACTGGATTGAAATACTGGATCGCTTCGACAAAATACTCGAGGAAGCAGCCCGCCATGTCGATGGCAATGAGTTTGTGCTGCAGTGCGACACCACGTTCATAGATGCGGTAAGTAGCAGCGTTAGTACCATAACTTTCATATCAATATGCTTATCTACCAATCGGTATCATGTATTATAATATTTGTTTGCCTTTCTTTTCGTTTAGGATGTTACTCTGCTGCTACATGTCCTGAATTTCACAACACTGCTCATTGAGCACTCGTTCTCGCGCCATTTGTACAATTCAATTGAGCACTTGACGCAACTGCTATCATCGCAGAACATGTACATTGTTCTGGCCGTGCTCAATTTGCTTTACATGTTCTCCAAGCGCAGCAACTTCATACCACGCTTGCCGTTCGAGAAGAAGGAGCTGCTCATTGTCAAGCTCTTTAATATTGCCGAGGTGAGTAGTTAAATTGCATCGCAAACTTCTCGTTACTTATCGATCATGCTTGTGTGTAGCGTTGGGGCGATCCAAATTATGGGCTGTCGCTGAGGGACTGCTGCATTGGTGATCCCAAGCTGGAGTTTCTCTATCAGCTGTGCATTGACTATGTGGACGAGCATGGACATTCCGCCCAGCTGGAAATACCGGATATGATGGATCTTTGCCATACAGCGGCAGCTCCAGAGGTTATCAAAACAATAGCCGGTCAGATCTCAAAGCCCAGTGAGGCCATCAAGGTTGGTAAAGAAATTTCTGATTGTGTAAGTGTCCTTAACAAAATCTTTACATTTGAAATTTATATTGCAATCATATATTTTTCATAGAAAACTAATCCATTTGCCTTGTGCCTTTTATAGATGCGCATCGCACATCGTGTGCGTCTCATTTCTGGCTTCGACAATTATAAGCTGCGTCTGCAGTTTGTGCAGGCTCGCCTGCAGGCTGTATCCATATTGATATATTCGAATGCACTGCAGGATAATACCGACAAGGTGCTCTATGCGGGCTTTGGCGAGGAGCTGTGCGAACTGATCGACAAGGAGGATGTGCATCTGGTAGAGATACGTGCCGCTGTGCTGCGCACTCTAACCTCAATGTTGCATTTTGATCGCAACCCCAGTGTGCCACGGTAAGTGTTTTATAACTGACGCTTTCTTAAAGCTTATCGAAATACCATAATGGTGAACAAAATTGAGTAGGTTTTTGACACACCATTAATAGACTCAGCTGAAAAATAACGTATAACCCCAGAAGTTGCGTTGGTTGTTGAACTCACTTGCAATATTTTAAGACATTTTTTCATGTGCACAAAGTGAAGTATTCTTTTTTTTTAGTTTAAAAGCATTGTTTTGGACTTTAAATGAGCTGCTTATTAATTGAGTGCCATATTTTTCAGCGAATGTAATATACTTAAGAGTTATTTACATTTGTAATCAAAAAAACGCTAAGCATATTAAAAAGGTTATCCAAAGTAGCAACGAATAAATAGTGTGCCAGTTTTGGTACAATTGTACCAAAAGTGGCAACCGTTCGTGTACTCTGTAAGATTTGACCAAACACTAAGACATCATTGCAGCAAAAGAACAAACGCTCGAAAATGTTGTTATTCGAGTATTTTATAGCTGATAGTAGGAACTACAAATATCTTTGAAAGATGATAAAAAAGTAATGCACTTGTATTTCTGAAATTGGGAAAAAAATTTGAAGAAAAAACACCGTAAGCTGGATCATATGTTATAAATATTTAGACAACAAAAATTTGAGCCTGGAAATTTATGAAAAATGATCCGTTCGAAATGATAGGTATTTTATTATATTTGTGTACTAATATGTACTTGGTACCCAGCAGTTCTTGGTACCAAGCAGTACTTGGTACAACGCATAGTCAGTCCCCGTTCTTGGAAGTTTTCAGTGTTGATGTTTGACTTGAGAAGTCTAATCAGCAGAATGATTTATGATATGTCAAGTCGATGCAGTCGCAGTCCGTAACGCAACCCTTTTTAGCAATAGCCCAACAACGACGCTCTCTAGAGTTAATACAGTTTTGTCAGCTCGCTAAAGAAATCCATGTCTGAGATTAATTTACAACCTTTTAATTATTATTGAGTTTAGTTTCGATTGAGATGTGATTGCCAGCATATTATGTTTCTAGTGTTTTAAAAACAATTTCAGTAATATATGCAGTTAGCATATATTTGATAAAATGTACAATTGTGCCGACCATTTTATTACATTGACTTCTTCCCGCCAAACCAAACCAAACATCAATCTAATTGTTTGATTTGTTTTTTCCGTTTCAGCAGCGCAGGATCTCGCCTAATGAAGATCGTGCACTACACAGGTGCAGAACGTCAGGGCGGCACATTGCCGCTGCTGGTGCGCGATTGCATTGACAACTTGACCACGCATGGTCTAACGGAGCGCTATCCCTTGATATTGGCCACGTCGCTGTTCTCGCTGCTATACCATCTGGCGAGCTATGAACTGGGCGGCTCCGCGCTGGTTAAGAGCGGCATGATGCAGTCCCTGTTGCGTGTGATCAGCTGGCCGGGCGTTGATCTCGAGCACATTACGTTTGTGACACGCGCCGTGCGCGTCATTGATTTGATAACCAACATAGACATTGCACGTTTCCATCAGAACAATGGACTGAACGTGTTTATCGATCGCCTCGAGAAGGAGATCAAGAGCTGCTGTCGCGCCTTGGCCGACATTGGCATCACCCTGAAGGAGTCGACGCTACGCGATGAGCATAGTCTCACGGACAAGCTGGACGGTTCGCTAGAGCAGGGTGACGATGATGGTGAGTGTTTAGAAAATGATTAGAGCTGGGGAAGGTTTATCTATACTCTTTTCGATTTGATTTCATATATATATATAGTTTGTGTTGATATTCTGATACCAACTGTTGCATTTTGTGAGTGTGCGTTCTTTGTTAGTAGATAGTTGTTCTTTAAGTTAAATATAAAGAATATTTTAGATGTGAACATGGCTTATTTATCAGCTCATTCGTTGACATGTGCCGTTATCCATAAAAGTTAGGCCATTTTCTGTTCGAAAAGAGTATAAAATAGTTTGCTAATTGTGCCGAAACTAATAGTAATGCATTTTTCAGATGCTGCCACCGAGAATGCATCGGTGGCCAGCGGCAGCGCATCGCCGCGTCGCGACAATTCCAGCAGCGATGGCAGCGCCAGTGCCAGCGAGCATGCCCAGCTCGCTTTTCGCGTCTACATGGAGCACAGTGGCGGCGATTCGGCGCGTGGAGCAAATGCAGCAGCCAGCTGGCTGGACATTGGATCGCGCGGCTCTGGCATACACGCGCTGAGCAGCTTGGCCGCAGCAGCCAGCTCGAGCAGCGGCGGCGGTGATGGAACTGCAGCAGGAGCGGCTGCAGCAGCACGCGAGCGACCCATACAATATCCGGCAAATAGCTACTATGCACGTCCCTTGGCCGAGCGTAAGGCGGAGCTCTCCTCGCAGCTGCCCAGCAGTCTGCAGCCAAAGAAGCCGTCGTGTGTCACGCAACGTGCCGCACTGTTGAAATCAATGCTGAACTTTCTGAAGAAGAGCATTCAGGATCATGCGCATTTCAGCAATATGCGCAACATTATGGAGACCAGCTTGACCCAGTCGCTGCGTCACATTATCGCCAATGCAGAGTATTATGGGCCGTCGTTGTTTCTGCTGGCCACCGATGTGGTCACCGTTTATGTATTCAACGAGCCGTCGCTGCTGTCATCGCTGCAGGACTTGGGCATTACCAGCGTTATGCTGAAGGCGCTGTTGCAGAAGGATGTGCCGGCGACACGTGAAGTGCTCGGCTCGCTGCCGAATGTCTTCTCGGCGCTGTGCCTCAACGAGCGTGGCCTGTTTGAGTTTCTCTCGTACGATCCGTTTGACAAGGTGCTGAAGGTGCTGCTCTCACCGGACTATTTGGTGGCAATGCGTCGTCGTCGCAGCTCGGATCCGTTGGGCGACACCGCCACAAATCTGGGCAATGCCATGGACGATCTAATCAAGCATCATCCATACTTGCGTGCCGATGCCACCGAGGCGATTGTCCGTCTGCTGAACGAGCTGGTGCGTCTCGGCTCCGATCCCAGCTTCATATGCTGGCGCGCCAACAAGGAGAGCAGTGCGGCAAATGCGGCAAACAATGCAGTGCCCTCGACGCCATCGCCATCGGCAATGGTCATGGTTGCAGCCGGTCCTGTGTTGCAGAGTGCCGCCGATAATAATGACAGCAGCGGCGATGATGATGACGACGATGATGAGATGAGCTCCGCATCGCAGCAGCAGCAGCGTGCAGCACAGCAGCAGCAGCAGCAGCAACAGCTGCCAGTGGTGGCCAGTCGCCAGCAGCAACAATTGCAACTGGTGCCGCAACAGCCGCAGCAACAGTTGCAGCTGGCACAACCGCTGCAACAACAGCCCGAACGCGAGGCCATACCCCTCATCGATTACATTCTGAATGTGATGAAATTCATCGAGGCGATCTTCAGCAACAGCCCGAACGGCGATCATTGTCGTGAATTTGTGCAGAAGGATGGACTAACGCCCATATTGCAGCTGCTCTCGCTGCCCAATCTGCCAGTCGATTCGCCCGTCTCCACCACGTCACAGGCGGTGGCCAATGTTTGCAAGGCCATACTGAGTCAGGCGCAGGAGACAAAAGTGCTGGATGTGGCGCTAAAACAGCTGGCGGATATTGTGGCCCAACTGAAGCCACTTATCAAGCATTTTACCTTTCCGGGCGGCAGTGTTTTGCTCGCTGAGCTGGTTTGCTGTCAGCGTTTGGAGGATGGCTTTGCCAATGCCGAATATACCCCGATACTGCACAACATGAGCTTTGTGCACGGCTATGTGGTGATGCTGGTGCATCTGTGTCGTAATGCATCCACCGAGATGCGCACCGTGCTGCTCAAGCGTTGGGGCGCCAATCGTGAGACAGGCGTCCAGCTGCTGCAGCAGCTCGTCCAGCTCTACATATCGCTGGTGTGGGAGAGCACCATACTGCTGAATCTGTGCTCGGATGAGCCCACTCAGCATCCGGACTTGATTTGGGATGAGATTGCGGCACAAATGTCTGCAGCGGCCGGGACAGCAGATCCTCTGACCGAAGCGGAACTCTCGCGCAAATTGGAACGTGCTGCCGATTTTCGCACAAAGTATACGCCAGAGGAGCAATTTCGATATATTAAATCGCTGCTGGCAGCCAGTTCGCGGCTGGGTCGCGCTCTAGCTGAGCTGTTGGGCACACTGGTGAAGCTATCGGTGGGTTCGCCGCAAACACGTCAGCGTCGCATCAACGATCTGATTAGCAACATTAACAAAGTTCCTACACCGGAGGCGCGTGAAATTGCCCGCATTCTCAGCTCCATACTGGTGAATGGCTTCAGTCACGAGAGCATTTTACCAAAGCCGGTACCGAAGCTGAAGCTGACGTTTCTCATCTGTTCGGTTGGGTTCACCGGACCCATGCTGTTCGATGATAAGCGCAGCGCCTTCCATCTGATGATCTCGCAGTTCTGTGCGGAGAATGGCCTGAAGGCCTTCTTTGAGATGTTCTATTGGGCACTGTCGCTGGACAATGTCTCGCAGAAGTTTAGCTTTGATCAGTGGGCGCCGCTAAATGATCTGATGCAGTCGCGTGACGATGACAAACGTGACTGTCCCGATGGCACCGGCGAGTTTCTGGATGCCTGGCTGCAGCTGCTCGAGAAGATGGTCAATCCGCGTGCAATGTTGGATTCCCCTTATACAATGAGTCCTCGCCTCAACTATATGCCGGATAGTGTGCCCTTCGAGCCGGTCTTTTATCTGATACACATCCATCAGTTGGCCATGCAGGCGCTGCGTCGCATCTGGTGTCGTCGTCCTATACCCAATTATGGTGCTAGTATGTTTGAAACAATGCTGCTGATACTCAAGCATCTGATCAAGTCGCACCAGATGCTGCTCGATCGTTATCACACGCGTATGAAGGAGATCAAGTTTGAGAACCTGTACATACGCAGCACTGACGATGGCCTGAATGCGGATCACATCAAGACACTGACCGACATGGGCTTCCGTCACTATCACATCATCGAAGCGTTGCGCAGCAATGCCTCCCTCGAGGAGGCCACCGACTATCTGCTCAACAATCCCGAGGCGAGTGCTCTGACACATGGCGCCACCGCCAATCAGGCCCAATCCTCGCAATCCACACAGAGCTTGTCCCAAGGCAGCAGCTCGGCATCGAATGCCGCTGTGGCCGGCGATATGGATGTTGATATGGATCAGCTGCCGGCAGGAGGAGCATCAGGTGCATCAGGTACATCAGCCGTAACAACAGTTGTCACAGCAACATCAACAGTTGCTACTGTGAATGTTGCCAATCTACGCTCGGATTCAGCTGCTGCCGTCCTTATCAAAGGCATGCCCACCAGCGCCAGTGGCTATGATTACAGACAGTTGAAGCTGATGCAGCCATTGATATTCGATCGCTTCTGCGATGAGGCCGTTTCGCGTGCCTTCGAATTCATGGAGGCCATACCGGATACCGTGAATAGCGCTGCGGATCTAATTGCTGTGCTCTATAGACGCCTCAATATGCTGAATCGTCAGGTGTTTGTCACGAACTTTGTGCGTAACATTATACAATGGGTAGACTTTACGCTGCAGCTGTTTGAGCCGGCAGCCCCAACTGGATCAGGAGCAGCAGCCGCATCGGCACCCAAGCCCAGCCGCCTGGAGGAGTGCTTGACCGGCATGACTGCCACACGTCTCTTTGTGCGCCTCAAGACCTCAACGCTGCTGCTCGAGGAGAACTACAGTGATTTGCATCGCCCACTGGTCGAGGCCATAACCGCACAGGATGCTATGATCTCCTTGGTTAAACTACTCGACTGCATGAGCGTATGGATGCTGGAGCAGGCACAGCTAACGGAGACACAAACGCGTTCGACTGTGCCCCGCTGGGTGCAGAATCTGGTGGATCTAATCGATGCCATCGATAGCATCAGTCACATACTGCAGCGCAAGGCGAACATGCGAGCGGTGAGCAGTGATGTGTGGCGCTGGTACGATGCGTCCACGGGCAAATGGAACAACTACTCGGAGGCCAACAATGAGCTAATACGCAGCGCCTATGCTGCCGGCGAACGTTGGCTGCATATCAACATTGGCCGACAGCGCTGCACGGTCAGCTTCAATTGCATGACGCAGGTGAGCGAGGCATCCGGCAGTCATCGTCCCGTCTATCCGGCCCTCAAGATATGCGAGGCCATCACACAAATGCAACATCCGTTGGCCAAGGCCGTGCACAAGGTGGACAGCCTGTTGACGCGTGTGGTGAGCACTGCGACAGACGGCAGCGGTGGCACCATACAGAACGATGAGCTCATACCGCTGCGCCATCTCATCAACTTCAATGAGTCCGAGTCGGAGTCGGAGCAGTCACAGTCGCAAACGCAATCGGAGGATGCGACCAACGATGAGCTGAGCGGCATCAACAGTTCGCCGTCGCCCGCAATGCAAACGCGCAGCAAGTCGCGTCAAAAGAGCGCCGCTGCTGCAGCCAAGGCCAAAGCAGCGGCAGCAGCTGCTGCCAATTCGCCTGGAGGCTCGGCCAATCCCAACAAGCGCACCATCAAGATGATACTCAACGAGGAGCACGTCGGCTTGTGCAAATTCGACTGTGCTCGCATTATCACCAGCATTGTGGCGCTGCTGCAGCCGCCACAGCTGCTCCATCACGAGATCAAGTTGTCCCTGTTGCGTCTGTGTGCTCGTCTCACGCGCAACTTTGAGAATGCTCAGGTCTTCATACGCTGTGGTGGTGTACGCATGCTGCTCAATCTGCAGCAGTCGTGCAGCTTTATGGGCTTTCCCACCTATGCGATTATCATATTGCGGCATGTCCTTGAGGCGCCGCCAGTGCTGCAGGAGGCCATGGAACGTGTGCTGGGCATGCGGGCCGCTGGCATTGTCCCAGTGGGTCATCGCGATCTCATCTATGTACTGACCCAGGTGTCGACGGCGGTGTCGCGCGATCCCAAGATATTCGTTGCGGCCGCCAAGGAGATGCTCAAGGGCGAGTATATGATCAATGCGAGCGCCGGCAGCAACATTATCGACGGTGGACGCGTCATGGTCAAGTCCAAGTTTGGACAGCAGCCGTCCGCAGCAGCGACAACAACAACAGCTGGCACATCGGCTGCCACAACGCCGGCTGCTGCTGCTGCCAAGGAATCCCCGGAAAAGATTGATCTCAAGGATGATCCGCAGGTGCAGTCATCGGTGTCGGTGCTCGAGGAGCTGATGCACGCTTTGGTGCAGCCTTGTTGCCACTATGGCGGCACACCCACAGAGCAACAGCACCAGAATGCAGCGGAGCTGCTGCTGCCCGATCAGCCGCCGGGCGCTACAGGATCTATACATAATCTTGACGATGAGGTAAGTCATCAAAAGAAATAATAAATTTATACTCTTTCCGAAGAAAGTTGTATATTAAGTTTGTGCTGAAGTTTGTAACGCATAGAAGGAATCGTCGGAGACCCCCAAAAGTTACTGCCAGTATGCTTGGAATGACAAAACAAATTGATCTAGTCATGTCCGTCTGTCTGTCTGTATGTATGCAAACTAGTTCCTCAGTTTTTGAGCTATCGTGAAAAAACTTTGCACAGAGACTTATTATTCAAAGGGACAGCACATTGGTCGGATCCGACCGGATCGGACCACTGTATCTTATAGCTGCCATACAACTGGAAGTCGGTTTTGGCCATAAATCCCATGTTTTCAAAGCTATCGCGATTAAACTTTGCACAGATGCTTATTATTTAAACATACATCACATTAATCGGAGCCGGCCGGATCGGCTCACTATATCTTATAGCTGTCATACAACTGGAAGTCGGTTTTGGGCATATATCTGATCTTTTCAAAGCCATCGCCTTAAATTTCCTTGTACACTTGAACATCCTTATAACTCATCAATGTTTAAAATTTCAAATCGATTCAGTTATTATTAGCAAAGATATGCGTCATTAAATATTTCGGTGGTTGGCAGAGTGAAAATTGCCTAAAGGTTCGAAAAGAGTATAAAATCTTCGGCACGCCGAAGATAATTCTTCCCCACTTGTTTTTGAATATGAGTGTTTAGCAGAAATTTTACAAGATAATTTGTTTATTCAGATTAGACTATAGTAGATAATACAATGCATTTCGATTTGCTGTTTCTATTCGCATTAGTTCGCTAATAATGCTATTTTATGTTCGACTCCATTGCAGGACTCATCGCCATCAATGAAGAAAACAGCAACGGCATCAGCGTCAACAGCTGGTGGAGCAGCTGGCAACGACAAATATGATCCGTGCTGCTGCACATGGCACACCCCAACCAGTGCACATAACCATTTGAAGCCGACGCTCTCCCGGGCCACACTGCTCAAGCTGCTGGCGGATGCGACACGCGCCTATCAATCACTGGTGCCGCGCGTGCTGGTCTCCCATTTTTACACACCGGCGGACAGTCCCCTGATTAGCGGCCCTGGAATGCAGTCGTTCCTAGCCGTGCTGCTGGATCGCTTCCTGCCGCTGACCCAGCGCCAACATGTGCCCGAGGTGAGCACCATGGCGCGTGTCTTGATCTGCTCGCTGTCCGACTGCTATCAGCAGGTAGGCGTGCAGATGCAGGTGGCCGCGGAGCTGCATGCGGCTGTGGCGCGTGCTCTGGGCCAACCCGACTCGTCGGAGAAGCACACTCGTCTGCAGGTGCTGATGAGCCTGTTTCCCAATCTGATTGAATCGCCCATGCTGTACGACAAGGTGCACATGCATCGCAACACCATGTACCGTGTGCTGTTGCGCCAGGGCGTCATGACCTACCTGACCAAGGTGGCCCAATACAAGGATCTGTCCAATCACAACACGTTGAGCACACTGGGCGCCATACTGCGTCCCATGGAGATACTCTTGCGCTTCAATGTGGCAACGACAACACTCGGCTCGAAGCGTATACTCTTTGGTGGCGCCAGTTCTGCCGGCAATGGCAATGGCCCGGGTCAGCCCAATGGCCTGGGCGGCGCAAATACAGTGAGCGCCATCATCAATCGACGTCTGTATCCCCGACTGGCGGCCAGGACTGCAGTTAGTGCTGCAGTAGATCGCTCTAATGCTATGGGCGGTGAGCATGTGCTGCGCGACATAATACGCAACGTGCTCTCGGATCGTCGTCATGCCTTCGAGTTCATCTTCAATTCGGATGAGATGGCTGTGGACTCGGAGGATTCAGTACCAGCGGCATCAGCCGGAACGGGTGCTACTAGCAGCAGCAGCAACAATAGCAGCAGCGGCGGCGGCGGTGGCGGCAGCGCTCCCGGCAATCTGGGCGGCAGCAATTCTGCAGTAATTGATGTGGTGGATGAGCGCAGCAATGGCAATGAGACAGCAGATCCGCCGCCAGGCAATACAGTGGCAACTACAACTGGGTCAGGCGCTGCTGATGGCGGCGCAACTGGCGGAGGCAACGGCAGCAATAGCAGCAACAGCTCCGCGGTGCGACCCGTGCTCAATTTCGATCAGCTCTGGGATGACTTTCTGCAGTGCGAGGGTCTGTTTCTCGCCTCGCGCAGCAACAGCAGCGCTGGTGGTGCAGCTGGCAGTGCTAGTGGTGTCGGTGCAGGCAATGGCAATGCTGTTGGCGGTACCATCGGTGCCGCCGGCTCAGCGCAGCAGAATGGCAGCAATGCCAGCGGTGGTGCTAGTGGTGGTGCAAACGCCAATAACTCGATTGGCACCGGGACTGTGGGCAACATTGGTGATCCACGCATGCGCAGCAGCAATTCCGATGTGGATGTTGGCGGCGGCGGCGGTGGTCCCGGTGGCGCTGGCAACAATGCTGGCGGCAACCCCAGCAATAGCAATGATAACGGCTTGGGAGGCGGCAGCGGCGGTGGCGGTGGCAGCGATGGTGCCTCCACCTCATCAGACACGGCGGGTGCCGGTGGTGCTGGTACTGGAGGACGTGCTCCTCGCAGTGCACGCGACATGAATGCCTCACTGCTCGGAGATGTGAGCACAAGCGACTCGGATTCAGAGGCATCGACGGAAAATGATGAACGCAATGCCGAGGAAGAGGACGACGACGATGATGATGAGGCAGCCGATGAGGATGTCGATGAGCATAGCGAAACGGATGTCGATGAGGAGCGTCCGCGTCAATTTATCGAAGTGTTCGATCATATCTATGAGCCCGAATCCTCGGAGACGGCCTCGAACGATGCCGATGTGGATGCTGAAGACGATGATGAGGACGAGGACGACGATGAGGACGAGGACGATGATGTCGATGATGATGAGGCGCGTGCTCAGAATGCCGATGAGGACGCACTGCTCGTGCAGGTAATTAGAGTTGTGATTTTTGTCCTCACTTTGAATACGACTTGATTGCTCCATTCAAGATCAAAACAATAAGCTTAAAGTCTTTTTTTTTTTTTTGTATTTGTCTCAAAAACTGAACATTTGTTTAGCTAAAATTCTGCAAAAAGTAAATCAATTGAATATAAAGTTTTGAATTGCCAACAAGAAATTATCGATTGGTTACAATAGGTCCCAAATTATAAATGGTATGAATGGCTTATTTATACATATGTATATTTATTGGCTCTATTTTGGTTTATTGATTTTTGAAACCGGTTAACGCGGAAGCAATAGTTAAATTTGTAAAATAACCCAGAAAAGAAATCTTTAAAATAATCGAACTTACCAATATAGAAATTATGTCATAAAGTCTAAATCCTTCTCAAATTAGCAAAGCAAACGAACTAAGTAGATGAAATAGTTTGTTCATTCTGTTTAGTAAATACCTCATTCGAGCTTATTCTAAACGATACGTTACAATTCTACAGGTAATGGCCCAAGTCAATGGATCAGTCGCTGGTTCGAATACCTCAGCGGCAGCCAATTCCAACAATCGTCCGCGACGTAGCGCGGCCATCGAGCCGAGCCTGGGCAGCGGCGTCAACAGCGACAGAGATCGTCTGGACGACTCTGTGGCCAATGCGTATTTGTATGAACGCCTGGGCGGCGATGGACACGGACATGGACACGGTCATCGTCATCTGCTGTCGCAGGCGCCGTCCAGTTTCCGTGTGCGCATGAACAGCTCCATTGCGCTGCCCCTGGACATTGATGTGAATGGCGGCGGTGGAGGCGCTTCGTCCTCGTCTTCGGCGGCGGCAGCAGCGGGCGGCGCCAGTGGACGCAACAATTCGGGCGCCAATTCCGTAGCAGCTGCACTGCGCTCCTCCTCCGATTCGTGGATGGCACCGGACTTTAATTTCATTGGTAGTGGCGGTGGTGCTGGTCCTTCCGGCAGTGGTGCTGGTGGTGCTGGTAGCTCCAATGCCGCCGATGGCAACGTTAATGCCTTTCTGCCACCGGCCATGGTGCAAATGGAGCGCAACACAGGCGGCGGCGGCGGCGCTGCTGGCAATAATCAGAATATGAGCAATCTGTTGGATGAACAGCCGTCAGCTGCATCTGCTGGCACGGGCACCGCTGGTGCCGGCGCTGCTGGTAGTGCCAGTGGCTCCACTACAGCCATTCATCCCAACAACAATGGGACTCTCTGCAACAATGGCGTGCGCCGCCGACTCCTCTATCTGGATCAGCAGTACTGTGTGTGCATGCCCACCCATCAGAATCCCACGGAGGAGACACAGATGGAGATTTTCACACAGGACGGTGAGTAACGGCTCAATGTTTATTCATTTATTATAGCATAATTTGAACCATATTTTAATTAGGATTGTGTTTTAGTATATATATTTTATATTGTAGGTGTTAGTTGTATTGAAAATAGAGAAAATTGAGTTTTTAGAAACTAGAAATAGTATATTAATTTTGTTCTGAAGTGTGTAATGCATAGAAGGAAGCGTCGGAGACTCCCAAAAGTTACATCCAGTATGCTTAGGATGACAAAATAGAATAAGTTTAGAGAAAAACCAGAGCATTTCTAGGGTACCAAAAACCACTTTACAAGCTAAAATTTTTGTTAATTTTAGCCTGTTAGCCGAAAAATTAACCATCCCAGAATCGGTTTTTAAGTGGATTTATATACTATTTGTGACACCCACAAACGATTCAAAATAAAACTTCGCGATTATATTTTTTGACAAAAAAGAGTTTCCCAAAAAAGGGGGGAGTATATTATTTTTTTCGGAAAAAGTAAAAAAATATGAAATTTTCAAAAATGTATAAAACTTAAATGTAGAATAAAAGTTGCGGCAAAGTTATGACAGTTTAAAGTCTTCAAAGGGCATTTTTAGGCTACCAAAAATTACTTTTGCGGATAAAAGTTTTGATATTATATTCTTGACGAAGAAAATAATTTATTCATTTTGTGCTAAAGTGTGTAGTGCAGGTCGAGAATTCCCAAAAGTTACCTCCAGTATGCAAAATGCAGAGTATACAATTTTCGGCACGCCTTAGATAATCCTTCCCCACTTGTTAAACTAGTTTATATATTTAGTTTAGTGGTGTTCATGTGTGCTCATTTGCTTTATTTGCCTGTCTCTGCAGCTCTCCACTGGTGGCTGGAGGAAGCCAAAGCCCTGGACATGGAAAGCCAGACCGATGCATGCCTCTATGCGGGCCACTTCCTGCTGCCGCATTTGATTAAGGAGCTGAAGGTGGCCCATCAGCAGCGCAAGCAGGAGGAATCCAATCGCCAGGCGGCAGTAGCTGCAGCTGCCTTGGCAGCAGCTACCACTGGCAGTCCCAATTCGGCATCGACTGGTGCCGCAGCGGATTCGGGCTCAATTGCCTCCACTGGCAGCTCGAATGCACTGATTAATTCCTCGCCCGTTGCCGGCATCAACGTCGACAGCTGGCTGTCGAATTCCGCATCGACAACGACCAGCAGCAACAGCAGCAGCAGCTCGAGTGCAGCAACTGCAGCACCCATGCCACCGCAATCGGCATCAGCTGCTGCAGCAGCAGCGGCAACCACAGCAGCACCGCTTTCAACCAACAATTTCCGCAGTTCCATACCCCGACTGATACCATCGATGCAGTTCGTGAATGCTGCCTCGCTGGCAACACCATTTGGAGGCAACGCCACAACAGCAAACAACGCTGCTTTGCCGCCATCTGGCAGCAGCAGCAGCAATAACACCAACAACAGCAACACCAACAACAGCAACAGTCCGTTTTCAGCAACAGCTGCTGGTAAGTTTTGCCTTCTCTCCATATATACACTAAGTCTGTAGTCATATGAGATATGTAAATTGACAAGAGGAGGAATCGAAATTTAGTGAACTTAAGCTTCAATTACATTTTTATCAAATTACAGTAGTTTATTTTTTTTAATGGAACTTGAGGCGTATATTTGCAAAATGTGTTTTTTACTTATGCCTAGAAATGTATTTTAAGAAACCAATGTGCAATCGATTAGGATTTGATAGAAGTCTAAGACAAGTTATATTTTCGATCACTATTTTAAAAGTAAATTGCAATTGGACAAACAAGTTAGAAGCTGTAACTATTTTTTACTTTATCATTAACTCAAAACGTTCCATCAAAATCGCTAAATATAACTTTGACTTACCACAGTTGTCAATAGAGCTTATTAGAAGAGCTTGGGCCCATATATCTAGAGAGTAGTTTCTCATCTAGCATAGATCAATTATTTATCACTTGATAGATATTTTCCCATGCCAATGCAAAGCTGCTTATAGTTGGGTAGACTATATTTTCTTATTTACATTAATATTATGTTTTACCATATTATAGCTGGCGGCGCAGAGCCTCGACGTCCACGTCATCGCCATCAGGCGCTCTACAACATCTATGCCGACATCGATTTGACCAACGAGGAGTCGTCCAGTGGACCAGACACACCGCCGCAGCCGCAGCAGCTGCTGTTCCCCAGTGCTCAGGCGCCGTCGAGCGCTGCTGGCGGCAATGCTGTGATGCCATCGCATCCACCGCGACATCCGCCAGTGCCGCATCTGCCCTCCAGCGGTCGTCCCTCGCGTCCACGCACACGCGAAGCCTCTGATCTCTACTTCATGCAGGTGAGTTTTGTAGGGCTGATAGTTTGTTGCCATATCCTATGCTATTTACACAATGATGCTAATAATAATGAACACTATCAATTACTCTTCCTGCAGATGAACGAGCTGCGTCAGAACTCCACCCGTCGCAACACAAACGCCATTGCGAATGTATTTGGAAGTAGCAATGCAAATGCAAATGCAAATGCGAACTCTTCGCGCACAGCGGGTGCCGTGCCCTTGAATTCCAATCGGGCCGCTCGCAATGATTTGCCCGTTCGCTTGCAGCGTTTGCCGCTGGCGGGACGCAGCAATTCCGGCGACACGGCCTCCACGGACGACCAATGGCGCGACGAGATGAATTTCCCGCTGCCGCCATCGCTGGTGGGCACATTGAATTTCCCAGAGCCACTGCAGCTGCAGCCCATACAGCAAGAGCAGCAGCAGGAGCAGGAATCGGAGCAGGAACAGGAATCGGAGCAGGAACCAGAACACGAATCGGAGCTCGAACTGGGTCCAGGTCAGATATCCGATACCGTTGAGGGTGTGCCCACTGGCGGATTTGCCTTGGCCATGCCACCAGTGACCCTTTCCGAGCTGGCCGCTCAGCTGATGGGCGATCATCCGATCTCTGAGCGCAGCGGCACCCTGGCCTCGGCCCTGGGTAGCGATCCTCTGCCCGAGGAGGAGGCGCCCGAATTACATGTGGAGCTGCAGCGTCGCGATGTGGCTGTCGAAACGGAGCCAAGCTCCGAGCCGGATGAAGCGGCTGAAGGAGCCGCTGCTGTGGAGGAGGAAGGTGCCGCTGCTATCGCCCCGGCTGCAGTTGCCAGCATTGTCACCGATATGAGTCCCGAGGTGCGTGCCGCTCTGGGTGATCTAGAGGTGCCGGAGGGTGTGGATCCATCGTTCCTGGCCGCGCTGCCCAGCGAGATGCGCGAGGAGGTGATACAGGAGCATCTGCGCATGCAGCGCATACGGCAGCGGGCCCAGCAGAATGCCATACAGATTGCCCACGACTCGCTGGTCGAGGTGAATCCCGAGTTTTTGGCCGCACTGCCGCCAAACATACAGTCCGAGGTGCTAATGCAGCAGCGCATAGAGCAGCAGCGTCAGGCGGCGCAGAGCGCCAATCCCGATGATCCTGTCGATACGGCTGCCTTCTTTCAGAATCTGCCCGAGAATTTGCGTCAAGCTGTGAGTTCGAATCCGAATCCTCATATAAACACATTGCTAATTGCCTTCACTCCATGCAGATACTAACGGACATGGAGGAGTCACAGATTGCCAGCCTGCCGCCAGAGTTGGCTGCCGAGGCACAGTTCCTGCGTCGCGACTGGGAATCGCGCAACGGCGCCCGCATGGACGCCCATCCACCTAGCAATGCGCTGTGTAAGTAGTCTACCTTTCAACGGGGCAAAGGTAGCATAGACTAGTGCTAAAACATTGCCCACATATTAACTTACATTTACAAATAGAACTTCTCATAATACATGCTGTTTTCTCGCAAAACTGTAGCTCGCTTCCAGACAACGCTGCAGAACTTGGACGAGGCGCGCTGGCACAGCGCTATTTGGTACGATGCCAGTGGCAATGCGCAACCGCAGCATCATCAGCACACAACGATTGTGCACCATCATCACATCACGCCCAGCACCGGCAAGCCGCTGGCGCTGCTCATGATGGAGGACGCGAATATACTGCTCGATCCCGACTCGCTGGCGACGCTGCTGCTCTTCCTGTTCGTCGAGGACCAGAAGGTGAACAGCGTGCGTTTGCATCGCGTTATACGCAGTCTCTGCCATCACGAGCCGACACGCGACTGGATCATCAAGGCACTCATCAGCATCATACAGAAGACAAACGAGGAGAATTCCAATTTCGGCACAGCGAATGCGGGCAGCAAGCCCGAATGGCTCAAGCTGCGCGTGGATGCCGCCTTCGGCTACAAGAGCAACATATTCCTGATCAATCGCCTGTACGAGGGCAGCGCACGCAGCATCAGCATCAATCCGCAGGCAGCACAAATGATCGTGCGCAACTGTCTCGATCTGCTGTTCGTTCTGGCCAAGCATTATCCGGTCAGCTTCTTGCCCTTCAATCGCGAGCCCAAGCCTCGTTCGCGCATCTTCAATGCTGTGTTTGGCCTGCCGCCCACCGCTCCGCCCAGTGCTGTTGCCTCGCCGCGTCGCGAAGATGCCAGTGGACGTTCCTTGGTTGCGGCTACCGCTGTGATTGGTCTGGGCGCTGGCGTGGGTGCAGCGGCCAGCACTGGTGAGCTACGCTCGCGCTATCATCGCTATCAAATGGCCACGCGTCTGCGCGGCATTCTTGATGAGCAACAGCAACAGCAGCAGCAACAACATCAGCAACAGGCACAGCAGCATCAGATGCCCAAATCAACGATACTAGATGAGGCGCCTTCCACATCGAAGGCCGCTGCGGCCAAGGCAGCTGCCAGTGCAGCCAAGCCGACTAACAGCAACAGTAACAGCAACAGTAGCAGCAGCAGCAGTAGCAGCGGCAGCAACAACTCGAATGCCTATCAAACCAATGCGCACAACTTTTGGGACGTTGTCCTGAATATTGATCGCCAGACGCCGGAGCGTTTGGCAAACGTTGAAGATTTCCCGCTGATCTCACAGCCCGACTGGAAGTGGCAGACAAACAACACGGAGTTCTTATCGTTTAAGGACTCGCCGTTCGGCCAGCTGCTGGAGATGCTGCCGTATAAGGTCATCTGTCGTTCGCCACATCTGACAGACATGCTGGTCAAGCTGCTCGCCTCGCTCAGCGTCGATTTGCCCAAAGAGGAGGAGCCGCTGCCAAATGATCCAACGCTGCTCGCATCCGATGAGATTATGCCAATTGTGCTGCCCGAAACGGAGGAGGAGGAACGGCAAATGCCGCCATTGGTGCCCATTAGTCAATCTCAGGCTGCTGCCACTGTTGCAGCCAGCACAAATGTGCCAGCCACAGATGAGGAGGAGGACGGTGACGATGCCGAGGATGAGGAGGATGAGCCAGAGCCTGATGATGACGAGGAGGCCGAGGAGCAGCTGCAAGTCGACGATGATGACGATGACGAAGAGCTGCCAGCCTCAGCGGCAGCAGCAGCTGCTGCAACACGCGCACGTGCTGCTGCCAAGCGGGTAGCAGCCGCAGCCGCAGCGATGTCGGGCGCGCCATCAAACAAGCCGCGTCGCAAAATCTACGCCAAGAACTTCTCACAGCTGCAGCTGGTCATCGAGGTGCTGACGCATCAGTGCGGCACCACCGAGGGCCTGGACAACGTGACCAAACTGATTGTGAATCTCACACAGTGCTCGCAGGCATCGAATGCCATCTTCATACAGTACTTGACCGCTGCCATACTCGGACTCGCCGAGGAGGTGCGCCAAGCCATCCAGACGCTGCTCGACGAGATACGCGCCTACAATACAGTGGTACCAGTGCCAACTGCAACTGCAACTGCAGCAGGACAGCAGTCGCAGCAGCCGCCGCAAGTGGAGGTGAATAAGCCCAGCGGCAGCAGCACAAGCAGCAACGCTGGCTTGCTGACCAATCTAACCGTCCATGAGGGGACCATGCAGGATCAACTTCACCGCCGAATCGGTCATCATATCGGCGCCCAAGAACGCCAAGCCCACCTGTGAGCTGCAGCTGCCCTCGATGAAGAAGCTCATGTCCAATGCGTCCGCTCAGCCCTACTTCCTGCGCACCCTCAAGATCTTTATGAAAGTGCGCGACATGTACGAGATTCAGAACAGCCAAAGCGCCGATGACAACAGCGATGAGTTGATTGATATTGTGGGCGATGTTCCCACCGCCGGCGAACTAGCAGCAGCCTTCTCGGGCATTGCCAACATGGAGACGGGCGATGCCAACAGCAGCAGCATTGACAGCACCTCGAAAGCAACAGCTGCTGCCGCTGCCAAGCCGACGCTCAGTCAGATACTCTGCTTGGATGTGCTGTGGCACACGTTGAGCGAATGTCTCGTTGCGCTCGAGAGTCCAAGGATGAATTTGCCGTTCTAGTGCTGCAGCCAACAGTTGAGGCCTTCTTTCTCATACACGCCTCACATCGCGTGACGCCCAAGAAGCCGGGTCGCAACGCTGGCCCTCCCGGTCCCGGAGTGCGCGTCGCACCGCACCCGGTGGCGGAGCATAGTCCACAGATGGACGATACCAACAGCAGCAGCAACAGCAGCCAGGCCCAGAACTCGGCCAGCTTTGAAGGTGCGTTGCAAAACTACTTTCTATATACATATTACTTCATAATTTGCACTCTCTTCTGCAGATGAATCCCGCTTGCAGGATGGCGCCGCCGGCGCTACTGCTGGTCCACAGGTAGTTCTAACCGCCCACGAAGCCCAACTCAAACAGGACCGTCAAAAGTTTCTGCAATTCGCCGAGAAGCATCGCACGGTGCTCAATCAAATCTTGCGCCAGTCGTCCACCCATCTGTCCGACGGTCCATTCGCGGTGCTCGTGGATCACACACGCATCCTGGACTTCGATGTGAAGCGCAAGTACTTCCAGACCGAACTGGAGCGCCTCGACGAGGGCATTCGCCGCGAGGAGCACACGGTGAGTGTGCGTCGCGTCACTGTCTTCGAGGACTCGTTCCGTGTGCTCTATCGTCTGGGGCCGGAGGAATGGAAGAATCGCTTCTACATTGTATTCGAGGGTAAGCCAATTGAAACTGACGAAATCTTTGTGATTACTCTTTCTCACTGTCAGACAAAATTAAATATCTTAGAAATTGAAATGCCATCTCTACTAACCTAATCTCTGCAAATATTTATTTTTAATAGAACTACTATATAATTATAGTTTCCGCACATCTTGAACTTAACTTATTCTGTCTCTTTTTGTAGATGAGGAAGGCCAGGATGCTGGCGGCCTGTTGCGTGAATGGTATGTGATAATCTCTCGCGAAATCTTTAATCCCATGTATGCCTTGTTCTGCGTATCGCCGGGCGATCGCGTCACCTATATGATCAATCCATCGAGTCATGCCAATCCCAATCACTTGAGCTACTTCAAGTTTGTCGGTCGCGTTATTGGTGAGTCTAGCAATGCCATCTATTTCTCTCTGTCCAATTCGTTCTGACGCTCTTTATCTATCTCCCTTTCACAGCCAAGGCCGTGCATGATAATAAGCTGCTGGAGTGCTATTTTACGCGCTCGTTCTACAAGCACATTTTGGGCAAGCAGGTGAAGCATACGGATATGGAATCGCAGGACTATGAGTTCTACAAGGGACTGGACTATCTGATGAAGAACGATATATCGACGCTCGGCTATGAGTTGACCTTCTCCACCGAAGTGCAAGAGTTTGGCGTCACACAAATCCGTGATCTCAAGCCAAATGGGCGTGACGTGACCGTCACCGAGGAGAACAAATTCGAATATGTTCAACTCGTCTGCCAGCTGAAAATGAGCGGCTCCATACGTCAGCAGTGAGTAGTGAATCAATTGAATCAATTAATCAGACAATTTTCGAATGTGTTTTCAATTTCTCATCCGTTCTTTCGTTTGCAGATTGGACGCATTCCTTGAGGGCTTCTATGATATAATTCCAAAGCATTTAATATCGATATTTAACGAGCAGGAACTAGAGCTTCTCATATCCGGATTGCCGGATATTGATATTGAAGATCTAAAAGCCAACACCGAGTACCACAAGTACACATCGAAATCGGCACAGGTGCGTCTAACTATATATTTATTTATTTAATGTTATCGTCGATAGTCGACATAGAAAATTACCTAAGATTAAGCACAACATTTCCAAAAATCAGGCAGTTCGAAAAATCAAAGAGTTCGTTTTGTAGATTAAATCCGCTCTGATTGCATACTTATAAATATCAATTAAGTTATAACACCAATCATATTATATGCTTATTTATCTTTTTAACATGCAAATTGTCTTCCTTCGCGTAGATTCAATGGTTCTGGCGCGCGTTACGCAGCTTCGATCAGGCGGATCGTGCTAAATTCCTACAGTTTGTCACTGGCACCTCGAAGGTACCGTTGCAGGGCTTCGGCTCCCTGGAGGGCATGAATGGCATACAAAAGTTCCAAATACATCGCGACGATCGCTCCACAGATCGCCTGCCTTGCGCACATACCTGGTAAGTGACTGCAACACACTAGTCATGATCTATAATATTGATCGCAAATCTTCTCCCTAGTTTCAATCAACTGGATCTGCCCATGTACAAGTCGTGTGACAAGTTGCGCAGCTGTTTGCTGAAGGCCATACATGAGTGCTCCGAGGGCTTTGGCTTTGCCTCAAGCTGCGCCGTCCGAGAAATTGCCCCAAAATCATAACAATACCAACAGCTACAACAACAAAAACACGCAGGCACTCACGTACGTCACACTCACACTCACACACCACACACATACTACACACACACCCAAACAAAAAAAAAAAACATACTGTCTGGATTAAGAAAAAAACGCAAACGCATTCAAAAATTCCTAAAGAGCAAGTGCGAAGAAAATGATTAGAGAACAGCCACAAGAAATGTGCGATAGCAACAACAGCGACAACAACATATACAGTACATATAGTTATATAGTATATATAAAAAGAAATGTTGAATTAATTATTAATTTTCGCGCGTATATAATATACAATATATATATGCATAAATACATATATATTTTCATAAATTTTCAAAAATCGAACGGGGCAAGAGCTGTATGAAGAAACAGTACGAACAGCATGAAAGAAAAATGAAGAAAGAACGGAAATACATGCAAGAAAGAATTAACCAAGAAGAACATCATTCATATTGAACGTATACAACAGTCAATAACAACGTATTCAAAGCTGTTTTCCTAATTTTATATTTTTTGCAACCCTATTTTTTGAAAGAGAAATTATATTAACACTAAACAACAACAAAACCATTTAATATATATCTTTATTTTCTTAAGTCACTCATAAACACGTGGATATATGTTTGTGAGGCAAAGCAAATGCAAAACGTGCACAGAACGCTTTGAATCTTGTTTATATATATAAAAAATAAAAAAAAAATTTAAAATAAAATAAAAATTTAAAAAAATGCACGAACAAAAAAACAAAAATGATTGAAGGCAACGGTATTTGAAGTAACTGTAAGTCCATGTTATGCATTTTATGTTTATCTTTTTAAAGTAAATGTAACTTTAAAGAATGAGAGAGTTGGAGAGAAATGAGTAAACTCATTGACTATATATATATACATATATATATTATAAAAATAAATTTCAAAGAGCATAAAACCCAATTGCACAACACTTTTGGCGGGTGCAACAACTTTTTGCAAGTCAAACGGCCAGTGCTGCCCATGGGATTACGTTTGTGGCCGTTGAGCTAGTGGCAGAGCATAAAAATCAATTGCACAACACTATAGCTGGGTGCGAGGATTTCGTTGCAATCCAGTGCTACCCAGTGGGTTGCGTTCAAAGTAAAGGTGGAGAATAATCGACGATACTTTAAAATCACCAGAAACCATCAATGGTTTTGTATGAAAAAGAAATAAAAACATTGACGTAACTGTCAGTTGAATTCAATATTCTTTATGTACGTTGCCCACTTGACCTTAGCCAAATAAAGTAAAATAAATGTCATACACCCTGCTTCAAGAAATAATTTGCATAAATAATTGAATAGTGTGTTACTGAATTATTATTGAATTTGGCTCAGGCATACATTACAAAAAAAAAAAAACAAAAACAGTAAGCAATTTTAATGAAAATTGCGTCAAATTCAATAATAATACAGTAATACTTCATTCGAGAATTTATGTTTTTGTGTACAATAGATCTTCTAAAAGTCTATTAAATTCATTTGATACGAATGCTTATTTCTGTGTTATTTGTATTGATGTAAATAAATATTTTAAAAAGTGCAAATATGCTTGCTTGCTCTAAAATTCCTGCAACCAGAACCATGGTCTGTAACTGTAAATTCCAAAGCCATCGATACCATCTATTTTTTCCCAGCCCTAGCTTACAGACGCGCAACTGAGTGCCAGCGCTTCATGGATCAATATATGAGCACCAAGTTACCCACGGCCACTAAGCGAACAAGGATTTTGTTTTTCAAATATTTTAAGTTTAAAAATAATTAAATTTTCTTCCATTTAAATGTTGTTTCAGCTTTACAATTTGAGATGCGTTTTATTTGGGTATAGCTAAAGAGAGAATTAATGATTTGTGAGCCAACCTAAAAAAGTTCAGGTACATAAGTATATCAAACTGCTAGCTCGCACGTGAACTGAACCACTGCTTGGATTCAGGACTGAACCATTTTGCGGTGCTGTTAAGTGTCGGTAAATTTCGATTTCAGACCAGCGTTTTGGGGTCATAATTTAAAAATTATAACAGCTAGCTTTAAATTGTGTATATATATTATCAAACAGCATACACATGTAACAAATTTTTCACTTTTTGGATACGACCTCTCAAAAAGTTCAAAAAACAAATTTTTTAGGGTATGAGCTATGGTTTGGTGACACATTTTATTGCCAATTTTATGCCCACCAAATTTCAGTAAGATCGCACAATAAACACAGAAGTTGTTTAACATTTAACTTTCCATAGTGCTGGGCTCAGTGAGGAAGCAATCTATATGCTTAAACTGCTTGCACTGCTTGTACTGCTTGCATCATGTGTGTGTTTGTATGTACGTACACTGATAGGTTAGTATGAATGAATATAGGGTTCTGGGTTCAGGGTATCTCCTAGTCGGGTGCTCCCGACTGGAGCACTCCTACTTGTTTACTTTTTAATTTTTATCGTCTTAAATCGTGGGTACTAGGTTTGGCTAGGCGCGTTCTGTAAATTGAGATATTTAAAGAATTGCAAAAACGCAATTTTTTAAGCCCATAATTGGAATACAGTAAAAGCTCAAATTTTAAAGCTGAAGCATTTAAATGGAAGATAATTTAATTCATAGCAATCTTGGATTTAAGTTTATTTGATTCCGCCCGTATAATTTGAAAATAATTGTAAACTAAAATCCTTGTTCCGAAACCGAAAAAAGTATTTTTACGATGAATCTCTATTTTGTACTCGATACTCTGTATTTAAAAGTATCTTTGAGATTAAACTACTTGTTGCGATTAATCGGTAAGTCGTAGCATGCCTTTGTCACATCACCAAACAACATCAGTCTTTCTAGAGTTTTCAGCCAGCGACGACCGTCTGTCTGGAACAAAGAAACAATAAATTCCAAACGCTTTTAACTTTTTGAAAGAAAAAAAAAAAAATAAAGTAGCACAAGTCATCGTATAATTAGCAAATTTATATTAAAGAAACACGGCCCTAAAATGGATTTCGGTGCGTTGCTGCATTATGCGAAGAAGAAAAACGATTCGGCCACAAAAGATGAGGTTGGTGTGGGTTTTTAATCACTTACGGATACGGGTAAGCTGTAGGTTTTCTTTTTTCGTGTTGTTGTTGTTGTCTTGCGGCCCACTGGGCAAGTGGTAAACAACAACTGGTTGCAGCATATGGAAGGCGCAGCAGAGTTGCAATGTGAGTTCGTATCGTTATCGGCGGCAGCGGATCGTCAATTGGGTCATGGAAAATGATTAGAGAACAGCCACAAGAAATGTGCGATAGCAACAACAGCGACAACAACATATACAGTACATATAGTTATATAGTATATATAAAAAGAAATGTTGAATTAATTATTAATTTTCGCGCGTATATAATATACAATATATATATGCATAAATACATATATATTTTCATAAATTTTCAAAAATCGAACGGGGCAAGAGCTGTATGAAGAAACAGTACGAACAGCATGAAAGAAAAATGAAGAAAGAACGGAAATACATGCAAGAAAGAATTAACCAAGAAGAACATCATTCATATTGAACGTATACAACAGTCAATAACAACGTATTCAAAGCTGTTTTCCTAATTTTATATTTTTTGCAACCCTATTTTTTGAAAGAGAAATTATATTAACACTAAACAACAACAAAACCATTTAATATATATCTTTATTTTCTTAAGTCACTCATAAACACGTGGATATATGTTTGTGAGGCAAAGCAAATGCAAAACGTGCACAGAACGCTTTGAATCTTGTTTATATATATAAAAAATAAAAAAAAAATTTAAAATAAAATAAAAATTTAAAAAAATGCACGAACAAAAAAACAAAAATGATTGAAGGCAACGGTATTTGAAGTAACTGTAAGTCCATGTTATGCATTTTATGTTTATCTTTTTAAAGTAAATGTAACTTTAAAGAATGAGAGAGTTGGAGAGAAATGAGTAAACTCATTGACTATATATATATACATATATATATTATAAAAATAAATTTCAAAGAGCATAAAACCCAATTGCACAACACTTTTGGCGGGTGCAACAACTTTTTGCAAGTCAAACGGCCAGTGCTGCCCATGGGATTACGTTTGTGGCCGTTGAGCTAGTGGCAGAGCATAAAAATCAATTGCACAACACTATAGCTGGGTGCGAGGATTTCGTTGCAATCCAGTGCTACCCAGTGGGTTGCGTTCAAAGTAAAGGTGGAGAATAATCGACGATACTTTAAAATCACCAGAAACCATCAATGGTTTTGTATGAAAAAGAAATAAAAACATTGACGTAACTGTCAGTTGAATTCAATATTCTTTATGTACGTTGCCCACTTGACCTTAGCCAAATAAAGTAAAATAAATGTCATACACCCTGCTTCAAGAAATAATTTGCATAAATAATTGAATAGTGTGTTACTGAATTATTATTGAATTTGGCTCAGGCATACATTACAAAAAAAAAAAAACAAAAACAGTAAGCAATTTTAATGAAAATTGCGTCAAATTCAATAATAATACAGTAATACTTCATTCGAGAATTTATGTTTTTGTGTACAATAGATCTTCTAAAAGTCTATTAAATTCATTTGATACGAATGCTTATTTCTGTGTTATTTGTATTGATGTAAATAAATATTTTAAAAAGTGCAAATATGCTTGCTTGCTCTAAAATTCCTGCAACCAGAACCATGGTCTGTAACTGTAAATTCCAAAGCCATCGATACCATCTATTTTTTCCCAGCCCTAGCTTACAGACGCGCAACTGAGTGCCAGCGCTTCATGGATCAATATATGAGCACCAAGTTACCCACGGCCACTAAGCGAACAAGGATTTTGTTTTTCAAATATTTTAAGTTTAAAAATAATTAAATTTTCTTCCATTTAAATGTTGTTTCAGCTTTACAATTTGAGATGCGTTTTATTTGGGTATAGCTAAAGAGAGAATTAATGATTTGTGAGCCAACCTAAAAAAGTTCAGGTACATAAGTATATCAAACTGCTAGCTCGCACGTGAACTGAACCACTGCTTGGATTCAGGACTGAACCATTTTGCGATGCTGTTAAGTGTCGGTAAATTTCGATTTCAGACCAGCGTTTTGGGGTCATAATTTAAAAATTATAACAGCTAGCTTTAAATTGTGTATATATATTATCAAACAGCATACACATGTAACAAATTTTTCACTTTTTGGATACGACCTCTCAAAAAGTTCAAAAAACAAATTTTTTAGGGTATGAGCTATGGTTTGGTGACACATTTTATTGCCAATTTTATGCCCACCAAATTTCAGTAAGATCGCACAATAAACACAGAAGTTGTTTAACATTTAACTTTCCATAGTGCTGGGCTCAGTGAGGAAGCAATCTATATGCTTAAACTGCTTGCACTGCTTGTACTGCTTGCATCATGTGTGTGTTTGTATGTACGTACACTGATAGGTTAGTATGAATGAATATAGGGTTCTGGGTTCAGGGTATCTCCTAGTCGGGTGCTCCCGACTGGAGCACTCCTACTTGTTTACTTTTTAATTTTTATCGTCTTAAATCGTGGGTACTAGGTTTGGCTAGGCGCGTTCTGTAAATTGAGATATTTAAAGAATTGCAAAAACGCAATTTTTTAAGCCCATAATTGGAATACAGTAAAAGCTCAAATTTTAAAGCTGAAGCATTTAAATGGAAGATAATTTAATTCATAGCAATCTTGGATTTAAGTTTATTTGATTCCGCCCGTATAATTTGAAAATAATTGTAAACTAAAATCCTTGTTCCGAAACCGAAAAAAGTATTTTTACGATGAATCTCTATTTTGTACTCGATACTCTGTATTTAAAAGTATCTTTGAGATTAAACTACTTGTTGCGATTAATCGGTAAGTCGTAGCATGCCTTTGTCACATCACCAAACAACATCAGTCTTTCTAGAGTTTTCAGCCAGCGACGACCGTCTGTCTGGAACAAAGAAACAATAAATTCCAAACGCTTTTAACTTTTTGAAAGAAAAAAAAAAAAATAAAGTAGCACAAGTCATCGTATAATTAGCAAATTTATATTAAAGAAACACGGCCCTAAAATGGATTTCGGTGCGTTGCTGCATTATGCGAAGAAGAAAAACGATTCGGCCACAAAAGATGAGGTTGGTGTGGGTTTTTAATCACTTACGGATACGGGTAAGCTGTAGGTTTTCTTTTTTCGTGTTGTTGTTGTTGTCTTGCGGCCCACTGGGCAAGTGGTAAACAACAACTGGTTGCAGCATATGGAAGGCGCAGCAGAGTTGCAATGTGAGTTCGTATCGTTATCGGCGGCAGCGGATCGTCAATTGGGTCATGGAAAATGATTAGAGAACAGCCACAAGAAATGTGCGATAGCAACAACAGCGACAACAACATATACAGTACATATAGTTATATAGTATATATAAAAAGAAATGTTGAATTAATTATTAATTTTCGCGCGTATATAATATACAATATATATATGCATAAATACATATATATTTTCATAAATTTTCAAAAATCGAACGGGGCAAGAGCTGTATGAAGAAACAGTACGAACAGCATGAAAGAAAAATGAAGAAAGAACGGAAATACATGCAAGAAAGAATTAACCAAGAAGAACATCATTCATATTGAACGTATACAACAGTCAATAACAACGTATTCAAAGCTGTTTTCCTAATTTTATATTTTTTGCAACCCTATTTTTTGAAAGAGAAATTATATTAACACTAAACAACAACAAAACCATTTAATATATATCTTTATTTTCTTAAGTCACTCATAAACACGTGGATATATGTTTGTGAGGCAAAGCAAATGCAAAACGTGCACAGAACGCTTTGAATCTTGTTTATATATATAAAAAATAAAAAAAAAATTTAAAATAAAATAAAAATTTAAAAAAATGCACGAACAAAAAAACAAAAATGATTGAAGGCAACGGTATTTGAAGTAACTGTAAGTCCATGTTATGCATTTTATGTTTATCTTTTTAAAGTAAATGTAACTTTAAAGAATGAGAGAGTTGGAGAGAAATGAGTAAACTCATTGACTATATATATATACATATATATATTATAAAAATAAATTTCAAAGAGCATAAAACCCAATTGCACAACACTTTTGGCGGGTGCAACAACTTTTTGCAAGTCAAACGGCCAGTGCTGCCCATGGGATTACGTTTGTGGCCGTTGAGCTAGTGGCAGAGCATAAAAATCAATTGCACAACACTATAGCTGGGTGCGAGGATTTCGTTGCAATCCAGTGCTACCCAGTGGGTTGCGTTCAAAGTAAAGGTGGAGAATAATCGACGATACTTTAAAATCACCAGAAACCATCAATGGTTTTGTATGAAAAAGAAATAAAAACATTGACGTAACTGTCAGTTGAATTCAATATTCTTTATGTACGTTGCCCACTTGACCTTAGCCAAATAAAGTAAAATAAATGTCATACACCCTGCTTCAAGAAATAATTTGCATAAATAATTGAATAGTGTGTTACTGAATTATTATTGAATTTGGCTCAGGCATACATTACAAAAAAAAAAAAACAAAAACAGTAAGCAATTTTAATGAAAATTGCGTCAAATTCAATAATAATACAGTAATACTTCATTCGAGAATTTATGTTTTTGTGTACAATAGATCTTCTAAAAGTCTATTAAATTCATTTGATACGAATGCTTATTTCTGTGTTATTTGTATTGATGTAAATAAATATTTTAAAAAGTGCAAATATGCTTGCTTGCTCTAAAATTCCTGCAACCAGAACCATGGTCTGTAACTGTAAATTCCAAAGCCATCGATACCATCTATTTTTTCCCAGCCCTAGCTTACAGACGCGCAACTGAGTGCCAGCGCTTCATGGATCAATATATGAGCACCAAGTTACCCACGGCCACTAAGCGAACAAGGATTTTGTTTTTCAAATATTTTAAGTTTAAAAATAATTAAATTTTCTTCCATTTAAATGTTGTTTCAGCTTTACAATTTGAGATGCGTTTTATTTGGGTATAGCTAAAGAGAGAATTAATGATTTGTGAGCCAACCTAAAAAAGTTCAGGTACATAAGTATATCAAACTGCTAGCTCGCACGTGAACTGAACCACTGCTTGGATTCAGGACTGAACCATTTTGCGATGCTGTTAAGTGTCGGTAAATTTCGATTTCAGACCAGCGTTTTGGGGTCATAATTTAAAAATTATAACAGCTAGCTTTAAATTGTGTATATATATTATCAAACAGCATACACATGTAACAAATTTTTCACTTTTTGGATACGACCTCTCAAAAAGTTCAAAAAACAAATTTTTTAGGGTATGAGCTATGGTTTGGTGACACATTTTATTGCCAATTTTATGCCCACCAAATTTCAGTAAGATCGCACAATAAACACAGAAGTTGTTTAACATTTAACTTTCCATAGTGCTGGGCTCAGTGAGGAAGCAATCTATATGCTTAAACTGCTTGCACTGCTTGTACTGCTTGCATCATGTGTGTGTTTGTATGTACGTACACTGATAGGTTAGTATGAATGAATATAGGGTTCTGGGTTCAGGGTATCTCCTAGTCGGGTGCTCCCGACTGGAGCACTCCTACTTGTTTACTTTTTAATTTTTATCGTCTTAAATCGTGGGTACTAGGTTTGGCTAGGCGCGTTCTGTAAATTGAGATATTTAAAGAATTGCAAAAACGCAATTTTTTAAGCCCATAATTGGAATACAGTAAAAGCTCAAATTTTAAAGCTGAAGCATTTAAATGGAAGATAATTTAATTCATAGCAATCTTGGATTTAAGTTTATTTGATTCCGCCCGTATAATTTGAAAATAATTGTAAACTAAAATCCTTGTTCCGAAACCGAAAAAAGTATTTTTAAGATGAATCTCTATTTTGTACTCGATACTCTGTATTTAAAAGTATCTTTGAGATTAAACTACTTGTTGCGATTAATCGGTAAGTCGTATCATGCCTTTGTCACATCACCAAACAACATCAGTCTTTCTAGAGTTTCAGCCAGCGACGACCGTCTGTCTGGAACAAAGAAACAATAAATTCCAAACGCTTTTAACTTTTTGAAAGAAAAAAAAAAAAATAAAGTAGCACAAGTCATCGTATAATTAGCAAATTTATATTAAAGAAACACGGCCCTAAAATGGATTTCGGTGCGTTGCTGCATTATGCGAAGAAGAAAAACGATTCGGCCACAAAAGATGAGGTTGGTGTGGGTTTTTAATCACTTACGGATACGGGTAAGCTGTAGGTTTTCTTTTTTCGTGTTGTTGTTGTTGTCTTGCGGCCCACTGGGCAAGTGGTAAACAACAACTGGTTGCAGCATATGGAAGGCGCAGCAGAGTTGCAATGTGAGTTCGTATCGTTATCGGCGGCAGCGGATCGTCAATTGGGTCATCTAATGACACCAAAGAATATGAAAAAGCGGGGCGGTGGAAAGGGCAGGAGGGGGTTGATCTCAATCCCCACAAGTGTCTAACATCGTCTTCTGGTTTGTTCTCTCAAGCAGGGAAAATACTACAGCACCAAATATGCGCCGCCCAAAAAGGAGAGCAAGGAGAGCAAACAGCTGTCCAACAACATACAGAAGTTCCTCAAGAAGCGCGACGAGGAGGAAGTGGAACGCAAGCGCGAGGAGCGCCAGAAACTCAACAATCTGCTCGCGATGCGCGACGAGAAGTCCAAAAATAAAATACGCAAAATGCTGAAGGTGACCAAGTCGGCGAACAAGTCGGTGCTGGAGGATGCCATGGATTGTGATAATACGGATGGAGCGGACCAGCCGGAGGGCGATGATTATGGCTATGTGTCCACGGAGGCGAACGCCTTCTATCAGAAGTACATCGAAAAGGTCAAGGATGTGCAGGAGGACAAGGGCTTCGCGCCCAGCCGGCCCCAATCCGTGCGCGATCTCTCCGGCACCAAGGAGCGCGTCAAAGCGGCCATAACGCGCGAGCGCGAGGAGGCCAGAACGCACACACGTCAGCGCATCAGCCATCAGCTGCGCACCGACAAGGAGCCGCAAGTGGCCCGAACCTACAGCACATCGTCGAAGCCACTCTATGATCCGGCGGCCGAGCGTCGTGAGGAGGAGCGTCAGAAGCGCGAGGAGCAGCAGAAGAAGGCTAAGGCCAAGCGTCCGGGACAGCCGCCGCCCATGGACTTTCAGGCGCTGCTGCGCCTCGCCGAGAAGAAGCAGCACGAGCCGCTGCACGTCGAACAGCCGGAGAAGAAAAAGGAGCCGGAACGCCTGATGTCGGCGCGCGAGAAGCGCGAAGAGGAGGAGCGCCAGCGCTGGAAGGAGCAGCGTGCTCAGCGCGTTCGTCAGCGTGAGCTCGATGCCAAGCCCAAGGTGGAGCGCAAGGAGAATGGAGCCGCCGCTCCGCAGTCCGCTCCAAGTCGCATGGAGCCAAACGGGCGCATACCCAAAATGAACAAGGCGCCGCCGACGGTTAAGGCTGCTGCAGCTGCTCCTGCTCCTGCTCCCGCTGCAGCTGCAGCTGCAACTGCAGTCGCCAGTGAAGCCAAAGCGAAACGGCCAGCATCCTCGGCGCCCAGCGGCGGCGCCAGCGCCAAATATACAGCCAGTACAAAGCCGACGGCCAACGTGGCCAAGCGTTCGCCTGTCGCCACCAAACCAGCTCCAGCTCCAGCGGCTGCAGCTGCTGCCGCTACCAGTTCCAAGCCAGCGCCAACGCAATCTCGCAATCCCTATGCGGCTGCAAATAAAGCGGGCAGCACACGCGAATTTCCGCCACGTGATCCAGCTGCTGGCAAGACTCGCGCCTTTCCGCCCGCTGATGTGCAGCGCCCGGCGCAGCGCAAGCTGCAGCAGCATGAGGCACGTGGTGGAGGCGGCGCACGTGGTGGTGGTGGTGCAGGCAGCGGTGGACGTGGTGCTTGCGGTGGCAGTGGAGCGCAAGGACGCAGACAACCGGAGTCGGCGGGCGGCAGCAAAAGTGAGTGGTGCCGAAGCTGTCAAGCCGAATGAAATAATCATGCACTTAATCCTTAAAATATGCTCAATTCCATTGTAACAAATCAATAACTTACGCATGCACATTAATCGTTAAGCTGTAATTAATTCAAATCTGGTTTATAAGTACGATAATTAAGCAAGTAATTAAGACTAGACTTACTAAGACTTACTTAGTAATTGATTTTTCCCATCTATAAGCGAAACAAACTTGAATAGTGAATATTAAGTTTATTTTGAGCTTAACTAAAACATAGGACTTTAGAATTTTACTATCTAATTGAAATAACTTAATATTATCAGATGATATTTGAGCTGATATTTTAGTAATCAAGGAATTATCTTATGATATTGCTCCTACAAATAGTTGATATGATCAGCCATAATATCTGAAATATTGAGCTAAAAACATAAGTAGTTAAAAAACTAAGCATCATTAGTATTGGCTTAATCTGTATTATTTGCACTATGGTATGACCTACTAATCGAATTCCTCTTAATTAGGACGTATTTATGATGACGATTCCGAGTATGACTCCGAGCTGGATGACTTCATTGACGATGGCGACTGCGAGGAGGATATATCGTCGCATATACGCGATATCTTTGGCTATGATAAGCGACGTTATCGCGATCTCGACGAGGACGACGATCAAATGGAGTCCAGCTTCGCCCAAATGCAACGTGAGGAGTTTATTAGTAAAAAATTAGGTGAGTTCAGCGGCCAATTTGCTCAAAGCTCCAAATCCAAAGGACTCTCTTGCAGGCTTACAAGAGGACTTGGAGGACATGCGCATGGAGGCGATACATAAAAAGCGCAAAATGGCTCATAAGCGACCCGGACGCATCGATGACGACTAAGCCAGAGTAGAATCTATGTGTGTGTGTGTGTGTGTGTGTGCCACCTCTCAATTCAGCGCTCATCGCACCACGTCTGGGGCAGCACCATGTGAGGAACCTGAGAAACATGCCTTTTTGGTTTATGTTTTAATGGGGCGCTGCTGTTTGTTAATTTTGTTATTTTTTATACTCTGATACCGAAGGTACTCATAGTATATTGGTTTTGTCGAATGTCCGTCAGGCCGTCCGTCTGTCCGTCTGTCCGTCTGTCCGTCTGGCCGTCTGTCCGTCTGTCCGTCTGTCCGTCTGTCTGTCTGGATGAACGCGCGTATTTCCGAAACGATATTAGATAGACTCTTGAAATCTTTTGCGTTATGATTATAGCTATCTGCTTCAGATCAAGTTTATTCCAAATTTATGCCACGCCCACTGGGAGGCTGGCAAATCGATAACATGTCGATACACCTCAAATCACAAATCGATTAAACGTGAATAACTCCCACAATTTTGAAGCTAGAGTAATCAAATTTGGTAGGTATATTGCTGGTGACCTCCCGAAAAAATTGGATCCTAGGTTAATCGGCCACGCCCATTATTACGCCCACCAGCCCCCCTCCAAAATTAATTTGAAATGCTTATATCTCCCGAAGTTTTAGAGCTAAAGTCACCATATTTGGAATATATATTACTGGTGACGTCCTCAACAGATTACAGAAACAAAATTTCGACCACGCCCACTCCCGCCCCCGTAATCGCGAAAATCGATATACATGAATGCACAATTCGATAGCACGTGTATATTTCCCGCAATTTTGAAGCTAGAGTCCCAAAATTTGGAATTTAGACTAGGGCTGACCAGCCCAAAAGATTGCGTCCTGGATTTTCCGGCCACGCCCACTAGAACGCCCCCCAGCCACCCCGCCCCCACGAAACACGGAAGCCTATATCTCGCACATTTTAAGAGCTAGGGCCACCAAACTTTGAGGGTAGACTTCTGGCCAAGTCCTCTAAAGATCGGACAAAAAATGTTGGGGCCACGCCCCCGCCCGCCCCAAAAATCGCGAAAATGTATATCTTCCACAGTTTTAGAGCTAGAGTCACCAAAATTGGAGGATAGACTTATTGTCAGCCCCCCTAAAGATCGGCAAAAAATTTTGGGGCCCCGCCCCTCCCTCCCCCAAAAATCGCGAAAATTTATATCTTCCACAGTTTCAGAGCTAGAGTCACCAAAATTGGAGGATAGACTTATTGTTAGCCCCCCTAAAAATCGGCAAAAAATTTTGGGGCCCCGCCCCTCCCGCCCCCAAAAATCGCGAAAATTTATATCTTCCGCAGTTTCAGAGCTAGAGTCATTAAACTTGGAAGATAGAATTCTGGCAGACCCTCTAAATATCGGTAAAAAAAATTTGGGGCCACGCCCCTCCCGCCCCCAAAAATCGCGAAAATGTATATCTTCCACAGTTTTAGAGCTAGAATCAAGAAATTTGTAAAATAGACTTCTTGTCACTCCCTCTAAAGATCGGCCAAATTTTTTGGGGCCACGCCCCCTCCGCCCCCAAAAATCGCGAAAGCTTATATCTTCCACAGTTTTAGAGCTAGAGTCACCAAAATTGGTAGATAGACTTCTGGTCACCCCCTCTAAAGATCGACCATGCCCCTCCCGTTCCCAAAAACTTGGAATGCCGATTTCAGGTCACCCAAACACCAGCAAAAATTTTCTGTTCACTTGCTTTCAGCTGTTCTTAAAATGGTATCAGAGTATTACGCAGTCGGCTCCGCCCGACTGCAACGTTCTCACTTGTTTTAATTTTGATACATTTATTCGGTGCCGTAGTTAAGTAACCAGACCAAACCAATTTAGACTATATATATACATACTTACATATGTAGAATACAAATTAATATTTTTGCTAGCCTCTCAAAATTGTTATACATTTTACAAAGTGCAAAGAGAGAGAGAGAGAGAGAGAGATAGAGTGAGAGAGAGAAAGAGCTATAGCTATATTGCTCAGCTAGTTTCATGGCTGATTGAAATTCATCTTCATTTTCTGCAATAACTTTGCAAAACTGTATCGATTTATGCGTCAGGCTTTGGCTTCTAGATTTGTGTCATTTGATTCAACTACTATCATTTATCTTTTGCTAAGGATATTATATTTTCAGCATATACTAGTATATACACACATTCTTGATAAGATCTAAAGTTCTTGTATAAACAACTAATTTGTTTATCAAGGTATTTTAATTTGGTAAAACAAATTATGATCAACTTCGTAATGTTGCAGGTTATATTTTAAGTGCAAAACTGCTTACAATTCGTATTTTATATTTATATCTTTTTTTTTTTGAATAATAAGTGTTGATGTTGAAATGAAGACAAATGTATACTTTTTTCAACATTAAATATTACTGGAAAATTTAAGAAGAAAATTGAAGGAAATTTACATCGGTTGTGCTTCAAATTAGAAAAAATTTTGCTCTAAAAGCAGTCTATGATCATAAAAGAAAGGCTTAAATTCTAAGCCAATATTTCAAATTTTTTAAAATAAGAGTTTCCAAAAGTTTGAAATCAATGCCACATTATATGCAAATCAAACTACTATTTTGAAAGAAGTTTTGTATTTAAAGCAGTAAAGTGAAAAATCATTGTCATAAGGCTTTCAAATTAAACTATTCTTTTTTACTCTGTACAATTGAGAAATCACATATTATTATTTGTATTATGATTAGATCATTAGTTATCATTTGCGAACTCAACGACAACGGCGCTGCCAAAGCGCCGATGATCGCAGACGGGCTCCGGCTCCGTGTCCATGTAGCCAATGGCGGTCAAGGCGGAGTAGGCCTTGTTCTTGGGCAGAAAGTTGACCTTGTGGCCGACACTCTCCAGATGATTGATGGTGTGATTGGGCACCTCCGGCTCCGAGTCGACCTGCATCGGCGCCAGCTGATGATGCAGTCGTCCACCGTTGACCGCCTCCTGAATGGGCTGGCGCAGCACAAAGTAGCGCAGGATGGTCTGGGCGACGGATGTGGTGATCCGAGAGCCGCCGGCGCCGCCAACAACCAGCGCCACATTGCCGGCATCGTCGAGGATGATGCTGGGACAGGTGGAGGACATGGGCCGCTTGCCGGGCTTAATGTAATTGGCCGGGCTCGCCGGTATGCCGTAGCTATTGGTCACTCCCGGCGTGGAGAAGTCATCCATCTCGTCGTTGAGTATGAAGCCCGTCTGGCGGGATCTCACCTTGGCGCCCAAATGCCCATTGATCGTGCTGGTCACCGAGACGGCATCGCCATTGGGCGCCAGCACCGAAATGTGCGCCGTTCCATGATCCTCCACATTGCTGAAATTGGCGCCATAGTACGACATGTCCTCAAACGTGCGATCATCCAGTATGAGCTTGCGTATCTCGGCCGCAAAGTCCGGATCGATGAGGCTCTCATAGGTGCCCAGCACGGACGGCTCGAAGTGCAGATCGCCCAGATTAGTGCGATGCCCATACGCATGCTTGAACGTCTCGATCAAGCGGTGCCAGTACCTGTCCCGGCTGCTCGTATACAGCGGCTCCATCACGTTCAGGATGAACGTCAGCACGGCTCCGCTGCTCGGCAGCGGGGACGTGAACAGCTCGTGTCCGTTGTCGAAGCGGGCGCGCAAAGGACGCTCCCAGCGTACCCTGGAAGAGCGAGCAAGAGAGAGAGCGAGAGAGAGAGAGAGAGAGAAGGAAACAGAGCAATGGATTAGTATTTCTTGTTTGCTTAACTTCCGAACATACTTATAAAAGATTCTTGTATTTTAAAATGAGGTTTTCTTCTTTATATAGTTTAATTTAGAAGCGTGCATTTGTCGAGGATTCGGCATTGATTGATTGATTTTTTGCAAATAATACATCAAGTATTAGTTCTACTTAAGGTGGCTAACAAAATTACTCGGTCAACAAACTCGATTCATGTAGATTATAGCTATAAAGTTTGAGTGACCCCAGAAGCTGCTGCTGAACCATCCCCTAATTTCAAAGATCTTTGCTCGTAACTTTTTCTTTAAATGTTAAAATTTAAAAAAAATAAAGAATAGGTTACTTTATAAAATAAACATAAACAAGTAGGGAAGGATTATCTTCGGCGTGCCGAAGATTTTATACTCTTTTCGAACCTATAGGCAATTTTCACTCTGCCAACTGCACCACTGAAATTTCATAAGCTGTACAAAATCGTTTTGTCGCGTAACATTTTTGTTTTTTTGTTTTAAGAATATTTAATATATTGCCAGTTGTATAGCAGCTATAAGATATAGTGATCCGATCCGGCCGGCTACAACCAATGTGATGTCCCCTGGAATAATAAGTGTCTGTGCAAAGTTTTATCGCGATAGCTCAAAAACTGAGGGACTAGTTTGCATACATACAGACAGACAGACAGACAGACAGACGGACATGGCTAGATCAATTTGTATTGTCATTCTAAGCATACTGGCAGTAACTTTTGGGGGTCTGTGACGCTTCCTTCTATGCGTTACAAACTTCAGGACAAACTTAATATACTATTTTCTTCGAAAAGAGTATAAAAAAATTTTAGTAAAATAAATGTTCAATCTTATCTTAAGTTAGTAAAACAGGACTCTGAGCGAAAAGGAAAATAAACAAGTGAGAACGTTGCAATCGGGCGGAGCCGCTGCGTAATACTCTGATACCATTTTAAGAACAGCTGAAAGCAAGTGAAAAGCACATTTTTGCTGATGTATGGCTGACCAGAAATCGGCCTTCCAAGTTTTTGGGGACAGGAGGGGGCGTGGTCGATCTTAAATCCCCAACAATATTTTGTACCGATCTTGAGAGGGGTTGACCAGAAGTCTATCTTAGAATTTTGGTGACTCTAGCTCTAAAACTGTGAAGATATAAAGGAGGGGGCATGGCCCCCGAAATCTTTTGACCGATCTTTAGAGGACTTGGCCAGAAGTCTACCCTCAAAGTTTGGTGGCCCTAGCTCTTCAACTGTGCGAGATAGAGGCTTCCGTGTTTCGTGGGGGCAGGCTGGCTGGGGGGCGTTCTAGTAGGCGTGGCCGAAAAATCCATAACGCAATCTTTAGGGCTGGTCAGCCCCAGTCTAATTGCTAAATTTGAGGACTCTAGCTTCAAAATTGCGGGAAATACACACGTATTATCGAATTGTGTATCAATTTTCGCGATTAGGGGGGCGGGAGTGGGCGTGGTCGATTTTTTTTTCTGTTATCTGTAGAGGTTGTTTTCAGTAATATATATTCCAAATATGGTGACCCTTGCTCTTAAACTGCAGGAGATATAGGCATTTAAAATTAATTTAGGATAATGAGTCTAGACGCATTTGCAGCTGCAAATGGGCACCTGGATAATGTCATAGGTAAGATAAGCCATGAATTTGGATATTTTTTGGATAATTTAAGAGTTTATAATACAAAATATTATTTTGGGTCAAAATATGCCAGCAGTAAAATTGTGTTTTGTTTTCTAAGCGTCCCTTAGCGAACATTTTAAATTACGCGCCACTGTGGCAGCACCACATCGATAAGTTGTAAATGGGATATCGATAGGTTAGCAGGGCTGCTAAATAAATTATTAAAATTCATATTGAACTGCCAATTGGACATTTTTGACACAGAAAACTGTGTAGATAACTATGAATTTGAAAAGTTAGAGATAGAGTGTTCGACTTTTAGTTTAATTTACTTTGCTTGACTGTTTTTTGATCGACACTAAATAAATGAATATATTCTTAGTCAGTCGCTCATTGCTTATAAAGATTAGGCCAAACTTAAGTTAAGTATTTAGCTGATTTAGCTGACTTACTCGTAATCCTGCAGATCCTTTTCGGTAACAATGCCGCCCAGCGCCTGAATATCTTCGGCGAGCATGCGGCCAATGCGTCCTCCCCGATAGATGACCTCAGCCCCCTCGCTGGCGACAATCTCCAGGGTGTCGGCGAGGATGCGCCTGAACATTATCTCGCCCTGCTTGTAGGGATTGTTGGTGGCGGGATTTATGAATATCTCCGCCATGGAGATCTCGCTGCGTATTGTCTCTTCATTGTTGGCCAGCACGCCGGCCAGATACCTAGACACCACAATGCCCCGCCGGCACATCTCTATGGTGGGCCGGAAGAGGCGCCCCCAGGGCAGCTTGCCATATTTGTCGTGCAGTCGCCAGTAGCCGTAGATCTCGCTGGGCACACCGCAGGACAAGGCACCAGTGATATTCTCATGGCCCACGAACATGTCCTGCGTGGCTGCCGCCGGCGCCGTTTCCCTGGCAATCAGCGACTCCATCTGGCCCGTCTCCTTGGAGTAGATGGTCGCTATAAAGCCACCGCCCACGCCCAGGCTGTGCGGCAGGACAATGCCCTCGCACAGCATTGTCGCTATCGCCGCATCCGCCGCGGATCCACCCTCGTCCAATATTTGTCCCCCGATCTCAGCACAGCCGTCGCCGTTGGAGGCGACGGCCCCAATGCGTCGACGTTCATTCTGGCCCGACAAGCCGAACACCAGGCCCAGAGTGATGCCCACGACGGCCAGGACGAGCAGGATCCAAACTACGGCGTATTTCTTGCAGCAACTGCGAGCAGAGAAGCAAAGTATCAGCATCAGATATAAATAAATTGATTTTAAATCAAGGCTGCAAACTGATTACACATTTTTCCATACTCTGAACCAAACCAGTTTTGAAAAAATACAGAAACTGAACCAAACATTTTTTTCTTAAATAAAAGAATCGGTTGGGTAATAGAATTTTCCGCTAATAATAATATCGTATATTTAATAGGTTAATTAATTTAAGTTTATGGCAAAATTCCAAGTTATTAATTAAACTTAAAATATCAAAATCTTTTTCAAAAATATGTTTAGAAATTTAGAAAATATGTTTTTTTTTCGAATTAAAAAAAAACCAATGAACTAAGACTTGACTTATTAATAAGTTGCTTAACACATTTGAAATTCTATACATTATCCACCTGAATTATTATTTTTTGTACATACAAATCAGCCTAACAATTTAGCTTAACTAAATAGTATCTAAGCATAACGCACGATTGAGATAGGATTATCTCTTTGGTTAAATAGTTAGTCGGTATTTGTAAATAATTTTCAAGTCCTATTCTTATAAATTGTATATTTGTTAAGTTTACATTTTGATTTTACCGATTTCCATATACCAATCTGTTAGAGTTTTCAAAACAGCATATACAAATATCTTCAAAATCATTAATAACTTGAGTTTTTCGCCTTTAACCTGATTTTGTAACATCATTTTAGTAGCACAATATTAATTGTTTAAGCTGGAAGCTGTAAACTGTATAATTCATATATTTCAATTACGTGACGTGTAAAAAAACAAACGTTAGTTTTGTCTGCATGAAGTGGCCGAGTTTTAAAAGTGCAAACTAATTTGGATGTTCTCAGGAATAAGATTAATTTCAATTAATAATAGTCTTGATTTGTCATCTTCTTTATGTATTTTGATGCACTTCCGAACGTTACGTGACATACAAATGCTGCGAAATAATTTACTTGAGGTAGGTTTTAATAATATTTGAACCCGTATTAAACAGTAGAGTAATAAATAACCGATCTAGTGGCTTGCTCACTTTGCATACCACTAGAATAACTTTTTATTAGGATACATTCCATAATATATTAAAAAATAAATGCAAAGCTGATAAAAAATTAATTCAATTTTGCTGGCATTATTTTGAATTTTGATAACGAAAAGCACTTGGGTAGATGATGATAACAGCAAGGCACTTTTCTCAGATTTGTTATTTTTGAGTATTTTAAATCACAGTTTAAGCATTCTTAAAGTATTTACAGTATATTTGAGTCACTTGTAAGACTTACGACATCTTCTGTGTGTGTGTGTGTGTGTATTTGTTTAAATATCCTTATGAGTTATCACTTAAATTAGGTGAAAAAAATAAATTATGCGTTTCGAGCGCGAGCCGTTTACTGTGCGTATATGAAGAAACAGAGCGAAAGAAGCAGCTTTTATACGCCGTAAGCCTATATCCGCTGCGATATCCGGCATAGCGGACCGAAGAGTACGGTGGATAACCGTGCAGATAAGGCGATTTCAGATAGAGGCAGGTAGTATTAGTCGTGGTCTGTTTCTAGGCTATTGCTACGTCATGTTTTCAGTTCTTTGGCTGATGTGCTGACTAATTGTGAGACCAAAGGAGTTTTGCCGACAAATATTTGTGTATTTCGAGCTGAATGTCAGCTAATCAAATTATATTAATACATATACATATGGGTATTATCTGTGCGCTGATAAAGCCGCCAATCGTCAATTACTTAAGGCCAGACTGTAAATCGTAATTGAAATTGAGCATTAATCATCTCACAGATGTTTTAATACATGCCAACATTCCATTAGTACAACAAATCAGTTCTTGGAATTGGTATTTTTAGACATATACTTGGTTTTTTTTATTATTAAGGTGATTTCATTAAGCAGCTTGTGGCGTAAATTAATTAGTTTCTTGTTTATTTTAAGCCAAAATAAACAAAACAATTTTTGGCTTGTGATAAGCTAGTTGGGCTACACTTTCGCTGCTAGACTGGCAAAGTGCCTGACTAACATAATAAATTGTGAAAGTTATTATCGTATTTGTTGAATATATTTTTGATTTGACTTATTACTGGATAAATTTAAATTTGAATATTATCGGTTGCTCAACGTATAAAAATACAATTTGTCAACACTGACTGTGTGAGTGGTATGCCGATAGGTCACCAGCACCGATTGACAGCTATCGATAGCTCTAGCCAAAAAATTAACTAAGCAGCCCAAACGGAAAACCAACTTGTTTTTAAATATATTTAATTTGGTTTTAATAATATCATAACAAATATAAACACAATCTCCATTAAACTTCTCAATTTAATCTTAACTTTCTTATATCTTTAATTTTCTTCCAAATTTTTGGAGTTCCGTTCTAAATCAACAGATCTAGTGTTGAGTCCGCAAGTGCTGGAGCTTACTTGTATTCAATCTTGCTATGAGCGCAAGATTGCATTACATTATTACTGATCCATCATTTAATTTGATTTCCAAATAACATACGCGATAGATCGAATACAATTTCTGCTTATCGATAGTTTTTGAAAACACTAACCACCAATTATATAAAGAGTCGCGCGTAGCTATCGATATAATAGACACATCGATGTACTTTTAACATCCCTAATACAAATGCATACATATGTATATGCAAATGTCTTCTCATCTGCTCGTATGTGTCGTCGGGTGTATGTGTGTGCGAAGTGATTTTTTTTATCAAGCAAAATCTAATTGGAATTAAATAATATATCAAGTGAAATGGCAAACAAAACGAAATAAATAGAAAACCGCGCGTCGGTCGACCCCACGAGAAGGATCTGCATATGTAAGTGCGCTTGTGGCATGGGCGCAGTCACAACAACAACAACAGCAGGAGCGGCACTGCCACTAAAACTGCATGTTCGTCTGTGTGTGTGTTTGTGTGTGAAAACTGATCGAAAATGAATGCGTTTGCTGCTGCACAACAATATTTTGGCCTTGGCTAAGATTTCAACTAAAATAATAAAACAAAAAAAAAAACAAAAAGCATCTCTCATTGCAGCGCACAAATACAGACAAACAAAAGGGCAGCAGCAGCAGCAACAACAACAACAACAACAACAGCCACACAAATGCAAACGCACACATAGGCACAAGTACAAGTGCAGCAGCGCAGGCAAAGCAGAAGAACAAAACAGAAACACAAAACTGAAACTGAAAACCTTTCAAAAGTCGTGATGCGCTCAATGCTGTTGTTGTTGTTGCCACTGTTTCCTTGAGGCCTTTTTGTTTGTGTTGTTGTTGATTCAGGATGCAGAGAGCGCTTAGCGCATTTGCTCTCCTGCATTCACGCACACACATGCACAGACTCATTCACACACACACACACACCTTTGCAGGCAGCCCAGGGCGACGCAACGCATAAAAACAACAAAAAAAAGCACAAATCGCAGCAGCAGCAGTCGAAGCTTTCGCTCTCACTCTCCAGCCAGCATATAGCAAGAACAATTACAAAGGTGAGAGAGCAGCTGTTGAGTGGTTGTTGTTGCAGCCGCTGCAATGAGCGTCTTTGATGACTTTCAACGCTTGTGGATGCAACGCTTTCCACAAAGCTCCCTCTCCGACGCCTGGGAGCAGGATGTGCGCGCCAGTCTCGAGCGGCACAAGCTGAAAATCGGTGAGCTGAGCAAGGAGCTGGAACAGGAGACGCTCTACGTGGAGTATCTGGAGCGACTGCTCTCCGATGTGGAGAAATATCGCGAAACTGGCGGCGATCCGACAACACTGTTCGAGGCGGCCACCAACAATCCGGCAGCATCCCATGCAGCTCCCAGCGGCAGCAGCGGCAGCACCAGCTGCGTCGCTGCCAATGGCGCAACGTCGACGTCGACGCTGACGGCGACGGCGACTGCGACTGCAAACGCTGGCGTCGACAAAGACTTTGTAAGTATAATGCATATATTTATTTGTAAATAGATGTTTTATATTCTCATTGTTATTGTCATTGTTATCATAGTGTTATTGTTGTGCGATCTTGCTGCAAGAGTTTTGCGTTAACCGTTAGCGCTTAGCAGGCGCCCAGCATTTGGCAGGGGGCGGGCGGTGGGGGCGTAAACACTGCAAAATACTGCCTACCCCATTATTGGCTGCTCTTATCACTCGATTATCAGCAAGCAAGCTGGCGTCTATTTGTTCGGCCATTGCCGACGCTCAAGAGCCCCTGCTTGAAGTTGAGAGCTGTCTTTGTTCATTGTATTTGTATTAATTCCCCTTTTATTATTGTATAGAGTCCTTGCGTAAAACTGTGATGTAAATTAATTGAAGTGTGCCACAAAGGAACGGTTCATTTGAGCTTCAAACGGTTTTTTCAGTCATTTAGAACTAGTTCGTTTTCGACGCATTTCAAATTTCTTTAAATAAGTATATTTGCTTAGCCCTTAAAGGAACGGTTCATTTCAGCTTCAAACGGTTTTTGCAGTCATTTAGAACTAGTTCGTTTTCGACGCATTTTAAATTTCTTTAAATTGGTATATTTGCTTAGCCCTTAAAGGAACGGTTCATTTGAGCTTCAAACGGCTTTTGCAGTCATTTAGAACTAGTTCGTTTTCGACGCATTTCAAATTTCTTTAAATTAGTATATTTGCTTAGCCCTTAAAGGAACGGTTCATTTGAGCTTCAAACGGTTTTTGCAGTCATTTAGAACTAGTTCGTTTTCGACGCATTCAAATTTCTTTAAATTAGTATATTTGCTTAGCCCTTACTAAATGCTTAAAGTGTTGCAAGTAACTTTGAAAAAGTTTTGAAATAAAGAACCGCTGAGGTTCCTCAATTGAATCGGATTTTTAAATTCTTATTATTCTTCTTATTTATATTTCAAACTTTATATTTTCGGTATACCACTTTCAATGGTTTTGACTATATACTATTTGAAAAGAGATAAGAGGTAATTCAAAAAAAAGTTCCTAGTCATTAAAAATTACGATTAAAATTTCAAAACAATTTCTAATAGTTCTAATCTCCTGGAAAATCAAGAACAATTTGTATCTTTCAAGAACATATTTTCAAATATTCACAACGGCTTAGCTGTAGTTTGGAACTAGTTCTGTCTGCAAGCTAGATATTGTCCACCATTGTTTATACAGTTTAATGCAGCTGAAACATTTTATGGTATCTGTTTGATTGTTGTTTGAATAGTCAGTTAACTCCGATTAGTTCCGAAAAAATTGAGCAATTATTTCGAACTAGTTCCGTCTGTATTTGTATTGTATTTGTCAAAGACGACATTCAACAGTTGCTGCTGGTGACGTCCCAAACTAACCGGCCATCCTACTAGCCCCTTCACAGATTCCCCTCCCAGCTCCACCCACGCTTGCATGATCCATTGCGTAGGTAGGATTTTGTTAAGGAGGGGCTTACAATACAAATTAGTTCATAAAATCCAACAAAAACAAGTGGGAAAGGATTATCTTGGGCGTGCCGAAGATTGTATACTCTTTTCGAACCTTTATACAATTTTCAATCTGCCAACTGCAGCACTTTCATTAGCTGTAAAAATGAATATCATATAATATCAATTTGAATTGAAATATTAAATTTATTTCCAGTTGTATGACAGCTATAAGATATAGTGATCCGATTCGGCCGGCTCCGATCAATGGGATGTATGTTTGAATAATAAGTATCTGTGCAAAGTTGCATCGCGATAGCTTTGAAAACATGGGATTTATGGCCAAAACCGACTTCCAGTTGTATGACAGCTATAAGATATAGTGGTCCGATCCGGCCGGTTCCGACCAATGTGCTGTCCCTTTGAATAATAAGTCGCTGTACAAAGTTTCATAACGATAGCTTAAAAACTGAGGGACTAGTTTGCATACATACAGACAGACAGACGGACGGACATGGCTAGATCAATTTGTTTTGTCATTCTAAGCTACTGGCAGTAAATTTTGGGGGTCTCGGACGCTTCCTTCTGTGCGTTACACACTTCAGCACAAGCTGAATATAATATTTTCTTCGAAAAGCGTTTAACAATGATATCTTCTGCTTCCAAAAATCGATGACTGCGATTTAACCCCTTGCTGCCTACGCCTACGCCACTGTATGTGCGTATATGCCGTACATTCTCCGTCCGTTCGTTGCGGGCAGCGAGCGAGCGTCTGTTCTACCACCTCGATATCTTTAATTCTGCCCCGTTATCTACGCACACAAGCACACTCGGATTCATATTCAGTGTGTGTGTGTGTATGTTGTTGTTGTATTTCTTTCGGTTTTGCGCGTCGTCGTCGTCGTCGTCGTCGACTCCGACTGACTCGACTCTGACACCCGGAGAAGCAGCAGCGCTGCCGCGATTCGCCGCCAGTCGGCAGTAGTCACTAGTTTCGATGAATAACAACATCCAAAAGCGGGCACTCGAAACTTAACCGGTCTATTTCGTACGCCAGGTGGTCCTACTCCCTAGCACCACCCACCACCCACCGCCCACTCCCCCTGCCGCGCTGCCCTGCAACAAAGAGAGCTGAACTTATCGAAAGTGGCCCGCATTTTGCATAATCGTAATAATAAAAGACAAAGTTTAAAGTGCACAATTATGTAAATAGTGTCAAGCATTATAAGTGCGAGTGTTTTTGGTGCCCCGAAACGGTTAATTTGGGCGTGTGTTTTATTTGATTTTATTTGACTCTTTTTTTAACGTGTTTGGTTGACTCAAATTTCGTGGTCAACGTCAACGTCGCAGTTGCTATCAACGCCAGCGTCGCAGTCGGCGTCGCAGTCGGCGTCGGTGTCGGCGTTTGCCTTTTTTCCTTAAGTTCTTAGTTGTGGTTTTTGCAGCCGCAGGGCGGAGCTCGGCTATCAATTGCTACGCTTCGTGTCGCCTTCGTCGCTTCGCGTCTCGTCTCGTTTCATTTCTCATTCGCTTTTGCAATTGCAATTGCGTGGGCCACACCAGCAACAACAACAATAACAGAGAGCGCATCGCGCCAGAGAGTGCGTGCGAGTGTTTGTGAGAGAGACAGAAAGAGAGAGAGTGAGAACGACAAGAACAACAACAGTGGCGCTGCAGCATGTCTTCATTCAAAGAGAAATTCAAATTATGGACCAGAGGGGTGCGTAACCAATGTGCATACATATGCACATGCCAGCTGTATGTATGTATGTGTGTGGGTGTGTGTGTGTGTGTGTGTATGTCTGCTGCAACAAGCCAAAAAAACTGAACAACGACAACAACATTGTTGTTGTATTTATCACAAGTTGAAATCAATAAACTTATCGCAAGCACCACACACACACACATACGTACATATACATATGTAGGCGCATAAAAAACTATGGGACCTAAAATGAAATGAAAAATTAAGCAAAAACAAAACAAAAACCCGTTAAGAGAAGTAAACCAAAAGCGTAAAGTACAACACTCAAACACACAGATATTAAATATATATATGCATGTATGCATATATCATATCATAGTACTTACAGTGATCGCTCGCATGTTAAAACAGCGATAAGTTTGAGTAAGCAAACATAAACGAACTTCAAATTGAGTGGCAATCGCTTTTTGACTTTGACTGTAACTACAAATTCTCGTTGTGCCTTTGTATTGTTTTTTTTTTGTATTTAGAGCCGTTATTTTCCAGTGCACAGTGTATGACATTTTTAAAGGTGTTGTTAAGTATAATAATACTATAACGCAAAGATATATAATTTTATGCTTTTTTTTCAATTGAATATTCATTTTAGACAAACTTGAACATTTTAAATTTAAAATTGATTTATCATAGGAACTTAAGATTAATATGTTTGTCTTACATAACGCCTTGTTTAACACTAGAATACTCTACAACGATCGTTTACTGTATGTGTGTGTATATAGTGTGTGTATATAGCGCCCTTCTTTTGCAGTCCTCTTTAGGCCCACGACGACGACGACGTCGGCGACAAATCCAAATCTCTGCGCCATTCTCTCTGCGTTGATAAGCAGCTATCAGTAAAACCGACTGAACCAAGGCAATAGACTCACTAGACCATACTGAAGTGCAATGCAAAGAACACACACACAGAGAGAGAGAGAGAGAGAGAGAGAGAGAGAGAGAGAGAGAGAGAGAGAGAGAGAGATAGAGAGAGAGAGAGAAGGGAATCGGTTTGGGGTTTGTACTTCTTATAGAGCCTGCTATTTTGGCCATATATGGTTGATTAAAATTGTTTGATTAGCGGCTATGGCAAGTTATAGCCTGGCCTCTGGCTAGGTCTTAACCTTTTTAGATGTCGAGAGAGAGAGAGAAATAGAGAGAGAGACAGCCAAGTTCTATCAAAACATAGCTACCGAGGTCGTTCAAGCCTACAATTTGACGTTGAACTTTGTAAATGGCTGTTTAAAATCAAATATCAATGAGCATATGTACATTGATTTTCTTATATCATTAATACCTATCGTCTATGTAATGGCTACAGTGATCATTCGCCTATTTCAACTGCAAGTAATTAATAAAGTTTTAGTTTTGACCATTTTTTTTTTTTCGTATTCCTATACGTTTTGAAACTCGGGAATATAGAATTTTAAAGAAATTAATTTGGTATTTTGGTATTGGTTGAATTGTCTATCTTTCTGTCTTCATACTAATGCCCCAAATAGAATCATATGTATCTTTGTAAATAATCAATACAATAAAGTAACAAGCAAAGATGAAATGTTCCAAATTGAGCAAAACTGAAATGTAGAATGAATTTAGAGAAAATACCACTAAGAAATTGGTCTTACGCTTAAAGATCGCTTCAGTTTTGGCAAATCTATGACAGTTTAAAATCTTTACAAGCTTAAATTTTTGTTACATTTTGCCTGTTTTTAAGCCAAAAAAATTTACCATCCCAGAATCGATTTTCAAGTGGATTTTTATACTAATTGTGACACTCATAATCGATTTTAACAAAATTTCGCAATTATATTTTTTGAAAAAATTAGTTTTTTCCAAAAAACAGTAAGGGGGAACGAAGTACGTCCTTTTTTTTCGGAAAAAAGTAAAAAAAAACAAGTGGAGAAGGATTATCTTCGGCGTGCCGAAGATTAAATACTCTTTTCGAACCTTTAAGCAATTTTCACTATTTTTCCGAGACTGCTTATTTAATTCGCAGATATTAATGTCGCATACATATACCCCTACATATAAAATAAAATATATAAAGGTATTCATGTGAACAGGGACGTTTCACTATCTGCAGCTCGTGGACGCGTCCCTTGGCATTCATAAGTGCTACCGAATTGAACAATAAACAAGTTTCAGTTTTTCCAAAAAGTCAAAACTGCATTACATATGTATACTACAATATACATACCAAATTTTGTGCCTGTTGCTCTTATACCTTTCAAGGCCGCTGTCGGAAATTGAATTGTCATATAACTTAATCTGATCCATATTTTTTTTCGCGTGGCATTGGTTTTGCCAATGAATTTAAATTTTTCTTTTGAATTCTAATAAAGCTACTTTATGTATGAAAAAAAAAAATTAGAAACAATTTAGGAAATGGAAAATAAATGAATTCGATTACAGCTTTTATATATTTGAAAAGAAGAATAAGAAAAAATTAAAATAAATGACCAGTCGCCGCTGGCACTTGAACCCAGGACCTCTCGCTCACCAGTTCGCAACTTTACCCCTTACGCCACAAGCCGTTTTGATGATCGCTGACAAATTTGCTTGAAGAGCCGACTGTTACAAATTTCCTTGATTTGTTTTCCTGATACCTGCAACTCGCGTTTGACAGCATTTGTTTTTTCGCGTGGCATTGTTTTTGTTCTAAGCCATTGGAAGCAAATTAATTTGATTACAGTTATATATTTGAAAGGAAGAAAAAAAAGTATTAAATTAACAATCAGTTGCCGCCGAGGCTCGAACTTGCGAAACCTGCGTTCGTTAGCGCGGCTCTTTACGCCTTACGCCACAAACCGTTTTGATGATCGATGACAAAATACCTTGAAGAGCAGACTATCAAAAGCTTTCTTGCGCTTGACTTTGTTTGCTCATATGCACCTGTTTTTTCAAAATATTTAATGACGCATATCTTCGCTGTTTATGACTCAATCAATTTGCGATTTTACCCATTGATGAGTTATATAGATGTTCAAGTGTACAAGGAAATTTAAGGCAATTGCTTTGAAAACATCGGATTTATGGCCAAAACCGACTTTGAGGTGTATGGCAGCTATAAGATATAGTGGTCCGATCCGGCCGGCTCCGACCAATGTGCTGTCCCCTTGAATAAAAAGTGTCTGTGCAAAATTGCATCGCGATAGCTCAAAAACTGAGGGACTAGTTTGCATACAGACAGACAGACAGACAGACAGACAGACAGACGGACATGGCTAGATCAATTTGTTTTGTTTTTATAAGCATATTGGCAGTAACTTTTGGGGGTCTCAGACGCTTCCTTCTATGCGTTACAAACTTCAGGACAAACTTAATATACTATTTTCTTCGAAAAGAGTATAATTACATTCTAAAAAAATGTATAAAACTTAAATATAGAATAGAAGTAGACGCAAAACCATGAACAAATTGGCCTGGAGCATCAAAATCGGTTCAGTTTTTGGCAAAGTTATGACAGCTTAAAGTCTTTATAGGAATTTCTAGGGTACCAAAATAGCCAAAAGTGTTGTTATTGCCAAAGAAAATAATTTAATCATTTTGTGATGAAGTGTGTAGCGCAAAGGAGGAAGCGTCTAGAATCCCCAAAAGTAAGCTGCAGTATGCAAAACAAATATAAGCTAGTGAAATCTATCCATAGACTCGAAAAGAGAATAAAATCATCGGCACGATGAAGATAAACCTTTTCCACTTGTTTAACATTAAGAGCTGCTTGCTTGTAACTTTTTTACATACTTCAATAGAGCACTTACGCTACGCTTTTTTCTCGGAACAGTTCAACAATTTAACAACAATTCGATGCTCATTGTTATTATTGTTGTAGTCGAGCTTTGGCGCCGCCGTTGCCATGATTCACATTCACACCATTTCGCTGTAAGTGTGTGCGTGTGTGTGTGTTGATTGCAAATATGCTAAATAACTGTATCGACATGCCTGCCTGACTTTGGGGCGAAGAGAGCGCAGTAAAAGGCTGCCCAAAAGCTGAGCTCAGCTCTCAGACAACTCGCCATCTACATATATACATACATACATATGTATGTATGCATATAAATATATGTGTATGTATGTATGTATGTCTGGCTGCTTCCAAGTGCGTGTGTCTGTCTCTCTCTATATGTGTGTGTGTGTACGACCTTCGCCGTCAACTTTTATTGCACGCTTTCTTCTTCGCTTCGCTTGGACACATTCAAACTCACACACACACACACACACAACTGTTGCCGGCTGCTGCTGCTGCTGCCACCCCCAACACCAGCAAGCAACGCCTTAGTTCACACATACATACATACACACACACACACACACACACACGCTCGCAAAACAAATAAATATGTTTGAAGAAAAAAACCAAATTCAATTTCAGCTGGCAATTTTCTTTATTTTGGCTTCAAAAACTCAAATTAAAAAGTTGCTCTCGATTTTTGGTTTTTTATTTTGTAGCAGTTTTCACTTTTTTCGTAGCCAAAAAATCAACAAATAAAGGCGTACAAGAAATGCTTCGGCACACGCAAGTTTGGCTTATTTGCCAGTTTTTTTTTCGTACTTTGTTTTGGCTCTTTCTTGTTGTTGTTGCTGTTGTTGTTGCTGCTGCCTTTTAAATGGATCCGCTCAACGTGTTAGAGAAATGCGTTACGTGCCGAGCATGAGCAAAATGGGCACCAGCAGCCAGTGGAATTGCTAATAACTGGGGCTGGGGGCAAGTGCCTTCGAATAGTGGCCAACAAAAGCTTTGTGGCTCCTTGGGTTCTTTGCCCATTTGAGAGGATCTTTGAACTGCGCTCTCACTCGCTGTGTGTTCGTTGTGATTCAGTTGTTCAACTCTTGACATTTGAACCAGTTCAATTGATGCTTGCAATTGTGTACAGTGCAAACTCGCTGGAGTGAATAAACAAACGACTTGACTAATTTGCAAATCAGAAAGTTTAATTGAATGCTTAAAAACAGTTGATCCGAACGATAAAATGTATTTATTATTATAACATTAGAATATTAAATGTAAGCTGTCTAATGCTTAGCTCACATTTTAAGTTATTTGCAGTTCCCATTGCTCTAGTTGCTTTCAATTCGTTTTGTATTTTCTTTTCACTTTGCTCCAACCATTTCTCTGAGTCTGATTCAGTTCAACAACATATCTTAAATTTACCAATCACTTTCATTTATCCAAGTCAAAGCACATGTTAATCACAATGAGTCAAACTTAAGTTTTATATGTATAATAAAAGTCAACAAATCGCAATTGTGAAAATAAGGTAGAACAAAACGTGCATTTCCATGGCTACGTCTTTTAAATATAAATTTAAAGATTAAAATCTCAATTTTGGGCAGCTGTCGAAAGATATTAGCAAAACAAAAAACATAGGCACGTGACGTGACTTTAGAGGGGAATTTCAACTGCAGCAAGAAATGAGACCAAAAATGTACAAAAATCGCTAAATGTATTCATTTAATAGTAATTAGTAACAGTCGACACAGAACATTTAAAATCAGATTATATTCTTAAATAATATTCATACTCTTCTCGAAGAAAATAGTATATTAAGTTTGTGCTGAAGTTTGTAGCGCATAGAAGGAAGCGTTGGAGACCCCCAAAAGTTACTGCCACTATGCTTAGAATGACAAAACAAATTGATATAGCCATGTCCGTCTGTCTGTATGTATGCAAACTAGTCCCTCAGTTTTTGAGCTAACGCAATGAAACTTTGCACAGACACTTATTATTAAAATGAACAGCACATTAGTCGGAACCAGCCGGATCGGAACATTATATCTTATAGCTGCCATACAACTGAAAGTCGGTTTTGGCCATATATCCGATCTTTTCAAAGCTATCGCCTTAAATTTCCATGTTCACTTGAACATCCTTATGACTCATCAATGTTCAAAATTTCAAATCGATTCAGTTAGAATTAGCAAAGAAATGCGTCATTAAATATTTCGGTGGTGCAGTTGGCAGTGTGAAAATTGCCTAAACGTTCGAAAAGAGTATAAAATCTTCGGCACGCCGAACATAATCCTTGCCCACTTGTTTTAAATTAAAATTGATTGAAATCAAATGCCATTAAGTGCATTATTGCTTACACAATTTATGTTGTCTCTGTATGGCATATTTTCATTTCACACATACACAAATTCACATTCACATCGTAATAATGGCTTGTGCTTTTCGTATTTTGCAGAAATCTAGTTTGAATCTGCGCGAGGCATCAGCTGCGTCATCGGCCAGCAAGGACAAGGACAGGCTGTCCCTCAGCACGGACAACAAATACACACACACACACACACAGAATGACAGTGGTGGTGGGTTGAGCTCAGCGCCGCCGACTGGCAAGCGCAGCATGACGGAGCACAGCTTCGAGCGCGAGGATAAGAAAGACAGCGGCAACGAGAAGGACTCCAATGGAGCGCTGCAGCAGTGCATCACTGAGCTGGCCGCCTCCATTGGCAGCGGCGCCCTCAAAGCCAACGAACAAAGGCCCCAAGCAGCAGCCTCACAAAATGACAGCAACAACAAGCAGCAGCAGCAGCAGCAGCAGGATGCAGCAGGCAGCGGGGCAGAGGATGCGCTGAAGGAGCAGCAAGTGCTGCAATCGAAGCCGCTGCGCAAGTCGACATCGCACTTCGTCACCGTCATCGAGGTCAAGGAGACCAAAGACAAAGACAGTGATGAGGCAGCGGGGTTGAATGACACCACAACGACCACAGCGACAGCGACAGCGACAACGACAACGACAATGTCAGCAGCGCCAACGCCACCATCGACATTCGGACGCTATCCGGAGCGCAGCAAGGAGGCCACTGCGCCGCCGCTGTCGCCATCGATGACATCGCCCGCCATGTCCGCCTCCTCGTATGCCGCGCATCTGGAGGCTAAAAAGAAAATGCCACCAAGGTGAATAGAACGGCGGTTTATGGTTCGCTTGAAGTGATGCAAGTTTCAAGTTTGAGCAAGAATAACTTGGTTAAGATAAGAGTGATTTGAATTAAGCGTAGGCTAGCGCAGTTATCCTTGAGGCATCTGCAATTACAGTTAACTTAAAGTCCGCACTCGTTATGTTAAGTTCACAATTAGCTTATCTTCTTTGCCAACTGATTGGCATTATAAGGAACATTCATTTGCAATGTTGCTCAATTGACATTGCAAACAAATTTGCAATTTATTAGCAATAATAAACTTTACAAGCAATGTGACGAATAGCATTACTTTTGCTTAAAACACAACTCTTAAAATATTTAAAAACTGAAGATGCTCTCGAATATTAGTATTACAATACGTTTAGTGATTGAGAAGAAGACGTTTTTTGTTTTTGAAAAAAAATAAGAAAGCAATCTTGATAAAAACTGACAAAGAAACCGATTTTTTACTAGGCGCATATAGCTAATATCAATAGATATATAGATAGATATATAGATATAGATAAATACCAGGTATTTTTCGGATCAAATGTTTTTCTACAAATGTAAACCAACAGGCAATAGGAAACTTACTACAAATCGTTTAGGCTACTATAGTATATGAACGAATCGTAACTGATGATTGTCATTTGATTTGCAGACCGCCGCCAAAGAATATACGACGCGTGGAGCCGCCCACCATTCCCAGCCAGCAGCATCAGCATCCGCATCCGCATCAGCAGTTGTCGTCATCGCCCAAACGGGAGTCGCCCTATGCGGGCAGCACAATGCCACTGCCGGGCAGCAGTTGCGGCGAGAGTCCGGCCAGTTCGCTGGAGCGCAACATCAAGCCATCGGACATACTGCGACAGAAGTCGTCGGAGAATCTGGAGTCCAAGTATGCGGCCAATAGGAAGACAACGCCCGAGCTGAGCAAGCTGGCGAACACGCCCGAGCTGATGGAGGAGCTTGGCCGCAAAATGATCAGCAAAACGGACAGTCTGGAGCATGCAAAGCGCAACGATGGCGGCGGTGGCAGCGCCAACGCCAACAGCAACAGCAATGGCGGCAGTCTGGGACGCACTGCATCCACGCCCGGTCGCACCCTGACGCCGGCCGGACGCAGCCAGGCAGCAGCGGCCAACACTGTGGGTGCCTCGCCCACGGGCAGCCTCAACAAGACGGCCAAGTTGACCGCCGCGGACAGCAGCTCGACGAGCAGTCTGGAGAAGAAGTCGCGCACCTCGTTGCAGGCCAGTGACGCAGAGGCGCCAGCGGCTGCCCAACGCAGCGTCGGCTCCAAGGAGTCCCTCGCATCACAAGGCATATCGGAAGTTGTAAGTGCAGAAAGTGAAAGCCATCACTAGACAAGTCCAGTACAGTCCAGTCACTATACTCCTTCAAGTCACTTATAGTTGTAATGAAGGAGGAGAGGCAACAACATGATCAAGTTCAGTTTTGACAAAGTTATGGCAGTTATGTTACATTTTTTAAGTTTTCTCAATGAAGATATGCAGATGCATATTGTTTTCGAAGAGAATGCTTCTGCTACTAACACTATTTATACTCTTTTCATAGAAAATAGTATATTAAGTGTGTGCTGAAGTTTGTAAGGCATTGAAGGAAGCGTCGGAGACCCCCGAATGACAAAACCAATTAATCTAACCATGTCCGTCTGTCTGTATGTATGCAAACTAGTCCCTCAGTTTTTGAGCTAACGCAATGAAACTTTGCACAGACACTTATTATTCAAAGAGACATCACATTAGTTGGAGCCGGCCGGATCGGATCACTATATCTTATAGCTGCCATACAACTGGAAGTCGGTTTTGGACATATATCCGATCCTTTCAAAGCTATCGCCTTAAATTTCCTTATACACTTGAACATCCTTTTAACTCATCAATGTTTAAAATTTCAAATCGATTGAGTGAACATTAGCAAAGATATGCGTCATTAAATATTTCGGTGGTGCAGTTGGCAGTATGAAAATTGCCTAAAGGTTCGAAAAGAGTATAAAATCTTCGGCATGCCGAAGATAATCCTTCCCCACTTGTTTTTTATTCACAATATTGTTTTTCTGTTCAATCTTGTATATACACTGGTCAGTCACATATTTTTACAGGGTATAAATTCCATTTGTGTTGTATTTTATTTGAGCTTATATTATGCACAAATTTAAATCATATTTTGGTGTATAATATGTTGCTTTTCATTTGAGCAAAAGTTGCATTATATCAAATTACGAAATTACAATATATTAAAATAAACTATACAAAGAGAAATATGTAAGCTAATATTAAGTATAGCGACTGGTCTCGGCAATTAGTGATAGATTTGTTTTTATGAATCCAACTCAAATTGAATAATATATTATTATTCTTCTGCTGCAGATTAAGAGCTACGAATCGGTGTCGTCGCTTAGCTCGGACAGCGCCAAGGCCGCACAGCAGGCGGACAACGAGCCGTATTATGACAGCGTGCCGCTGGACAATGGCGATGGCGAGTATGTATTCATCAAGCCCGGCCGCACCGGCTCCTCGTCCAGTCGCGACGATCTGTCCACGCCGGGCAGCACGCTGCCCATGGCCCAGCTGAGCAGTCAGGCGAGCGTCACGGATCCCGAATCTCCAGGCCGTACCTCCAACTATGTGAACATTGATTACTTCATGTAAGCGTGCCCGCCCACAATCATCACGATATAAATACTGAATCTTACTCATACTCTTCCCCGTCCGTCCAGTCAGAGCAATGAGACGCGCTCGAGTTCACTGGACAGCGACGGCGAATACGAGGGTCCGCCCATATTGCGCACCATCTCGCACGATGAGCAGCAATCAACATCCACATCCACATCCACATCACAGACGCCGGGCGCATTACGCAAGGTTCGTGTGCCAACTGGCTAATCGGCCAACTATATGCGACTAAGCGGCTTTTTTAGGCATAGGTTTAATGGCTTTGACTTGAGATTCGGATTGGGAGCCGAATCTAATATGTCTATGACGAATCTAATAGCCGTAAAGCTATCGTTGTCTGCTGGGTGTATTCTTATATTGTCACGTATTGTGTTATGCATTCCATTATATATATATATTCTTGATCAGACTGTCTGTTTGTCGGCTCATAGGAGTAATCGATTGAAATTTGTTTTGCTGTACGAAACAAACTAATATTTAGTTCATATAAAATTTACCTAATACGAGCATATGTTGTGCTTCGAAGACCATCAAAAATGGATCACTATCGGTGAATTATAGTCATATAGCTTACAGAAAACCAAAAACAATTAGTTCTAGCAACAATTCGAAAAATACGAGCTTTATTATGTTTCCAACATTTGTGTAAGAACCTATCGACAAATATCATATAAATACATATGTATTAGTTTTTGCGTTATTGCCACAGTCAAGATCACGAATATATATATATATATGCAAAGGGTATTCTATCATCGGTAAACCGCAGATAACTATTCGCAATTGTTGTTTCCTTTCTGTTGCTTTAGCTGTTGCATCTTGAATCAGCTAGCAGCTAATTGCTGTTTTGGCTAATTGCACTAGCCATTCATTCAGTCATTCCCCATTGCAGTTGCCGCTGCTGCTGATGATGCAAGCATTTTACATTTAATGACTAAGCCGCTAACGTCTCATCGGCATTAACATACGCTAACTTGGCTAATTGATTTCAAACTGCATGCGTCAGCCGCGTGTCTTTAGCTAATGCTCTTAACTCTATTTAAGCCTGGCCCACCTTAATAGCTTCTGCCTGCCCTCTCCCCTCCGCTCCTCCACTTCCCTTCCCTATTTGGGCGCTATTTGATGCTTATAACAAATGCAAAAAACTAAAGCTTCGGCTGTTTACTTTTTATCAGGTTAATATAATTTTCAGGCTTTAAAGTTTTCACATATCTATAAGAGTATTAAAATAGTCCATACAACCTTTTCAAGATTTCTAAACAGACATAATGTGCAAATTACTTTGAATTAGATAGCGGTGATATTATATAATATATATATTATGAACTTCATAATTATAAAATATTTTTCAAAGCTAGAAAACTGTACTTAAATGGTTTGATTTCTTTATATTATAGTTAAACAAAGTACAGTTCAATATTAGGAATATTATATTAAAAACTTCAACCATGAAAACAAAGTTGAAGTTTCAGATATATATAAATGAAATAAATTGAACATAACAGATTTTTTCTTAAGACATACCAGAATCAAAGAAGAACAGATAAACTCAAAACTTTTTTTTATATAAACAATAACGAATCAAATGTTTTACTAATTTTTTTTTATTTTTTTACTGCTGAGAAAACACAAAAAAAAAAGAAATTGGCAATTTTTGTTAGGCATTCCAAAATACTAGACTAAATTTAGGAAATACAATATCAGTAATAGGTTGCACTATTCAAGGTCCCATCCTGTCTTCCCATAAATAATAAATATATAAAAAAAACACGTTAATAACCCGCTGCTCTCTTTATGCTGATTAACATTTCAAAACGTTTTTCAAGCTCTTGAAGCGAATTTTTGGGCGTCATAATTTTAGCTGATAACTATATTTATACAATATATCTTATTATTATTATAACAAACTAATATCTGAATATTTACTAACAAATATTTTTCGATTTTTTTCCATCTTCAATCTTTTCTTTTGTTCTATGTTTTTTTTTTTTACTTTTTCTCAACAGAACTTAGTTTCAGCGATACTCGTGAGTACCGAACACACTTCTCAAGCCTCAGTCTCTCAGACTCTATATGTTATTGTGTTGTTGTCGTTTATATGTGCGCTAAATATATGATATATGTATAGATATATATATATGCTGCTTATGTACATGCATATATAGTATGTATTTGTATAGCTTGAACTGAATGCGCTTGTTCAATGTTAAATGTGATTGGCTTTTGTTAATTTATTGTATGAGTTCTGTTTATAGTTTCAAAATTGTTGCCAAACATTTCTGCAATACACACTACACATCCACTTACACACACACACACACAGACACACAAAGACACACACATTATCCTTTTTTTGCGCTATGCAACATAATGTTGATGTAAAAAATAAATATATCTAGTAGCAATTTGAATTTTTGAAAAATACCCTTAAGCCCTTTAAAGTCTTCTTTTACTTTCAATAGATTTTACTTGGAAATCCAAAAATTCGAAAATTCTATATTATATTAATTTATGCAACTAAATATGATAAAAAATGAGAATAAACTATAAAAATCAGTTAATATAGCATAAAGTCGGATATATAGAAAATAATAATCGGCTGTATTTAGTTGATACATCAAATTCTAATAGTCACAACAGCCGAACAATAAATAATGTTGCATAGTGTGTTTGTATGTTGCTCTCCCTTTCTATCAATATCGCTCTTTCTCTGTCCTTTATGTGTACATACTTATTCAAAAGTATACCTGACCTCTTCCTAGCTCATAGCACCCATTATACCCTTTAGCTGTAAATGTTTATATTATACCATATATTATATCCTGTTCCATTACATATACTATACTATATCCCATATACATACATATATGGCTGGCTTCTTGTTTACATAGTGAAAAAACGGTGCAAGGGTTGTATATACTATCATATCGAGTACATAAATGCCCTCCATCCAACCATTTGTAGATTACACACCCATTTTCTTTTTTAAGGTATTGCAGGTTATTATTAATATACCTTCTCCTCCACACGCAGCTCTCTGGCAATGCGAGGGGCGCCAAAATACGCTCCATTCTGAGCTCCATAATACACAGCGAGACGATCTACGTGGAATGCCTGAATAAGATGATACAGGTGAGTCTTAGAGTGCCTATATCATATCGAATATTTAACAAAATCCTTCTAACTGACTTACAAATATTTTGACAGTCTGCCTATTTATTCGATCAGTTTTTTAACTTGAATATTAAAAGCTAACAGTTGGTGATTAACATATGAATGGACTTGAAATGCCCTTCCAAGACTTAAAACTCTAAAGCTGATTCGATTTACGATCCCGAGGCATTTCTAATCATGTTTGACCTCTACATTAGATCTGCATTTAAATATGAAGCACTTAAGATTTCAAGATTTTCGATGTTTCTTAAGTCTTTAATAGAAAGTAATCAGTAATTGAAACTAATTCACCACAATGTTGGAATAAGCGAGTGTCCGAAATATCGAGATTTTACTGCATATATGGTTATCATTGTCTTGTAAGCATCTATAAAGAAACCTTTTTATACTCTTTTCGAAGAAAATAGTATATTAAGTTTGTGCTGAAGTGTGTAATGCATAGAGGGAAGCGTCGGAGACCCCCAAAAGTTTCTGCCACTATGCTAAGAATGACAAAACAAATTGATCTAGCCATGTCCGTCTGTCTGTCTGTCTGTATGTATTCAAACTAGTCCCTCAGTTTTTGAGCTATCGCAATAAAACTTTGCACATAGACTTATTATTTAAAGGGACAGCACATTGGTCGGAACCGGCCGGATCGGACTACTATATCTTATAGCTGCCATACAACTGGAAGTCGGTTTTGGCCATATATCCGAACTTTTCAAAGCTATCGCCTTAAATTTCCTTGTACACTTAAACATCCTTATAACACATCAATGTTTTCAATTTCAAATCGATTGAGTTAACATTAGCAAAGATATGCGTCATTAAATATTTCGGTGGTGCAGTTGGCAGGATGAAAATTGCCCAAAGGTTCGAAAAGAGTATTAAATCTTCGGCACGCCGATGCTAATCCATCCCCACTTGTTTTAAATTGAACTCCGACTCAATTATAAAGAGCTTTAACTTACGCGTTTCTCTCTTGCTTGCAGTACAAGCGCGCAATTCATGCAACGCTGGGCACATCCCAGCCTGTGATCAAGGAGGAGGAGGAGAACACGATTTTCTTCAAGATCGATGAGCTGCACGAGGTGCACACCGCCTTCCTGGGCGATCTGAAGACGATATTGTCGCACGAGGGCGGCGATGTGCTGATTGGGGAGCCGTTCAAGCGATTGGCCGACATGTTTGATCTGTACAGCGCCTTTCTGCACAACTATGGCCAGGCCATCGATACGGTGAAGAAGTGCAGTGCGAGCAATCCGCAGTTCAAGAAGATCGTCTCAACGATTGTGGTCAATCTGCAAACGGAGCAGTCGCTGACGCTGGAGGATCTGCTGCACAAGCCGGTGGCGCGTGTGCAAATCAATGCGTTGGTCTTCAACGATCTGCTGCGCGAGACGCCGCCAAATCATCCCGACCATCAGCCGTTGCGGCAGGCGCAGAAGATCATCCAGATGTTCCTCAATCAGTTCAATGTGGTCAATCAGCGGCTGCCCACCGAGACGAATCGCAATCTGCGTCGCATGGTGCGCAACTCGTTCATTGTGGAGCTGGTCGATGGGCATCGCAAGCTGCGGCATTTGTTCCTCTTCAACGATGTGATTGCGTGTGCCAAGTACAAGGCCCTCGGCCGCGATCGCATCGACTACGAGCTCAAATGGTTCATACCGCTCAAGGATGTCAACGTCTACGAGGAGTCCGACACGAGTGCGGACCTCAAGGAATCTAGTCCCGCGAACATATCGCAAGTGAAGCGCAATCTGCGCTCGGTGCGCGACCAGCTGATACTCGAGGCGAATGGCGTCCGCACCGGCGACAAGTATCGCCGCAAGCTGGCCGATCTGGAGTCACAGCTGGTGCTGGCCACGCCCAATCTGGTGCTGCGGCTAGGCAACAAGGCCAACAACAAGACAATGACCTTCTTCCTCAGCTCCGATTTTGAGCGCACCCAGTGGATGGACTCGATTATGTCGCTCAAGGTATTATTCTTACTATGCAAATTCAATTGCTATACAATTATTTTGTGCTTTCTCTTATATTTTAGGTTCATATAATCAAAAGAATTTAGTTCCAAAACATGTCGAAACTATAAGAGTTATTTTAGTAATTATACCCTGAACCCATTAAAAATGGGTAAAAAGGGTATTATGGAGTTGTGCAAAAGTATGTAACAGGCATAAGGAAGCTTCTCCGACCATATAAAGTATATATAATCATGATCAGTATCAACAGCCGAGTTGATCTAGCCATGACCGTGAGTCCGTCTGTCTGTCCGTCTGTATGAACACGCAGATATCAGAGACTATAAAAGCTAGAGACTTCATATTTGGAATAAAGGCTCTCGTAGTCCCGGGACAGTACAAGTATTTTATCGATAACTTGTCCCGTTCAAAAGTTATCGATCAATTTCGATTTCAGACCAGTGTTTTTTGGTCATAACTTGAAAGTTATACTAGCTTTTATAAATTATAGCACTAAATTTGGTATGTATAGTCTCGAATAGCATACACATCTAACAAATATTTAACTTTTTGGATACCGTACCCCCATCTCCCCAAAAGTGAAAAGCACTAATTTTTCAAGGTATGACCTTGCAATTTTGTTTGATGGCCCATTATATAGCTAATGTTATGTCCTGAAAATTTCACAAAGATCGGGCACTAAATACAGAGGTTATTTAAGATTTACCTTTGCATAGTGTGGGGCCTTGCGAAGAAGTTAGCCTGCTTAAACTGCTTGCAGAATGTGTGTGTTTGTATGGATGTGCATTGATTGGTAAGTATGAACGGATGTAAGGACTGGGTTCAGGGTATCTCCTAGTCGGGCACTCCCGACTAAAGCACTCTTACTTGTTAAAATTAAAAATTGTCATTTTGCCAGATGTTTTGAACCATGTACATATCTTTCAATAGCAATCTCCTTGCTCTATCTAATATATATCTCTCTCTCTCTCTTTCTCACTCTTTCTCAGCAAAAGTGCAATCTGCCTGGAGCGAATACGATCAACTCGCTGGAAGTGCACGCCTTCATTGTGGCCATGCAGAAGGGCATGAAGACTGAAATGGGCTCGTATCTGATGCGCAACACGAATGATGAGAGTCTGCTCGTAGGTGATCTGCATATGGGTGTGCAGGGACTGCAGGGCCTGGAGCAGCCGACCGATCTGTATATCTGCATCGAAGTGGACTCGTATGGCCACTACTTCCGCAAGGCCACCACCAAGATGGTCTGTCGCAGTCAGTGCCCGCTGTGGAACGAGGGCTTCATGCTCGAGCTCGAGGGCAGCCAAAATGTACGCGTGCTGCTCTACGAGGCCAAGGAGCGGCCGCTGCTCCGTGCCAAGCACATACTCAAGGTGGGTAAAGCCACAAATACAGCTGCCATCGCTAGCCATAGCTAACTGTCTTTCTTTTTCTTTGCTTGCCACAGCTGAGCCGCAGCTGGCTGACGGAGACGACACAGACGCGCAGCATTAAGCTGAGCGAAACGCTCGAGCTGAGCGCCAGTTTCCGCTTTGTGCCCGGGGAGCTGTGTCGCGCCACCACCAAGCCGGGCGCGCTCTTTGGTGCCAAAATGAGTCAAGTATTAAAGTAGGTCCCACGTTCAATCTTCAGTACCCATACCAACTGGTTTTCTAATCCACTGCCAATTTGCAGGCGCGAGAAACGCGACATTCCGTTCATCATCAGTGCCTGCATACGTGAAGTGGAGCGCCGAGGCATGCTGGAGGTTGGCTGTTATCGCGTCAGTGGCTCTGCCTCCGATCTGGCCAAGCTCAAGAAGGCCTTCGAATCGGGTAAGTCATGTGACAAACGCATTCACTTCAATATCAAGAATAACGAAATATGTCCACAAATACTCGAATGTACTCTAACCACTGTGCTCTTGCAGATTCCTACGAGGCAGAGCAGCTGCTGCGCGAAGTGGACATTCATTCGGTGACGGGCATACTGAAGACATTCTTGCGCGAGCTGCCGGAGGCGCTCTTTTCGGATCTGCTTTATCCGCGCTTCTTCGACACATTTGGCGCATTTAGCAATAACAACGAAGCCACACGTATCAACGAGCTGCTCAAGGTATTCGAGGAGCTGCCGCAGGCCAACAAGGCCTCCATCAATCTAATACTCGATCATCTAATCAGGTGGGTGCAACAGCTTTTAGATCGATTATACATATATGCATCTACATGCTATTTACTTCCGCAGAGTGCACGAGAAGGAGACGGACAACAAGATGTCGCTGCACAATCTGGCGATGGTGTTTGGGCCCACACTGCTGCGGCCGGGACAGACGCAGGTGAAGCAAAAGGATCCGCTGGCCGCCAGCACTGTGGATGTGATGGCACAGGCGGGCATACTCTATTGTTTCCTCCAGGCGCGCATCAAGAAGGATTAGACGACCCAAGGCGTTTCTTTTTTCCAGCAAATATTTACACAACACACAGACATATGTATAACTATGGCCTATGCTTGAAACGCTCCCGCACAATCCCCCCTCTCCAAGACACCAACAACCAACAACCAACAACACCAACACATTTGAATGCTAATGATTGTACATAACAGGCGCGTAATTGGCTAAAAGGATTTGCGTCGAGCTGAAGGCGATTTGTTAGCTCCAACTAATGCTCAATGGCGGGTCAAAAGAAAACAAAACAAAAAACATGAAACAATACACACAATATGTATACATGCGTAGAGACAAGTGTTCAACACTGATCCTGATCCTGTTGCTGGTCCTAGTCCAGCCCAATCCTGCTCTCCCCCCTTCAAGGCTTTTAGCTGTTTAGCTGCTTTGCTCGTATATATTCGTATACTACATACGTATTTATAGAACACAACTATATGCTTTACCTATACACATACAAATACAAACAAATATAATACAAATACATATATATATATACATATATGCGTCAATGCGATGCTCCCGCTTATTGCAACAATTGCATCATTTGGCGATAAAGGATGAAACGAATATGAGAAGCAAATGGCAAATATTTTCAATATAACGAGTACACACACATATTTATATATATATATATCTATATATATATATATATATATATACATGCATAATTACTAATTAGTACTATACATATTACTAAATAAAACAAAATATTGAAAAAAAGGAACCGTTTGCGGTGAGATAATGGTAACGAGAGAGAGAGAGAGAGAGAACGCTGATAATGTTGATGATAATGATGAATGAGAAATGATGATAAATGTATGTGTATGCTTAAAATAATTATGTTTTTTTTTCGTCTTGTTTTGTATTAATTACTTAGGTTTTATATAAAAAGAAACGTAAAATAAAGTATATTCTATTTAGAAATGCTCGGACGTTTTCTTAAACTAACTATAGTTCCTTAGTTTCTTGGCTGGATTTGGACTGAAAGTTATTTTAGGTATTTGTAGGTATCAGTTTCTTAGAAAATACAAAAATGGCAAGATTCACAAAATTCCGACAAAGTTTGGTCACCTTCGACATCCTCAGTGTTTTATTGCAATCGATTTTTGTGGACTACCTCCACTCAAAAACTATTATATCTTTTGAATCGAACTTCAATTGACTATGTTAGTTCAAAAATTGCAAAAAATATCAAAGTTCCTTTTAAAAATCCCACTTTTTAAAGAAGTTGACAAAGTACAATTTAAAATATTTTATTTAATTTTAAAAACTAAACAGCTTTATATCAAATAGGAGAGTTCCTTTATGAACGAATGGAACCCGCGTACGTCATATTTAAATAATCCCTTGTCAAGGGTTTCTACATTGTTCTTACTGCCAACAAAGCTGAATAACTCCCCAGCTAAATACAGAATTGTATTGCTTGGGTTGCGAACCGGTTTATATAAAAATTATATACAATTTATACACATCCCAATGATGATGTAAAGCATTTAAGTTGCCAAGTGGCCAGGATTATTGTCCATCTTCCTCGTTGTCGGGTGCCTGCTGAGCACTGCTATCGATGTCGAAGTAGGCGCGCTTGCTGCGCTTTGCCTCCACGGCCGTCTGATTGCCATCGAACTTGGCCGCTGTGCGCTTGCGCAGCTCATCCACGTCCTGCTGATCCTCGTGGTCGGCCCACTCCAGCACGAGACGTCGTCCATACAAATGCGTACTGGCACTGAGCGCATCGAACGCTCGCTTCGCATCCGCCTTCGTGGTGAAATCGACGAAGCCGAAGCCACGATGCGCATCCTCGCCGGGCGTCATCTTCTTGGGTATGCGCAGCGATGTCAACTCGCCAAAGGCCCTGCAAACAGGATTAGGGATTACATTTCTGGCAAGCACTTTGACTGATCTCACTCTCGACTCACTTGAATATGTCGCGCACCTCGCGATAGTGCGCCTGGAACGGTATGTTGCGCACCAGAATCTTGGTGCCAGTCTGTTTCTTCTGCGCCACCTGGCGACGTCGGGCTCCATCGTCCTGGGTTCTGTTGAAAGTAGAAAATTGCATAAGTCTTCGGTCTCAAACTGATACTCTAAAACTGTTACAGCTACAACGTTGAATACATACTTGAGCACACGATCGCTGCGCTTGAGCTCCACCAGATTCCCGTCCAGCTGTGTCATCTGCATGTCCTTGAGCGCCTGGGACGCAACCGCTGCCTTCTTGAACTGAATGAAGCCATAGCCAAGGGAGTTCAACTGTCGCGGATTCTGCGGATCCTTGCGCTTGGCTATCTCCACGGTGTGTATGCTGCCCAGATGCTCAAAGTGGGCACGTACCGTTTCCAGCACCGTCTTGAAATTGAGATTGCGCAGAAATATGGTCGTATTCGGATCCGGCTCATCGTCGGCATCCTCCGCCTGGAGCGCCGGCTTCGTTTCCGTCTTAGTTTCCTCCTGCTGTTCGACGACAGCTGCTTCTGGCTTGGGTGCGGGTTCGGTTTTGGGTATAATCGCCTCGCCGCTGAGCGTCTTGCTGAACGTATGCTCCGGCGCCCACTCCAGATAGAGCGGCGCATTCTTGAACTTGCTGTAGGCGAGCTTCTTGAACGCCTGTCGCGCCTCCGACGGCTCACAATACTCGATGAGCGCCGTGACTCCACTGGGCGGCAGTACCAGCCGTCCGATCGGTCCAAATTTGCTGAAAATGGGCGAGAGATCGGCGACGGCGGTGCCGGCGGGCAAATTTTTGGCCAGCAGCACCGTCTTGGAACGTTGCCGGGCGGGCTCATCGAAGGCGCTCAGCCGGACGCCCTCCTCCTCGAGGAATTGCTTCATTTCGATGACAAGCTGGGTTTCACCGAGGGCGAGTCGCACGGCGGCGCTGCTGCCGCCCTCGCTGGTGTCGAGGATGCGCTCTTTGCTGGTCTTGAATTGCTTGGCCAGCAGATCAGCGACTGCATTGGCACCCAGAAAGAGCGTATTCCAGCCAATAGGCTTCTGGGCGTTCTGCTTCAACTTGAGCGCCTTCTGCTGCTTGAAAGAGAGACTCGTGTCGGGCACATCATCCGCGGGCGCATTATCCAGCTCCTTGCCGGGCAGCAGATGCAATAGGCGGCCATGGAAATCGCTGCCGTCGAGCTCGTTAAAGGCCTTGACGGCATTCTCTGGTATCATAAATGTGACCGTGCCAAATCCTTTGATCTGCCGCGTCACCTTATCAACGGGCAAATTGACCTCGACAACGGGTCCGTACGGCTCGAAAAGCTGCTTCAGCTCCTCCTCGGTGGTGGTATAGGCCAGATTGCGAAAGAAGATGCGGCCGGAGTCGGAGATGTTCTCCTCGCTGCGCAGACTATCCTGCTGCTGCTGCCACTTGGCATTGCCACCGGAGAATGCGTCATCACCCGCTCCTGCTCCTGCATCCAGTCCACTCTTGTTCGCCTTTGTCACCTTGTTCTTTTCAGTAAAGTCAGAGAAGAACACCTGCTTGCCCTTGATGAAGCTCTTGTTCTTTATCATGCCCTTGGCCAAATCCCGTTCAGTTTTGAATCCCACATAGCAAAAGCCATGCACTTTGCCGGGCAAACGCACGGAATAGGGCTTCAGTGGCTTGAAGAACTTGACAATGTCCTGACGCTTTGTATTGTACGGCACATTGTGTATCTTAATGGTGAACAATTCCAGATTGCTTTTGTCCGGCTTTGCTTTTGGCGTAGACTCTTTGGACACTTTGGACTCCACTTTGCCGGCCATTAGTGATTTCATGTACTCCATGTCGCTGATGGGCTGCTCCGCCAGCTTAGCATCATCCTCCTCCTCGGGCAGCTCTTCCGGCTCACTATCCTTTGTCTCTTCCACCTGCTCTGGCACTTTGGGCTCATCAGCCTCCTCATTGGCCTGCGGCGCTACCTGCTCTGCAATGACCGCATCGTTGGCCCACAGCGAGCGCGACTTGTCGTGCGTCTGCATGAACTCCTGGAAGGCCGGATCATCCTTGTGCTTGCCCAGAATCTCATCCACTTTGTTTTGCTTTTTCGGCTTCTTGTCCTGCTTATCCTCAGCTTCCGGCTGTTCCTGCGCCTTCAGCTTGTCCAGATTCCGTTTACTGTCCTTGGCATACTTGCTCCAGGATTGCGGCTTCTCCTCGCTGCCTAGCGCCGCACAGGACTCGACGCGCACGCGGCTCGTCTGTATGCAGGTGTTGTTGAAGTGTGCAATCGCCGCCTGCGCCTCCGCCTCGGTGCTGTAGCCAACGAAACAGAACTGACGAAACTTTCCATCGGGCGTGTATTTCAACTGCAGATCGGTGATGTTTCCCTTGCTGCCGAATATATTGCGCAGCTTATCCTCACTTATCTTCGTGGGTGGGGCAAAAATTTAATGTTATGCTAACACAGTTATTTAAAGTTACTCACCTGCTTGGGCAGCTGTTTGACTATAATACGCGACATCTTGTATGTTAATTAATGCAGTTTTGTTGTGAATTTAAACGAAATACATTTTGTTTACGGATTGCACGTGTTGTAATGCCTGCCAACTTGTGCGAAAAATTGTATAACAGCAGCAGTGCTGTAGAGCGGCAGCAAACTATCGGTTGTCACTTGTTCGGTTATTTAATGCAGAATCGTTGATATTCAAATATCTAATTAAGTTGAAGATCTTATTAGCTTTAATATATTTTAGCTTACTGAATAGCATTAGCATACTGAATAGAATTAGCATATTAAGAACTGCATTCGTTGCAGCGCTAACAGCAGTGCTGTAAATCTATTGCAAGCTATCGGGAGCGATGTTAGCTAACATAAAACTATCGGCAGTTAATTGCGGGGCTATTAACAGTACTGCTAAAGAAATTTAAATATCAATTTTATAAGAACTGAAATATAGTGCAATATTCTAGTCTGATTTATAAACACCATTAGCAAGAAAATCAAACATTGTTTGCTACTTCGATAAAAAAGAATTACTTTAAATGACATATGAACAAATACAATCAAAGCTAAAGAATTTGTCAATCGCATTGTACTTTTATATGCAAGTCTATGATCTACGGATCAGAAACTTAACTGCACAGTTTATTTATATTTATTTTGCACAAGAGAGACCTTGCCGCTTGAACTCATTAAAGCATGCATTTCCGTCTTACCACTTTTGTTTTATTTTTTTTTCATTTTGATTGTTTGTTTATTATGCCAGCTATAAATAATACGTATTTAATTGCAATCAAATTGCATGCGAACTCATAATTCAACAAGTAAACAGCTCCCCACACTATCTATCACAATTCAGTGCATCAGCTTTTATATTTGAGGCTTATCAGTTGGTACCAAAAACAGGTGGGGCTCTTCTGAATTTCACAATGACGCTTCGCTTATAACCTTTGGAAGTCTATGATTGATATAGAATCCAAAGAAATTGCAAAGAACGACGCATTATATAGATTGGGGGGGAAAAGCATCCCATCTTGATAAGGCTGTGAAAGAGAGAGTGCGCTCATCAGTTTACCATTTGTTCAAGTGCGTTCATTAGCGCTATATGTGACAGTGATAAGAAAACTCACAGCTTGCTGCCAGCCCTATAAAGACCCACAACTTGCAGCTGGAGCGTTTCAGTTAGATCTTGAGATTTCGACGTGAAGCACACAAAACACAAACAAAACAAAATAGTCGCTCATCGTTTGATTAATACTTTTTTTGCTTTGTGATAAGCAGCAACTGCTACAGCATCCAACTGCTACAGACTGTTTTAGTTACATAAGTGCTGAAAGAGTAGTGGAAAGTTTTCCAAATAGAGTATACTACAACAAGAACAGCAACAAAATGGAGGTGCCACCGCCACTAGTACTAAAGCGACCGCTCTTTGTGCCCAGCAAGACGCTGATGGGTCCAGGTCCATCGAATTGCTCACAGCGTGTTCTGGAGGCCATGAGCAATCCGGTGCTGGGACACATGCATCCCGAGTGCCTTCAGGTAAGACGGCCCCATATATTGCATACTCCTTACCCTCATCCACCACTCGGCATTTGTGGTAATTATCGGTACTCCGAACTTTCCGATCATTTTTCTTGGATATTGTATTTCATGTATTCGAATTTAATTTTAAAAAAATTTAAAGCTGCCATGTCAAAATATTTATGTCGATCAGTGTACAGACATATGTGCAAGGATATATATGTATACATACATAGTAAAGTCCAAGTCTCATATTCATATATTATATGTTCTATTTTTCTTAACTACACATGTACAGTGAACGCTCGCAAATTAGAACCTGTTCGTTTCTGGGTTGGCTCTTATTTTTGAAAAGCTTTAAATTTAAGTGTTTTCATAATATCTTAATAAGATTTGATGATAATTGTTTTGCATTTTTAAACATTTTAGTTTAAAATGTGCGAAAACAAAAGAATTTCTGAATTTGGAATAAAAAGTTATAATTTCTGACGTATGTGGACGTAAAATGTTCTGGAAGTAAAAGTTTTCAGATTTTTCAAAAACCAATTTTGTAGTAACTCGATGAAATTGTCTATACTTTGCTAGACTCTATGGAAATAAATAGATTTGAAAAAAATGTATAATTTTATTTTAAATATTACATATAAAAAATTTATTTGTATATAGAATATTTTAGAATTATTATATTTAAAAAGTATTTCAATAGCTCTAGTTACCAAGTGCTAATTATAATCTTTGCGAAGAAAATATGATGTATTTATTTTGTGCTGAATCGTGGGAGACCTCCAACAGTTACCTGCTGTATACTTAGGATGACAAAACAAATTAATCTGGCTTGTCCGTTGTCTGTCTGTATGTATGGAAACTAGTCCCTCAGTTTTTGAGCTATCGCGATGAAACTTTGCACAGAGACTTATTATTTAAAGGGACAGCACATTGGTTGAAAACGGCAGGATCGGACCACTATATATTATAGCTGTCATACAACTGTTAGTCGGATTCGGCCACATACCCCATGTTATAAAGCTATCGCCTTCAATTTTCTTGTTTCAGTCATAAATAGTGAAGATATGCGATCAAGATATGATTTAAAATGCACAATAAATGTTAAATAATCAAGGGGTATTTTCGCAGATAATGGACGAAGTGAAGGAGGGCATCAAGTACATCTTCCAGACGCTGAACGATGCGACCATGTGCATCAGTGGCGCCGGCCACAGTGGCATGGAGGCGGCGCTCTGCAATCTGATAGAGGACAACGATGTCGTCCTGATGGGCGTCTGTGGCGTCTGGGGTCATCGCGCTGCGGATATGGCGCGTCGCTATGGCGCCGATGTGCGCTATGTGGAGGCGAGCTTTGGCCGGGCGCTGACGCTGGAGGAGATTCGCTTTGCGTTCGATACACATATGCCGCGCGTGTTCTTTGTGGCGCAGGGGGACTCCTCGACGGGAATCCTGCAGCGGCATATACGGGAGATCGGTGAGCTGTGCCGCCAGCACGATTGCTATCTGGTTGTGGACGTTGTGGCCTCGCTCGGCGGCACCCACTTTCTCATGGACGAGTGGCAGGTGGATGTGGCGTATACGGGCTCACAGAAATCGTTGGGCGGCCCGGCGGGTCTCACGCCCATTTCGTTTAGTAAACGTGCCTTGACCCACATCCGGCAGCGCAAGTCCAAGCCGAAGGTCTACTACTTCGATGCGCTGCTCATCGGACAGTATTGGGGCTGTTATGGCACGCCGCGCGTCTATCATCACACGATCTCGTCCACACTGCTCTATGGCTTGCGGGAGGCGCTGGCACACTTCTGTGCGATGGGCCTGAAGAATGTGGTGCAGCGGCATCAGGAGTGCTCCGTTCGGCTGCAGCTGGGCATTGAGGAGCTGGGCCTGGAGATGTTTGTGCAGCACGAGCCGGATCGTTTGTCCACAGTGAACACGATCAAGGTGCCCTTTGGCGTCGACTGGAAAAAGGTCGCCGACTATGCGATGCGCAAGTGAGTCAACAAAATGAAGTTATTTTTCTAAAGTCTAAAGTTTGCAAACGCTGATTGTTTGTTTCTCTCAATTGCAGATACACTCTAGAAATAAGCGGCGGCTTGGGTCCCACAGTGGAGCATGTGTTTCGCATTGGGCTGATGGGCGAGAATGCCACACTGGAAAAGGTCGATATGGTGCTCAGCATTTTGAACGAGGCCATTCAGAGCATAAAGCTGCGAGCAGTCAAAGCGGAACGCTCCAAAATATGATAATGATTGACAGATACATCTGATAGCTTGTACTTTTGTTTTCCTTTCTCATTCATTGCTGTTGCGCTTAAAAATAAATGTTTGAAAAACTAATTAGAAGACTTTAATTGGCACAGTAAATTCCCGCAAATTTGAATTGCAGCGCGCTTTTGGCTTAACAGCAAAATCTTAATATATGTTAGGCTCAGAAAAGCACTGTTAATATTATTACTTGCACACTTCTTGAAATGTGCACCAACTAACATGGCAGGTGAACGAAATTTCATGCTGGCAAAAACAAATTAATCGTAAAGCTGTCAACATAAGCGCCCTAATTAATTAACAGTTTCAATGTTAAGCTCAAAAAGCAAATTAGCCGGTGAACAGAATTCCTCGTTGCACAAAATCAAACATTGGACGAGCGATAGCAGGTGATGAATGTAAGCGTTTATCGAACTTTACAACACATGACTGAAAATTCGCAAGATTTGCCGGTGAATTGAAGTTTTTCTTTTGTCAAAAACAAAGATTGTACGAGTAGATAGCTTATAAATTTATTGAACGCCAAGAGAGTTGACTCTCGGCCCGTTCAAGCGCCTCGCACTATACATACAGAAAAAAAAAAGTTTAAAATTGTACACTTAAATGTTTATTGTTGTTGTTGTTGTGTGGTATGGAAATCAACTCTACTTGAATCGACGTCCATTTTTTAGGCATACAATAGTTGCTACCGCTACGCTACGTTAATTAACCCTGCTTCTGGGCCAATTCACGAGCCTTGGCGCGCTCCAGCTTGGCAATGCGAGCCAAACTCTTTGAGCCGAGAATACCACCGCCCCAGTGGCGACGGATCTCCTCGTGGCGCTCGTTGAAGTTGGTCTTCACAACCTCCAGCACCTTGCCGAAGTTGGCCTTGTCGTTGTTGTCAACGCTGGTAAGGGCCAGGGCAGTGCAGGTCTTGCGGCGGACCAGACGTCCCAAACGGGCCTTGCCCTTCACAATGCAGTAGGGCACGCCCATCTTGCGGCACAAAGCGGGCAGGAAGAGCACCAGCTGCAAGAAAGAGAGAAAACAACAACAATGAATATGCATATATATAAACACGTGCTTTTGTGTTTGGGATGGGACAGTGTCTGCACCAGTGTTGCCAATCGTTTTTTTTCTTCTTCCTTTATCAAATGTGTACGTTTTGCTAGTGAAAGTTGTTTGTCAATTTTATATATTGAATTGATGTCGCTGTAAGCGTCCATTTTTATAAGGGAACTCAATTACATATTTTCAAATACACGAAATAAGTTGTGAGCCACTGTGTAAAGCTTAAAATTTTAATCTTTACTAGTAATTGATCTTGGGGTACTTTAAAAATTCAGATTGAGCGTATTAGAATAAAAAAGCACGTTTCATAAGCCATAAACAAATATTTTAGCAACGAAACAACTTGACTGTCAACAAAATATGTATAATAAATTAATGTTGCTCGAAGTGCTTCCTGCATTATGAACATTTAAAATATCACAAAGTAGCTTTTTTCTGCATTATTCGCACGTCAAAAGTAGCTGTTTTTAGCTCGCACTAAATTTGGCAACACTGAACACACACATACAAAAAAAAATTTCAGCTGTCAAATTACCACATGTTTCATGTTTAAACACGATTCAGTTGAAGAAATTCATATTAACATCATTAAAGGGGGGAGTGGGAATTGAATTGTTATTTAGAGATTTGAGGACAAGCTTTACCTCTAGGGGATCCACATCGTGAGCGATGACGACCAGCTGGGCTTTCTTCTGCTCGATGAGCTTGGTAACGGTGTTGGTACCGGCAGAAACATAGCTGGGCTTCTTCTTGGGCTCAACTTCCTTGCCCCTGGCCTTAGCCTCGGCGAGCTTCTTCAAGCGCTGCTTCTTGGCCAGCGGCGACTCTGGACGATATTTCTCCAGCAGCTTGAACAGCTTCACGGCGGTGGTCTTGTCCAGCGTCTGGCTGAACTGGTTGATTGGTGGCGGCACCTTAAGACGCTTCTGCAGCACAGCCTTCTGGCGCTGGACGCGAATGTATTTGGGCCAACGCACGAAACGCGACAAATCACGCTTGGGCTGAACATTCTGGCCTGCGGAAATGATGGGGGAAATAAACGCTGAGCTGTCAGTGTTTTGCAACTTTACTTACCGATGCCGAAGTTCTTGGGACGCTTCTCGAAGAGCTGGTTGACAACTTTCTTGACCACCGGTTTCTTCACGGCCAATGGGGCTGGGGCCACCTTCTTGGTCACTGGCTTCTTCTTTGGCCTGGGCTGTAACATACATATAAATGTCATACAGTTTCAGTTTCACAAACACAAACAATAACACAAATAAAAAAATGGTGGAAAAAAATTCGTGATAAAACACTTCGCGACACTTTCGGCACAACAAATTTGTAGCTTATTTGGTTGATTGGGATTGTTTACCTTCTTAACAACCATTTTCAAGCGGTTTTATGCAGAGATGCTAACAAAAAAAGCAGATTATATTGCAGGTCGTTGAAAAGACCAGCTTTACGTCTGCCCGTTAGAAAGGTAAAGGAATTGCGAGAGCGGCGGAAGTAGCTTGCTTGTCAAAGTTGACATTTCAGCATGGCAGGGTTGCATTTTTGACAGCTGCTCACATAGGGCGCACACAGTGTTGCCTGCGATAGTATTCGATATGTCGAATGTTCGTAAATACTAGCATGCAAATAGAAAAATACCTCAAATACTTGCAGTGCACTAACAAAGCGGCCACACTGTATTAACTATAATTTATCCTACCTGTTGCATTAACATTTGCGCTTGCGCTCAAATGTTACAATTTGCATGTACATCTTTCAAATTAAATAAAGTGCTAAGCAATTGAGGTGCGACGTAATTGTACATTTGGGGCATTTGAATGCCACGCGCAGAGTGCAGTAAAAGGTACGCTGCAATATGCACACACCCCTCCCCCGTGCTGGGCCAGGCCACCATTTTTAATTTCTTTGTTTATTTTGTGTTTCATCTTCGCAGCAACGATCGCCAGCGAATGAGAGTGCATAAACAGATACCGAGAGCGAGTGAAACCATAAACAAAACGCAAATTAGCCAAAAAAAATAAAACGAAGAAAAACAAAAAAAACAATTCCAATGCGCAGCGATAATAGTGTGTGAAAAATGAAGTGAGCGATCCGCATCAACGCAAAATGGCCAGCAATGGGGCTGCTGTTGGCATTGGTATTGGTGCCAGCACTGGTGCCATCAATCATACCCACGCCGTCTGCGTCTGGGAATTCGAGTCGCGCGGCGGCAAATGGCTGCCCTACTCGCCGGCCGTCTCGCAGCACTTGGAGCGGGCGCACGCCAAGAAATTGACCCGCGTCATGCTGAGCGATGCGGATCCCAGCCTCGAGCAGTACTACGTCAATGTGCGCACCATGACCCAGGAATCCGATCACGAGTCGGTTGCGGGCGCAGGCGCGGGGGCGGGCCTCCTTACCATCGGTGTGCGGCGCATGCTCTACGCTCCCAGCAGTCCCGCCGGCAAGGGCACCAAGTGGGAGTGGTCCGGCGGCAGTGCGGACAGCAACTGCGACTGGCGGCCCTACAACATGCATGTGCAGTGCATCATTGAGGATGCTTGGGCACGAGTAAGTACATACTACGTTATTTTAACTATTCCAATTTCATCATTTTATGCAAGAAGTCCAGAAGGAGCGATAGCTTAGGCATCCCTGCAGATAATCTGTGCACTACTTTTAATTGCTTATAATTTTATAGTGTGTGTCTAGTTTTGTCTATATGCATATACATATGCATATTTTGTATTTAATTGATTAATGTCATACACTGATTGCACTTAATCGCTAGAATGTATTTGCCATACATAAGTTATGAAATTATTTTTAAATTTTTATTTCAATTCATAAATTTCAATATTTTCCTGTGTCGACCGTTTTTAGTTTGAATTAAATAAATGACTACGTTCTCTAATTGAGTCTATTTTAAGTGCAATCGCACATGATTATCAACATTATTGCTGAGGCATAAAAATATATTTGTTTCCATAACTACTTCATTTGTGTATTGTATTATTTTCAAGTCTATGCGCCGTTATGTTTGTAGCTTAAGATTTATATTTTTCCAATACGCATTGATTGTATTCAAGTTGAACTGATTTGCATTGAGTATGTATTAATACAAATTGAACACTTTTGCAGGGCGAACAAACATTGGATCTGTGCAACACGAACATCAGCCTGCCCTATACGATCAACTTCTGCAATTTGACGCAAATGCGCCAGCCAAGCGGTCCGCTGCGTGGCATACGCCGTACACAGCAGGCGCCCTATCCGCTGGTCAAGCTGACGCCGCAGCAGGCGCTGCAACTGAAGGCCACCAGCAATGGCCACGATTATGCAGCAGGTCAGCAGCAGCAACGGAATAATAATACGCTGCCCAAAATGGGCGCCATGCTGCCGCCGATGCACAGACAGCAGCATCCGTTGCCCATGTCGGTGAGCAGCAATGCGCACAATCATCATCATCAACAGCAGCAGCAGCAGCAGCAGCAGCAGCAACAGCAACAGCAACATCAGCAGCAACAACATCAACAGCAGCAGCAGCTACATCAGCAGCAACATCATGCCCAGCAGCAGCAGCAGCAGCAGCAACGCAAGCCGCACAAGAAGCACAGCGAAATATCCACAACAAATCTGCGCCAGATACTCAACAATCTAAACATCTTTGGCAGCAGCACCAAGCACAGCAACAGCAGCAGCAGCAACAACAGCAGCAGCAGCCACAACAGCAATCATTTGACGTCGGCAACAGCGGTTAACGCTAATGTTGCCGGCTCCACGCTGCATTTGATGCAGCATCAGGCGCACTTCTCGCACAGCGGCAAGAGCATGCTCACCTCCTCGATGAACAGCCATCACAGCCGTTGCTCGGAGGGATCGCTGCAATCGCAGCGCAGCAGTCGCATGGGTTCGCATCGGTCGCGTTCGCGGACGCGTGCCTCCGACACGGATACGAACAGCGTCAAGTCGCATCGACGGCGGCCGAGCGTCGATACGGTCTCCACCTATCTCAGTCACGAGAGCAAGGAGAGTCTGCGCAGTCGCAATTTTGCCATATCTGTGAACGATCTGCTTGACTGTTCGCTGGGCAGCGATGAGGTGTTTGTGCCATCGCTGCCGCCATCATCGCTGGGCGAACGGGCGCCGGTGCCGCCGCCACTGCCCATGCCACATCATCAGCAGCAGCAACAACAACAGCAGCAGCAGCAGCAGCAGCAGCAACAACAACAGCAGCAGTTGCAGCTGCAGCAACAGCAGCAGCAATCAATCGCTGGTTCGATTGTGGGCGTGGACCCCGCCAGCGATATGATATCGCGCTTTGTCAAGGTCGTGGAGCCGCCGCTCTGGCCCAATGCCCAGCCCTGCCCCATGTGCATGGAGGAGCTGGTGCACTCGGCGCAGAATCCTGCCATATCGCTGAGTCGCTGCCAGCATTTGATGCATCTGCAGTGTCTCAATGGCATGATTATTGCCCAGCAGAACGAGCTTAATAAGGTGAGCAGAATAACTATTGTTATTATTTATTATTTGTATGCCAAACACTACAAGTTAAAGCTTATAACATTAATCTTAGGTATTTGAAAGGTATTTAAATGGGTTCGCTTTAACTTTACATAATTGTGAGAAATTTTTTTATTTACTTTTCAATTTATTTATCTGCAGTAGAATAAATGTTTAAATAAAACATTTATTCTACTATTTAAAAAAAAAAACAAAATTATCGTCCACAGTTAATACTTTTTCATTGCCCAAAATTCTAAGATTCAGATTTTTGATATTGCTAGCTCGCTCTTAATCATGCCAACTCTCTTTTTATATATCACAGCAGAACCTGTTCATCGAGTGTCCCGTTTGTGGCATTGTGTATGGCGAGAAGGTTGGCAATCAGCCCATTGGCAGCATGTCCTGGAGCATCATAAGCAAGAGTTTGCCCGGCCACGAGGGTCAGAACACCATACAGATTGTATACGAGTGAGTCAAATGGTGCTTTGTCTCTATCTTCAACTCACACACAATCTATTATGTATTGCAGTATTGCGTCTGGTCTACAAACCGCCGAGCATCCGCATCCGGGTCGTGCCTTCTTTGCGGTTGGATTTCCGCGCATCTGCTATTTGCCGGACTGTCCGCTGGGTCGCAAGGTGTTGCGCTTCCTCAAGATAGCCTTTGATCGGCGTTTGCTGTTCTCGATTGGACGTTCGGTGACGACCGGTCGCGAGGATGTCGTCATTTGGAATAGCGTCGATCACAAGACACAGTTCAACATGTTTCCGGATCCCACCTATTTACAGCGCACCATGCAGCAGCTCGTCCATTTGGGCGTTACCGATTAAATTAAGCAGCTGCTGCTGCTATACTACTCTCAAGTTCTCGCTCTTCCATGTCCTTTTTTTTTTGAAAAATCTCAATGTGTGTGCAATTTTATTTGAGTTTTTGTTTTAACTTTATTGTATTACTTTATTTATGTTTTTTTTTTGTTTGTGTATACATTGTATGTGTCCGCCAGCGTTCGAGCTGCTCGAACCCTAAAACAAGAAACGCAAATGTAAATGCAATTTCCATTTTGAATTCTCCATTTTATGAGACGGATCTGTTCTTCCAATTTGTAGTCGTTAAGTGATGCGTACATATCATGTATTGTATTGTGTATTTTATTTACATAGCATATAGACATATGTAGTATATAGTATATAGTCTATAAGGCCATGCATTCTCCTCTCACTGTATTGCCACACTAGGAATTTGAGAACCTATTAGTATTAGTATTATATGTGTATTTTATCTAAGCAATCTAAGTGTTAAGCTGTGCCAAAATTCTCAAATGTTAAATGTTTCTTCATTAACTCGAATTTATAACACATATCTCAGTTCAGTATAGTTTGCTTACAACGTATTCAACAGCCATAGCAATGCACTGGAGAGTATTAGTTACAGAACTGTCAAATATCATTCGAATGTTAATTTTCCTTATTATTTTGTAATTATGATAAATCATTTGTATTACTTTGTCATTCCTAACATTTAAGCGAATGTCCCCTCATGTGATTTTATTTGAAATAGTTTTTCATTTAGATTCTTAAAAGCATCAATTCATAACTTCTTAAAATAGCTACAAATGAAAAGACTTATAAGCTCCCCATTCATATTATGTTCTTGTGAATGACGAACTGGAAAATATCCATATATCATAATCGCTATTTGTACACGTTCATTAAGCTCATTCGAATGATAATTTCAGCTGCCATTCCTAATGTTTCTTCCATTTGATGAATTTATTTGGAATTATGTCTTTAGGCGCAATCAACACATAAACTATTAGTAACTAATACTTACATATGTATTTTAAAACATATTCATTATAGCACACACTCATACATTTATGTATGCTATTATATATTTGCACACATTATATAATACATATAGTTTTTTTTTTAAATTGTTGCTTTCATATTGATATCATCTCGACGACATTCTCGAACATACGATACTATACATAAGTATATATATATACATAAATAAGTATATAGAGTTATATACTGCATACATACTATATCTATATATAAGGACAGCTATTGGGCATGCCCGTTTATAATATAACTAAGTTGTATTTAGCACTGATTAGTTGTTAGTGAACTGCATTCAGTATGGCATTAATTTAGCTATAACTATACAAGTTTATATACAAATTTATACTCTACTGTATACTTAGTTTATAATAAAAAGCTGCATAAATGTTTTAATTCAATTATTTAAATTTCGCTCAACATATTTTATATTTGCCGATTTTAAAAGGAATATTATTTGAAATATTTACTTTGCTTATTTAATACTTTGTATAAACTCAATCAGAATCGGAACACGATTTCTAATATTGACTATCGATTAGAAATTGACTTGTTCTTTGAAGACCTTTTCCTTTTTATGGATGTTCGATTGTATGTTTTAGATATATTTTTGTATATATTGGGGTCAAGTTCAATTCAAGTTTTTGTACAGTTTGTTTTTGCAACAGCTGATGTACTTATATATATATATATATGTATATGGCGGATCACCAGTTGCGTGTGATATCAAGCTGCTCGTTTTTCTTCACCTTTAAGGAATTTTGGAACCACAGCAGGGAAAACCAATTAGGTTTCATCTTAAAGTACTATCGGTGTAAAATTCGAGCCGTTTTGTTCACAGAATTTCAAGTACAATTTGTTGACTATTGTAAAAAAAACATTAATTCGTTCTGATTTGAAACTTAACCGTTAATATACAAAAAAACATAAAATGTGTGTAAAATATTCTACAAATTCTTTAGCAGAAGTACAATATTTGTGATTTGCGATTACGAAAGAACGTTATTGAAATGTGAATGCAGATTTTGACAACGCTTGAGTACAAAATTCGCTATTAATGATTTATTATACTCTCTTCGAAGAAAATATATTAAGTTTGTGCTGAAGTTTGTAAAGCATAGTAGGAAGCGTCGGACACCCCCAAAAGTTACTGCCAGTATGCTTAGAATGACAAAACAAATTGATTTAGCCATGCCCGTCTGTCCGTCTGTCTGTCTGGCTGTATGTATGGGATCTAGTCCCTCAGTTTTTGAGCTATCGTGATAAAACTTTGCACTGAGACTTATTATTCAAAGGGACAGCACATTGGTCGGAACCAGCTGGATCGGACCACTATATATTATAGCTGCCATACAACTGGAAGTCGGTTTTGGCCATAAATCCCATGTTGTTAAAGCTATCGCCCTAAAATTCCTTGTACACTTGAACATCGTTATAGTTTATTAATGTTTAAAATTTCATATCGATTGAGTTATAATTAGCAAAGATATGCGTCATTAAATTTTCGGTGGTGCAGTTGGCAGAGTGAAAATTACCTAAAGTTTCGAAAAGAACCTTACCCACTTCTTTTTATTAAATTCGAATAATTTTAAGTTTTTGAAATAACCAATTAACTATTAAGGTGTTCTATCTGGCTTGATTTTGCAGTCGTGCTTAGTGATGTGTGTTCGTGTCACGCCAGAAAGCACGCCACGCACGTTTGTATCTCCATTTGGAATTCACGCACACACAAATGGAATTCAAATCAACTGCACTTTAATTGCGCAGTCAGTGTTTGTTGTTGTTGTTGTTGCTGTTGTTGTTGTTGTTGCTGCTGCTGCTGATGTTGTTGTCAGCGACAAATTTAGCGCGTCCAAGGTTTACTTATTTAGCGATTTCGCTGTGAATCACTTAAAATAAATTAAAATCAATTTTTGTGCATTTTTCATGCGTGATCTTTTCGCTCGCTGTCTGCTTTTGCAGCATTATGTTGGCCACAAAAGTTGCTGCTGTCCTTTTATGGCACTTGTGTGTGGCAGCCACTTGTGGCAGCTTGTCGTCTGCCTACGCCGCTGACGTCAGCATCCCCGCCTCCCCTCCTCCCCCCTTGCCCCACTCCCACTTGACCCACTCCTTGTGCCCTGAGCAAGGACAGCTCAACCTTCACTTGGTGGTTGCATCACTTTCACTACTGCATCAGCAATTGTTGCTGCAGCAGCTGTTGCTTTGCTTGCGTGTTAGAGCCGCAGTTGCCCCTTGTTGCCGCTCTGCAAAATGTTGCAACAATGCAAAAAATACAAAATTTTGAAATTTACATAAATAAATAAAGAAAATTATAGTTCTGGACAGGCATTATTAACATATAATTAATAATAATTGAAAATAACAATTAAAAACAATTCTCAAACACATCAAATGTGTACTTAACAACTGCTACATTGTTTCTAATACTCTGCTCAAAAGCTACTAAAAGGGTGTATACAAATTCCTTGCATTAGCTGAGCAGCAAAAAGTGTGCTTTATATTTTGTAAAGAAATGAAATTTTAATGATTTATTTTTTAAGGACAGATGTTAAATGTTACTTCAAAAATTTGTGGTATAATTTTGTTATCTGTCCTTTTATTTGAATTTTTTTTTTTAATTTAGAGTGCTATACATTTTTGGTTAAATTAAAAAAAATAAATGTTCAAAAATATGCATGCATTATTTTCCATCAAACTTAAAAATATTTGAGCATGCTCTGAAGCTTTTCTGAGCGTATTATATTGGTGCAATAATTTTAGAGTGATATTGCCTTAAGTTCTATGAGCTTTTTATGAATGTGTTAAAGGACACATAAGGACTCTATTACAATTTACAACCAGTTGATTTATCGGCTAGTTTGAATTTGAATTGAATTGAATAAAAAGTGCTCAAAATGTGAATCATAGCTCAAATCTGAACTGAAATTTGTAATATTTAGAGCTATATTCTCAATCATTCTTCATTTTTCAAAACACACTAATATCAATTTGTTTAAATTTACAGCATTTGTAAAGAATAATACCATCAAGGACACGATTTATGTTCGAAACTGTGAAAGCGCAGCTACTTAATGAAAATAATGATTAAAAAAGTTATAATTATAATAAAAGATAGTTGAGTTTGTAAGAGCTTTATTTAGTGAGCATCTGCTGCATCTTTTATTTTTGTATATTTTCAATCAGCATAAAATATTCTATAAAACATTTGTGTATGTAAAAATTCTTGGACTGTGGCTAGGTATCTGCTAGTCGAGCAGTCTTCTGTTGTAGCTATTGTTGTTGTTGTATGTTGCTGTTGTTGTTTGTTGCTGATCTCCTTGTGCCAGTTGCATGCTGAAAATGTTTTCCTAGAATTTTGCAGCATTTCATTCGATTTCATTTGATTGACACTGAACGTTGACGTTGACATTCAATGCGCACAACGCACACACACACTAACACACACACACACACACACACACACACACACACACACACACACACACGCACAACAATTGCGTGCATCATTTAACTCATCCACTGGTTTCTACATATCCAGCCAGTGGTTTTGGCCAAAAACTGCACAACCCACTGACCATGTGGCATTCACTGCTTTTTTGTTTGTTTTCGTTTTCGCCTGCTTTTTTTTGGGTGCTTTGTTTTTGTTTTTGCTTTTGATTTTGGAGCTGGCTGCACATTTTTGGGCTTGTTGCAAGGGCGCAGACAGCAGCAGCCTTATCGAGGGATCTGCTAAGGAGAAACGGTAAACTTGTTCATTTTCACATATGGAAAATCGACATATTGTATAACTTACTTTCCCACCGATAAGCATATTCCAATCTGGTTGCAACACTCACAACAAACATATATGCACAAATGCAACAAATTGTGCATCAAATCGAGAACATTTACTTATATATAGTAAGAACGGGGTTCTTATTTTTAAAAATTTCTTTCAATTCAATTCGAATTTTAAAGTAGGTTTCGTTCCTTATAAAAAAAGATTCTTCTGGTTTTCAGCATAATAAGAAAAAAATCATTTACATTTTTTGGTATCCATTTTTATTTGCACCTAAGAATAATATTAATATTTGTTGTTAATTTGCTCGTGATATAAAAACTGTTGGGCCTTAGTATATATTATACTCATATCTTATATAATTGCTCTACAGTTCCTTAAGCATTGAACATAAACAATTTTTAATTTCACCTATGAATATTTAAGAGTTTATAAAATGTACTTAATTTGAATAAACTTCCAAGCTTGCCGCAATTTACGAACTTAAAAAATAAGTTTTATTATAAGACATGTATTTCCTATTAGCATATTAAGTACGAACATCTTAGAATATCAGAATATTTTTCTTAGTGTACGCACTTATTGCGTAGTGAATACATGAACCCTAAAGAGTTATCGATTAAAATGCTGAATATCGAAAAACAGAATTACCAGATATTTGAATTATGCATATAGCACATACTCAATTGTCAGTTGATATTTTGTACTCAGTGGATAACGGAGTAGCCCTGGTTTCCCAGTGACAGTGACATTGGGAGCGACAACTGTGTAAATTCTTTTATAATTTCGTTAAGTCAAGTCTAATTCGAGCAAAATGTCTTTCGCTAATCGTGTTTCGAAATCGGCGAAAACAATGCCGAAAAATACGTTTGAAGAGTGTTTGGTTAGCTGCATGGCGGAAAATGAAGAAAAGCCGGATGAAAAGAAAATGTTTGTCTTGAAATTGGCGATCATACAGGAGGATGAGAACGAAGTCGCCGCCGAGCAGGAGTACCTGAAGGAGCTGGCCACTCTGAAGGAGCAGTTCTCCAAGCTGCAGCTTTCCAGCACTCCGCCAGCTGAGGAGTATGCCGCACTGAAGTCCAAGGAGTGTGCCTCGCCGGGTGAATCGCTGGCCAGCAGCTTCTTGGATGAGAGCAGCATCGATCCGGGCAACGGTAGCCTCTTCGCCACATCATCCTCGTCCAGCGACAATGAGCTCCAGCTGGGCTACTTTCTGGCTACCAAGGATGACTGATTCGGCTGTCCCAATGAAATAAAGCAAACGCCACTGAAACGGACTCTGATTTCGGTTATAGTCTGCCAATTATAATTAAGATTTTTAGTATTATTAAAATACTTATTTGATGGGCCTTTATGCAATGCCAGCAAAGTTTGCGGCTGCTGTAATTATAGTATGTATAATTTAGTAATATATTTTATAATATAATATAATTATGTAATATTTCTAGACTTCCTGCGCATTTATATACATGTTAGAATATGTACAATAATAATTGGTATGCCCATCAATGATCAAATTAAAAGCATTTCAATTGTGATATCTTTCATAGAATAAAATTGGATCGCAATATTTATTAAATAACAAATACACTTTTTAAAGCAAAGAATAATAAATGATTATTATTATTATTCCTAATACAACTTCAAAGTATACAATAAAATGTTTGGTCATAGCTAAATAATATACATTTATTTTGTTGCTTATCAGACTGTATATACATTTAAGTATTAACAACCTTGCAGTCGGACTTAGTCGACTGCGCAATACTCTGCTACACATTTAAGGACAGTTGAAAACGGATGGAAAACAACCTCTTTGCAGGAACATGGGCGGAGGCTTTTGTGGGTGTGGCCTCTGCAGAAGCTTAATAGTTATCTGCCTTCCAAGTCGAAGGACTCTAGCGCCGATCCTAATAAATATATACATACCTTTTGCACTGACGGGAGAATACGAGAACTAATATTCCAAATATAAACAAGTAAGAGTGCTCTAGTCGGGAGTGCCCGACTACGAGATACCCTGAACCCAGTCCTTACAATCATTCGTACTACTCTAAACTCACACATGCTGCAGTACAAGCAGTACAAGCAGTGCCAGCGGTTTAAGCAGTTAGCTTGCTCTTTCGCTGAGCCCCACACAATGGAAAGTTAAATCTTAAATAACTTCTGTGTTTATTGTCCGATCATATTGAAATTTTTGGGGCAAACAATTGTCGATAATATGTGTTACCAAACCAAACTGCAAGGTCGTACCTTCAAAAATGGGTTTTTTTAACTTTTGGGGGGTTTGGGGGGTGGTATATTTGTTACATGTGTATGCTATTCGAGATTATACATGTCAAATTAGGGGCCTCTAGCTCTTATAACTTGTAAGTTATATCCAAAAAACGCTGGTCTGAAATCGAAATTTATCGATAACTTTTGAACGGGACAAGCTATCGATAAATTTTAATAAACTTGATCTGTCCCGGGATTAGGAGAATGGATTATGTTCCAAATATGAAGTCTCTAGCTCTTGTAGTCTCTGATATCTGTGTGTTCATACAGACGGACGGACAGACAGACAGACGGACATGGCCAGATCGACTCGGCTGTTGATACTGATCAATAATATATATACTTTATATGGTCGGAGTTGCTTCCTTATGCCTGTTACATACTTTTGCACAACTCCATAATACCCTTTTTACCCATTTTTAATGGGTTCAGGGTATAAAAACGAACGAACACAGCTATGTCGATTCGACTGTTATTGATCAAGAATATATACATATACTTTAAATGCCAATTGCATACTTTATACACTTTCAACACATTACTAATGGGCTCAGGAGTATAATAAATAAAACAAATGGGAAAGGAATATCTTCGACTTGCCGAAGATTTTATACTCTTTTCGAACCTTTAGGCAATTTTCACTCTGCCAACTGCACCACCGACATATATAATGACACATATCTTTGCTAATTATAACACAATCGATTCGAAATTTTAAACTTTGATGAGTTATAAGAATGAGTGTACAAGAAAATTTAAGGCGATAGCTTTGAAAACATGGGATATATGGTCAAACCCGACTTCGAGTTGTATGACAGCTATAAGATATAGTCATCCGATCCAGCCGGCATCGACTAACGTCTTGTCTCTTTAAATAATAATTATCTGTGCAAAGTTTCATCGCGATAGCTTTGAAAACATGGGACTTATGGCCAAAACCGACTTCCAGTTGTATGGCAGCTATAAGATATAGTGGTCCGATCCGGCCGGTTCTGACAAATGTGCTGTCCCTTTAAATAATAAGTCTCAGTGCAAAGTTTTATCACGATAGCTCAAAAACTGAGGGACTAGTTTGCATACATACAGACAGACAGACAGACAGACGGGCATGGCTAGATCAATTTGTTTTGTCATTCTAAGCATAGTGGCAGTAACTTTTGGGGGTCTCCGACGATTCCTTCTATGCGTTACAAACTTCAGCACAAACTTAATATACTATTTTCTTCGAAAAGAGTATAAGAATATTTCAGCTAACAAGATTCACAATAATTAGTTAAGTCTACCCGATGAGTAAAGTCCTTGCCACAGCAGTTGTGCAACTGTTGAGAGTGCATTGAAGGTTATGTCTGTCTGAGCTGTCTGTGGATTGCATTGTTGTTGCTGCTGCTGCTGCTGTTGTTGTTGTTGTTGTTGTTGATTCCTTGTGACAAACTACACACGCACACACACACACGCACACAAGCGACATTTTGCGACGAGGCGAACCACATCCGGAGTGGAAAACTGGGAGTCAACCGCTGCCCACAGCTCCTCAGCCCCCGTCAGCGGGATAGTTGCTGTTTGTTGTTGTTGCTGCTGCTGTTGTTGTTGTTGTCGCTGCTGCTGCTTTGGCGCCTATCTCTCTGCTCAGAGGCGAGCCTAAATGCAGCGACACTTGACGCTTGCACAATCAGTTAAGAGCCTCCGCTCGTGCCAAACGGTTGTGCGCATCTTTCAGCCCAGTTCATAAATACCCAGCTACAACAACAACAACAACAGCAGCAGCAACAACAGCAACCAACTATTAACAATTGCAGCAACCAATTTTGCTTAGCAACATTTTGTGTGTTCATTTTTTTTCCACGTGCGTTTCTTTTTTTGTGTGTTGTTGTTGCAACAATTCGAACTCGAAACTTCGCGTGTGCCGGCAACAACAACAAAACAGTTATAGTTGTTGCAACCGCAAATCAATCAAAAGTTTTGTGCCTACCCCCGTCGCGCCCCAAACAACAACAACAACAAAGCTCGATCGTTTCTAGAAAATAAACGCAGTCGCGTAATTTAAGCTCTTTCCGCACTAATACCATTTCAATATTTGCATAGCGCTTTGTCTTTTCTTTTTTTTGTTGTTTTTCTAATTTTTATCTAATTGTTGTTTGTGCTTGTGTCTGGCTTGTTTGCTTATTTTAAATTGTTGTTGTTGCTGTTGGTCTTCAGCTTTGTGTGTTTGTCTCCAATTACAAAAGCCGCGACGTTGTCGACATCTCTGATAAGCAGCAGCAGGTGAGGATATGCCAGCAGTTAATGCACACACACACACACACACACACACACACACACGCGCACACACACACAGTATGCAGTTGCATCCACATCAGTGCTGCCCTGTTTTGGCGAGCGATTTAAAGGCTAGTTTTTTTAGTGAGCAGCCGAAAATCCATTTTGAATAATTTTTAAACTCTTTTCGAAGAAAATAGTATATTAAGTTTGTCCTGAAAATTGTAACGCATAGAAGGAAGCGTCGTAGACCCCTAAAAGTTACTGCCAGTATGCTTAGAATGACAATACAAATATGATCTAGCCATGTCCGTCTGTCTGTCTGTCTGTCTGTCTGTATGTATGTATGCGAACTAGTCCCTCAGTTTTTGAGCTATCGTAATAAAACTTTGCACAGACACTTAGTATTCCAGGGGACAGCGCATTAGTCGGAGCCGGCCGGATCGGACCACTATATCTTATAGCTGCCATACAACTCGAAGTCGGTTTTGGCCATATATCCCATGTTTTTGAATCTATCGCTATACAACTGTGCACAGATACTTATTATTCAAAGAGACATCACATTGGTTAGAGCCGGCCAGATCGGACCGCTATATCTTATAGCTGCTTATCTGGCAAAACTGGCAAAGAATTAAATATTCTTAGAACAAAAAAAAAATGTTACGCGACAAAACGATTTTGTACAGCATATGAAATTTCAGTGGTGCAGTTGGCAGAGTGAAAATTGCCAATAGGTTCGAAAAGAGTATAAAATCTTCGGCACGCCGAAGATAATCCTTCCCCACTTGTTTGATATATATAAGGGAAGGGCGAGATTATGTTTCTTATTGGATGTGACACAGAAATCACTTCCAACCTAATTCCAATTTTCTGTGACACCTGTATCAATTTAGATTAGTTTCAAATCTCTTGATATACGCTTACAAATAAATTGTAAAAAACTAAATTCATGATAGGAATTAAATCGTTGTAGATTTGATGAGTAATCTGAATACTCTGTTTCTGCACTCTTTAAATCATTAAGCTAATAATTAGAATTGGACTAAATCTCTACTCAATACTCAATTTGTATTAACTAACTTTTGGGGTATGAAATAAGAGTTGGCAAGAATATTGCAAGACATGGACAATAAAATTAAAATATGTAATTTTATTTTCTCCCTGATACTAAGTTAAACAAGTAAGAGTGCTCTAGTCGGGAGTGCCCGACTAGGAGATACCCTGAACCCAGTTCTGACATCCATTCATACTTGCCTAATAGTGTGCATACATACAGACACACACATACTGCAAGCTGTGCATGCGGTTTAAGCAGTTAGCTTGCTTTTTCACTGAGCCCCACACAATGGAAAGTAAAATCTTAAATAACTTCTGTGTTTACTGTCCGATTTTTCTAAGATTTGTAGGACATAACATTGGCTATAAAATGTGTGACCAAACCAAATTCTAAGGTCGTACCTTCAAAAATGAGTTTTTTGAACTTTTGGGGGGATTGGGGGTGGTATCCAAAAAGTGAAATATTTGTTACATGTGTATGCTATTCGAGATTATACATCCCAAATTTGGGTCCTCTAGCTCTTATAACTTTTAAGTTAAGGCCCAAAAACGCTAGTCTGAAATCGAAATTTATCGATAACATTTAAACGGGACGAGTTATCGATCAAATGAAATAAACTTGATCTGTCCCGGGATTACGAGAACTTATATTCCAAATATGAAGTCTCTAGCTCTTGTAGTCTCTGATATCCGCGTGTTCATACAGACAGACGGACGGACGGACGGACGGACGGACGGACGGACGGACGGACGGACGGACGGACGGACGGACAGACAGACAGACGGACATGGCTAAATCGACTCGACTGTTGATACTGATCAAGAATATATATACTTTATATGGTCGGAGATGCTTCCTAATGCCTGTTACATACTTTTGCACAAAGCCATAATACCCTTTTTACCCATTTTTAATGGGTTCAGGGTATAAAAAAACCTTTCCCTACAACCATTTGAATCGTTTTCTACATTGGTAATCATTTCCGAAAACTAAAATCTTTTGAATTTCGATGTCATCGACAGAGTTTTGGAGAGATTTCCAAAATCTCTAGATATCTTTGTGTCACACACGTTTTTAGATAGAGTTTTAATATGAATTTGGACGAGAAATGCAAAGACCGAACAGCGATACCTTTTTTAAAATGTAGAAAAAAAGCTAAATTGGCAGCACTCTCACACATACATTTGCATATAAATTAAGTTCCACAATGTTCTAAGCGTTTTGCGGTTTTCCTGTTGGCTCTTTGGCGCCATCTAGCGGCAAATCAATCAATCAATCAACGTGATATCGCATTACGTATTTGGGTCTCCCTCTCTCTCGCTGTCTGTCTCTGTCTCCCTCTGACTGGCCTATCGATCGATTAGCTGTGGGCGTTATTATTGTTATTGTTCCACATAAATCAAATCAAATCAAATGCGAAATGAATTCAAAATTGATTTTCGATACAAGCTAAGCGCATTGCCATATTGTGCGTTTTTACGATAGTCTCGCACCAAAATCGTGCGTCTCCTTTACAAAATGCAAACGCTTTTTAATTGGCTCGCGCAGCCGTCAACATTTTTGGGCATTCAAATATTTATGAGTGCGCGCCGTCGCTTGTCATTTATCGTTTATCGATTCGCGTCTCGCGTCTCATATGTTCATTCGGGGCATTGGCCACGCGCCTTCCTACGCGATTCTCAGCGTATGACTCGATGGATCTATCAAATCGAAAGATTACAAATGAAACAACATATGCTAATCTGTGAGTTATGAGTGATGATAGCAAGCTCTAATGAATTGTACCACATCGAATTTGGCCATAATTATGTATACAAAATATGGTTGTATTGTAATTTATAGTTTTTTAAATGTATGAAATTTAAAGTGAGGTTCATAAGCAAGAAAGTATAGAGTAGGGCTATGCATATGCTTCGAAACAAGCAACGAAATTCGAAAAAATAAGCTTAAGAACAGCATATCAATTTCGAATTCAGAATTTACTAGAAATCATGTATCAAGCTGGAAAATCGCTTCAGTCCTGGCAAAATTATGTGATTTTAAAGGTCTACAAGGACATTTCTTGATCACTTGACAATTCACAATTTTCGTTATTTAATTAAAGGAAAAGAGAATTAGTTTTGCAATGATATCTAACTAGTTTTGTAAGTTGTTTCGAAAAAATGAGCAAGCAAATATGGAAATTTCAGGGAAATCTCGCGGGGACTGAGAACTTCTAAAGATTTGAGTTTTCGGAATGGCTTCTTTCCGAATTAGTTAGCGAGGCTAATGATTGTTGTCTGAGCTAAAACTTATTATGCTTAATATATTATCCGTTTTGTTTGTCTTGTTAATACGAAAAAGTAGAAACTAAAAGTGAATTTCTAAGACTATCAGAAAAAATTGCAATTGCTAAGATTGTAATATTCTTGGCAACTCTAATGTCATACCCGAAAGTTAGTAAATACAATTTTCAGCATCTATCATCATTAAGCAGTATTTTAGTAGAGATTTTGAAAAAATGCAAATTGTTATTATGTATGTATGCATTTAACCCATGAAATCCATAAAGATTTATTATGAGTGTAATTTATGACTAGGGATTAAGACAAACTACTAGATATTTAAAACCAGCCCAAATAGATGCCGTGGCACAGGGATTTAGAATTTTGTTGAAAGAGATTTTTGTGTCACATCCGATTGCAATAAATTCATATATATTTTCGAAATATTAATCAAGATTTGGTATATTTTTTACATTTGATTATCCTTTAAAATCTGAACTATTAAGAAAATATGTTTTCATTTATATTAAAAAATCGTTGCATGTTTTTGTTTTTTTTTTCTTGTTCTACTATAATGCTAGTTATCAATGTTATGAAAATTTGAATCTCATCTGCTGATATTTCTTGTTTTAGTTACACATTAGTTACACAGCTGTAACTGGGAATACCTCAATAAACAGTTTCTTCTTTTCCTGAGATAAGTTCATGATTTCTCAATTGACCCTCAATTTGTTTTCGAAGGGTTTTTGGCATTGCCTTTCTTTTTGTTGTTGCTTTTCATACACCTTAATTTCCAAGTTCAACTAAGCTTGTACTTGGACACTGCTGCCCGGTTACGGCTATGACTACTACTACGGCTCCAGCTCACATCTCCGTCTCCGTCTCCATCTCCGTCTACGTCTACGTCTCCTTCTCCGGCTTTGGCTTCTACTTGACTGACTGACTGACTGACTGATTGTCAATTGTCAGCCTATTTGCCCAATTGCGGTTTTGAACTTGTTTGGCTTTTGGCTGCCGGACGGCTAACTGCCACGCCCCCCGTCCCCCCACCACCAGCAGCACTTGCAACTCCCCCTTTAGCAACCGTTGCGCGCCCCTTGTGAAGATCGTGCTGTGGATTTCAAATGCCATTTGACCGAACATCGTTGATCTTAACCAAAACTGAAACCAAAATGCGACGCTGGCGGCCGCACAAAAACTAATCACAACAACAGTCAAGCCAATGAGCAGCAACAACTATTACAACAGCAACAACAACAACAGCAACAACAACAACATGGCTCTGTCATTTGCCATGTTTCATTTTAACCATTTACGGGGGAAATGTCACAACTTGTTTGGGAATCAGTTTGGGCCACTTGGGGACTCGGACTTTGGGGGGCATCCATCTGGTTCGCCTCGTCTCACCACTGCACTGCAATAAAAAATGCTTAAACAACACACACACACACACACACACACACACACACGCACACACACACACAGGCAAGCACACAAATCATGATAAATTGAAAATAATATTAACGAATCTATGTACGTACGAATCTACACTTGAGAAACCGCAACGGCATCAACATCAAATGAATCAAAATGAAAAATGCATTCGCATTTGTAGTAGGCAACAAGTAGCAGTCACTTACCGACTGATCGACTAGCACATACCCTGTGTCATCTGCTACACTTAGCGAAATAGTCGATCTTTTTTATTTTATTTGACTATTATTATTAGCTGTACTTTTGCATTTTCGTTCAATAATAAACTTAAGCTTTTGCTTCTAATTAAAATATATAAATTTTAAAATTTAAAATTTTAATTATTATTGATTATTTTAATATTGATAATCCACTAATTTCTGTGTCCAATGTTATAAATATTTAAAATTCAAAATCGAGCGTTAATGTAATAAAAATAGCACAATAATTCTTGAATTAAGTATAAAAGACTTATTTTAAGCAAATTTTTATTTTAATACACGCGAATTATTTTAAAAATGGATTTCTTAACATAAGTTTTACAATTTTTAACGTTGATTGGATTTTAATAGCGTATGTACTTGGCACAAAATTCTATATATTTTTAGAATTTATGTTTTGACAGATTGATTTGAGATTTTCTATTTATACTTGACATAATTTAACTGCTAGTTATTATAAATTTTGTATGAGCTAATTTAGCTCTTATTAAATACCTCAGAAATAAGAACGTACACAAATTAAAATCGTAATTTTCAGTTTGTATCTAAAATTGTTACTTGCGAGAAGCATTTTCTGTGCTATATTTTGTTTTATTATTCTCCAAAAAATTTATTTTAATATTGTCATTTTACAAATTTCTAGAGAAGAAAATTAAAAGCTTTTTGAAACTATAGTCAGCTGCTTTTGCGGCATTCTAGTTGCTAACAGTACACAAATATTGAAGTCTGGTAAATTTATATTTATATAATATTTTTATATATTTTTATATACTATATAATATGTTTAAACTCAAAAGATATATTTTTTTTAATTTTTTACCGTAAAATCTTCATAGCAAATGTTAATGACATACTTGAGATGTATATAATATGAACATATTTGACACAAGTCGAGCATGCACATATCACAAGTTGTTCACATACAGGGTATGCACAAGTGAATTGCATCATCAGATGGCAGTCAACTGCCGCCTTCAACTGACATTTTCACATTATTTACTTATTGTGCATGCGAATGGTTTTTGCTTTTTGTTGTTGTTGTTGTTGTTGTATTAATTGTTTTCCTTCCTTTCGCAGGAGCCGCCACCGAACGTTGCAAGACTTGTGAGTTGCCATGGAACTGGAATGCGATTTGGGTGCCATACAAAACGAGGAATTGCTGAGGAAAATGGTAAGTAATGATGTGAAAGTCCATCGAAGATATGTACATATAAATATTATCTCAGCTCTTTTGTGTGATATAAAGAAATCGGCTTATGCTGGATTATAATAATATACATAAGTGATATTTGCTCGGCTTCCTTTTTATACCCTGAACCCTTTAAAGATGGGTATAATGAAGCTGTGCAAAAGTATGTTACAGGCATAGGGAAGCATCTCCGACCATATAAAGTATATATATATTCTTGATCAGTATCAAAAGCCGAGTCGATCTAGCCATGTCTGTCTGTCTTCAGATTAAGTTGGTTTCCTTTTATCGATAGCTCGTCAGAAGTTATCGATTAATTTCGATTTTAAACCCTTGTAAGATTAAGTTTGTTTCCTTTTATCGATAGCTCGTCCCGCTCAGAAGTTATCGATATATTTCGATTTTAAACCCTTGTAAGATTAAGTTTGTTTCCTTTTATCGATAGCTCGTCCCGCTCAAAAAGTTATCGATAAATTCCGATTTTAAATTAGCGTTTTTGAGCCATAGCTTGAAAGTTATAAGAGCTAGAGACCTCAAATTCGGTATGTATAGTCTCGAATAGCATACACAAAATCTCAAAAATGAGGCACTCCCGACAAGATCACTCTAGTATATAAAGATCACTCTATAAAATATATAAATTTATTTATTCATTTCTCAAATATGCTTTATTGGTCAAATAATAGGAAAAATACTTTCCATATCTTGGCCAAGGCTGAACAAACTTTAATGATTTATATACTAAATTAAATTTTTTTGGTAATTTCTCAAAAATACTTTATAGATCCAATAATAAAACATTATAAAATACTTTCTATAATTTTGCCAAAGCTGAACTAAATTGTATGATGTATATTCTATATTCTAACTCTCTATCTAAAACATATTTACACTTATTTCTTCGTTATGATTTATCTTCTAAGACAGATATTTATCTTAAACATATAAACTTATTTACTAATTTCTCAAATAATAAAAAAAACAAGTGGGAAAGGATTATCTTTGGCGTGCCGAAGATTTTATACTCTTTTCGAACCGTTAGACATATGCTGTAATAATTCATTTTATCGAGTGGCATTTATTTTTTTTGTTCTAAGAATATTACATTTTTTTCCAGTTGTATGGCAGCTACAAGATGTAGTGGTCCGATCCGGCCGGCTTAGATCAATGTGCTGATATTTTGAATAATAAGTATCTGTGCAAGGTTTCATCGCGATAGCTTTGAAAACATGGGATATATGGCCAAAACCGACTTCGAGTTGTATGGTAGCTATAAGATATAGTCATCCGATCCGGACGGCTCCGTTCAATGTTATGTATATTTGAATAATAAGTACCTGTGCAAAGTTTCATTGCGATAGCTTTCAAAACATGGGAATAATGGCCAAAACCGACTTCCAGTTGTATGGCAGCTATAAGATATAGTGGTCCGATATGGCCGGTTCCGACCAATGTGCTGTCCCTTGGAATAATAAGTCTCTGTGCAAAGTTTTATCACGATAGCTCAAAAACTGAGGGACTAGTTCGCATACATACAGACAGACAGACGGACATGGCTAGATCAATTTGTTTTCTCATTCTAAGCATAGTGGCAGTAACTTTTGGGGGTCTGCGACGCTTCCTTCCATGCGTTACAAACTTCAGCACAAACTTAATATACTATTTCGTTCGAAAAGAGTATAATTAATAAATGAATGGGAAAACCAAGGCCATTCTGAAAGAGTGTAATAGTTTTGAATATCACTTCGGTTTTGACTAACTTATGGCAGTGGAAAATGTTGAAATGCCAAAATGGAATATGAACTTGGGTTAAAACAAGTTAGAACAGCTGGAAGAAGGCGCTAATTGAAGTGGGCGTGGCTTGGCCGTTGAAGAAGCTTATCCAAGTTTCAAGTTTGTTGGCTCGAGCTCATAACATCATCCATTCAAGATTTATGCTGTATTAACATGTTATCGATTTGCCAGCCTCCAAGTGGGCGTGGCATGAAAATCTGAACACTTTTCCTGAAACAGATACCTGCGAGTATATATTGCAAGTTTCAAATCTCTAGCTTCAATAGAGCCAAATTCAAACGGACAGACAGACGGACAGACATTGCACAAAACCAAATAAATAAAAATACCTATTCCATATATAACAACAATCATCGCTAAAGGGTCACATAAAAGTATTAACGAACCCCAAGTAAACAACTTCAATGGAGTCTTGTGGGCCGGGTTTTTCTAAATGGTTCAATGGGAAGAACTGAATTCGATTGCAATTCAATCAAGTGCATCTAGTAAAATGAGACTAGAAATTGAAGAAGTCAACATTAACGATAATTTATTATTTTTGATGGCTTGCAGCACTTTTGGAAAACAATCGCAGTTTACAAGTAGCTTGCATATTCCCAGTTATAAGATTACGAACCAATTTTTAATTAAACCATATCGACTGAACATTCGCATAGAGATGATGACTACTTAAATTTCCGACTCTGATTGTAGCCGCTTGATGAATTTGATCCGAATGAAGAGTTGTTGTTGTTGTTGTGTTGGATGTTGCGCTTGCGATTGCGAATGCGGTGAGCTTGGCGAGTTTCGGGTAGTTGAAAGTATCCCATTCTCTTTGCTTCGAAGACATATGGGTTTCTTGTCAGCTCAGCATAATAGTCATACTTCTCCTCGTTACATTTGGCCTCTAGTCTCTTTTTTCGGTTCTTGATCATTTGCCGATAGGTAACCATCTTGATAATCGAGTAATTTATTAGGTTTTCGAATTTTGTATATTTACGTTGTTAGAAATTTGAGCTGACTGTGTATTTGTTGGAAGCAAAATGTAGACTGATCAAGGTGTAGATTTGACATTTGTCATAGCTGGATGACAATTTAGTCACAACCTATTTGATTTCTTCCTATAATGAAGTGTACGTTTTCATCACATGTGGTATGGCATATTGTAATTGCATTTGTAATGTTGCTGCCAGAAAACATTTACGAATACCACACAAAGAGGAATTGTGAATAAAAGAAATGGATAAATAAATAACTAATATGCTATCAATATTAATTTCTATAGTCCTCACAATCTCACAGTAAAAGACTCAATAATAAGACTTATGTTAGGGAACATGTACTTCTTGGGGAAACAATTGAAAGAAAACAACTTGAAACTCAACAAAACTACTTTAATCCACTTCCTGGGAACATTGCTCACATCAGTTCACTTATCAGAAGAGGACATAAACGCTTACACATAGACCAACTCCCAACTAGAACTACTCTTCCCAAGAGGACACTCCATCGACAAAGTAACGTTCTAAACGCTCAAGGCTCATTTTTGTCATATACCCCATTTTAACTGCAGCCCAGTTAAACAAACCCCTATATCATTATTAATATTTTCACAAAAATCATTGGAATCCGCCCAATTAAAGTAACAAACATAACACATATAAAATATACGAAACACACTAGCGATTTATGTTTATACAGTAAATGACCGTTGACGCTATTAAAATAATCGATTTGAAAAAATAAACTAAGGATTATCTACGGCGTGCCGAAGATTTTTTACTCTTTTCGAACCTTTAGACAATTTTCACTCTGCCAACTGCAGCACTTTCATTAGCTGTAAAAATTGATATCATATGATTTTATATTTTCTATTGAAATATTAAATTTATTTCCAGTTGTATGACAGCTATAAGATTTAGTGGTCCGATCCGGCCGGGTCTGATCAATGTGATGTATGTTTGAATAATAAGTAGCTGTGCAACTTTTCATCGCGATAGCTTTGAAAACGTGGGATTTATGGCCAAGACCGACATCCAATTGTATGGCAGCTATAAGATATAGTGGTCCGATCCGGCCGATTCCGACTAATGTGCTGTCCCTTTAAATAATAAGTCTCTGTGCAAAGTTTGATCACGATAGCTCAAAAACTGAGGAACTAGTTTGCATACATACAGACAGACAGACATACAGAGAGACAGACAGACATACAGAGAGATAGACAGACAGACGGACATGGCTAGATCAATTTGTTTTGTCATTCTAAGCATAGTGGCAGTAACTTTTGGGGGTCTCCGACGCTTCCTTCTATGCGTTACAAACTTCAGCACAAACTTAATATACTATTTTCTTCGAAAAGAGTATAAATATCTTCCATAACTTTGCCAAAACTGAGCTAATTTTCATCAATTCTCTACTTTAAGTATATGAAGTTATTTCTTGATTTGTCAAAAGTTGTATTTAGCTTCGGCTTGTTGTTGCCTCAGCCACCTGTTGCAAGTTCATTGCCACTCGGCTGTCACTGTCTGATTCAGGCATTGCCTTTAAAGCGCAGACGAGAGATTCGATTCGAGAACAAGCTGGAGATTCGCACATCATCCAAAACCGAAGCCGCATCCAGTACCCAGTTCAAGCTGACCAAATTGGGTCATTCATGGGGTTGGCCAGTTGTCTGTCGTCTGTTGTCTGTCGTCTGTCGTCTGTTGTTCTCGTCTCCGTCGACTGTTTCTCATCTGTGTGGGCCGTTAGCGCTGACTTGGCTCAGACGCATTTGCAATTGTCGTTAAAAAGTCGTTAGAAAAATCAATGGAAAAACGATGACGCTGTCGCTGTCGCTTAACTTGGTCAAATGATGTACGAGCAGCGACAATAGAGCAACATCTATATTAATAATCATAATAAATACGTGAATTGTACAAAAATAGCAGCAGCAGACTTTAATCAGCCCACGCAGACGTCGACGCCGACTGCGACGTCGGCAGCGACGTCGGCAGCGACTGCGACAGCGACTGCGACGTCTGCGCTTTAGTCTTACTCTCTCTCTCTCTCTCTCTCACTCTTTCGCTGTCTCGCTTGCTCCTTCTGTGCGGCAAGCAGCCAATTGGGCTGCCTGATAAAGTGGCTTGGTTTGATTCAGAGTTGGGTGCGTGACGTGATCGCTTTCGTGACACGAACATGCACACGAGCACGCACGTGACACAACAACACGACTTTGAGGAATATGTGTGAAGGATATTCAATACGTAATCAAATTATATAAAATTGATGAAAAATTATACATTGCAATCGATCTTCTCTAACTCGAATCTCCATCTGCCACCAAAAGCTAGAATTAGAGAAATATGTCATACAATTAAGCAATGCATATTATTGATCATAGCAAATAGCATTTGAAATTGAAAGCAAAACATTCTTTTAAATTCTAATATCTTTATTTTAGAATGCCTAAAAACTATTTATTTTTGTATGTTAACTTTCTAAATGCAAGAAAATAATTTCTAGAATCATAGTTTTTATACGCTTTTCAAAGAAAATAGTATCTTCAGCTTGAGAAGTTTGTAATGCATAGAAGGAAGCGTCGGAGACCCCCAAAAGTTATTGCCAGTATGCTTAGAATGACAATACAAATTGATCTAGCCATGTCCGTCTGTCTGTCTATCTCTCTGTATGTCCGTCTGTCTGTCTGTCTGTATGTATGCAAACTAGTCCCTAAGTTTTTGACCTATCGTGATAAAACTTTGCACAGAGGCTTATTATTCAAAGGGACAGCACATTGGTCGGAACCGGCCATATCGGACCACTATATCTTATAGCTGCCATACAACTGGAAGTCGGTTTTGGCCATTATTCCCATGTTTTGAAAGCTATCGCAATGAAACTTTGCACAGGTACTTATTATTCAAATATACATAACATTGAACGGAGCCGTCCGGATCGGATGACTATATCTTATAGCTACCATACAACTCGAAGTCGGTTTTGGCCATATATCCCATGTTTTCAAAGCTATCGCGATGAAACGTTGCGCAGATACTTATTACTCAAACATACATCACATTGATTGGAGCCGGCTGGATCGGACCACTATATCTTATAGCTGCTGTACATCTGGAAATAAGTTAAATATTCTTAGAACGAATTTTTACAGCATATGAAAGTGCTGCAGTTGGCAGAGTGAATATTGTCTACAGGTTCGAAAAGAGTATAAAATCTTCGGCACGCCGAAGATAATCCTTTCCCACTTGTTTTTGTTTAAAGTTCTACATTTTATTAATTCCAGGGTGTTTTTTCAAGTTTTTTAAAAATATTTGTTTATGGTTTTCAAAATGCTTGATATTAAACAAAATGTTCTTCGAATAATATTCTATAGTTAGGGACTCAAGTGAACTTCAATGATGTTAAAGATATTGCTTACATTCTTAAAGAGAAAGACTACTTTTCGGATGAGGACAAAGAATTTAAAAAATAAAACTCAAGCCAAAATAGGTTTTTACTGTAGTATAGCAAAGCCTTTAAAGCGATATGCTGAAATATTTTAATTTTTAAAGAATAAATTGATGTTAATTAAGTGAAAAGTTGAGCGTGTCGAGTTGGTAGAGTGGCTCATCTCTAAATTGAGAATGGCTGCTGGATGGATGACTCATGCGGCATGAATCAATTTGGAGTCGCATCTGAACTCGCCTGACCGCCACAGCAAATCCAGTTAGCTCCTTGCAAGCGATGATGATGACGCCACAGCTGTAGTTGTAGAAGCTAAAGCTAAAGCTAAAGCTATAGCTAAAGCTGAAGCTGGTCAAGTTGCTGCATGTGTGTGTGTGTGTGTGTGTGTGTGTGTGTGTGTGTTCTTGAGGCTTTTGCGCGTTGGCCGCTTTACACAATTGCGCCAATCTCTCGGCCATGATATGAAGCCAGTTGTCGCGTGGGTTTTGGCGGCGCTGACGTTGACGTTGCTAACTGCAAAAAATATAAATAAATCAATAAGCCAGAGCCACAATTGGCACACAGACACCCGCTATGGCCATCTGTCTGTCTGTCTGTTATTCACCAGATCTACGGCAACTGGCCAAATGCAGCGTGGCTAGTGAGCAGCAAACTCCTTCAAACTGATCACGTTGCTGCCTATCGTCTAACATCGAACATCTAACATCTATCGTTTATCGCTTGTCGCCCGCTGCCTATCGTTTATCGGCTGCCGTCTAGCCACGACGTCTGCGTCTGCGATGAGTAACTTTTTTGTTATTCCTACTTTTTGACTCGACTGTAGGCGTTTTGAATTCGTGTTGACAAAAGTTTACGAATTGGTATTGCAACAATGACACCCACCAAAAAAAAATAAGACATGTTCAATATGCGCATGCCATTCCAGTGATTTATATATCAAGTAAGGATCGTAATATATACGTGTACAGTGCTCGCTCGCTAATATGAATCTAGCTTAGCATTGCAATTTTAGACTTCTCAGTGTTTCGAATTCGAATTTCTACATGCAAATAAAAAGTAATGTGTTTTTTTTAAATTTACTAATTTGATGAGATGAACAACATATCGATAAATGGTGTACAAGTTATCAAAGAGCTTCTACCAAACCAAAAGAAATACATTTAAATAAGAATTTCACATTCAAAGCAAATTATATTAGGCAATTATTATAGAGCATTCTAATTTATGCAGATTTCCATTTCGGAGCGATCACTGTAGTAGTATATATGAATGTGTATAGAGAATAAACAAATATCTGGCGCTTCGATTGATTGGTCAGCAATTGGGCATTTGAACTGTGCACTTGGACACGTTCGTTTCTTGATCTTGTTGTTGTTGTTGTTGTGTGGCTTAAAGTTTTCCATTTTGGCACGATCGATTAGCCAAATCCCACTGGCGATATCATTATGGAGCTGCCTCTACCTTATGCAAATTGGCTCAATCAGTCGACGCATCATTAGACAAACTGAACTGTAAACAGTATTTCTGCTATGTTTGACAGCTTTTCGAACTTTGTACACGCTTACAAGAAAGATAAACCACAAATAGGTTAGGTTTTTGTTTTTCATCTCATTTTTGAAAACGTTAAGCTAAAAGTCTTCGGCTCAAGATCCGATTCTAATTGTTGGACAATTCAAATTTGCAGCTTCTAGCTTAAGCTTTACTCATAAAACTTTTTTACTTATAAGTTTTTAAACAAGCAGAGATCATGTTTATGTTACTTTACTTGCTTAACAGCACTTTAAGCTGCTCAAAAGGCCAGCAATTAACGAGAAACTAACGTTTAAATAAAACAAAACTTGAAACAGGAAGCCCGCAAGACGCACCTAACCTCAAACGTGGATTAGAATATTGCTATAAAAAGCACAAGCGACTCTCCTTCGCACATAAGCTGAGCTTCTAATTCGCTTCCAGTTCCCATTACTATTCCACTGCAAGTGCTATAAACTTTATGGGAAAGTCCATAGAGCCCTAGCAAAGAAGAATAACAAAAACAGAGAGCTCGCCGTTACAAATTCTGCCGCGCTGTAAGCCGCTGTTTTGTGTTTTGTTTTGTTTTCGTTGCTTTGCAAACACAACAACAACAACAACAAGAAAGGCAGCGCAGCTGACAGCGGCCGCTGCACTGATAGTGGGCAACTCACACACGCAGACACGCATACGAAGTCAAGGCAGCGCAAACGCACACAGGCAAAGCAAAAAGCACGCACAGCCCTCGATCGCCGTCGACGTCGACGTCGCCGTCGTCGCCGGCGCTGTCATCTTCGCGCTGTTGTTGTTGTCGCTGTCGTATTCGGTCATATCTCTGCTGCTTGAAGCTTGCTGCTGCTGCTGCTGACTGCGCTGCCCTGTCGTCATCAGCTGCGCTGCTGCTGCTGTCTGAGCTTCGGCCGGTTGGGCCGTCTACTTTACGCGGCTTTGATTCTGAATGGGCGAACTTCAGTCTGATTTTGGTGCTCGATCGATTGCAACGTGCCGACGCTCGGTTTATAACGAACTCAAATCCCAAACAAAAGAGCCAGCAGCATAAATAACACAACAAAATTGTTTTTTTTTCATTGCTACATATTCGATATACACATATACACATATTTTTTTGCCGCACGAGCTTAAAGAACGTAAGCCAACAAAAAAAAGCCCCAAACGAAGCGATACAGCGGCAACAGGATTAGTCACACCTATAGCCAAGTGTTTTTTTGTTGTGTGTCTCTCTCACTTTGCCGGTGCAAGCAACAACAGCAACAACGCATTCAAGAAGAAGAAAACATAACGAACCCAACAATAACTCAACGAAAACATTCGAAATAAAAAGGGCGCAGTTCAACATCAAATTTCTACCTGCCCATAAAAAATATCAAACAAGAAGCTTTTGCGTGCTTCTGTCATTTGAAGGAGCCACTGTGATTAGGTAAATATATTTCTTTACTTTTCGTTTTTTTTTTGCGCATATTTTCTTTACAATATTTCACACTTTGGAGCGAAACAATTTGCAAGTTTGTTTGTTTAACGAGGCGGCGACAGAATATTTTTTTCTGTTTTTCTATTTGTTGTTGTTTTCGCTTTGCATGCATAACGTTCAGTTAGTCAGCGACGCTAGCGGCGCTGCCGGCGTCGCTGCCGGCGTCAGTGTCAGCAATTTTTCGGTTGTAAACAAACAAAAGGCCTTATCTCAGCGTTGGCTACTTAGAAATGTGCAAAACGATTACGAATGTGCAAACGAATATATAGCTGGCTGAATATGAGTGATCGTGTCATCATTTTATCAAGATCTCAAACTTAGAACTACACATATAGAGCCATATTAACTTGGTCGGGGGCGGGGTATTTTTTTTGTATTTTGCCAGCAGGCTGTATGCTAATCTTGAAATGAATCTAATTACAGTGGAACCTGTTTCCAGTGGCAAAAAACAGGCAGTTGGCCTTGCCAAACGCTACGATCTCTCTCCCACTCTCTCGCTCTCCCGTCTCTCTCTCTCTCTCTCTCTCTCTCTTTCTGTGATACGATCATAGCCTGAAGAAATTTGGTTGAAAGTCGGGGCGGGCCTATTTGTAATTGCTATAGATCCTGGGGCGCCTAATTGAGTGGTAAAAAGTGATCAACAGGTGGAAAAGGAAAATATAAATAAAAAACCAGATCATCGGTTGTAATTATTGATACACCCACTATATAGCCTGAGGAGCTTTTAGATTTCCGCTCGTAATACAGTGATCACATATCGATCAAGTTCACCGATCAACTGAATGTTACACGTTTCGTCAGTTAGCTAATTTATAGCGATCGGTACAGTTTTGCTGCTTTGCTCTACAAAGTATAATAACAGCATTTAAAATGCCATTAGCTTTTGCGATCATTAAAGTATAGCAAAAGATTTCATAGCAAACAAAAAAATTAAAAAGAAAGATAGAGCTTACTGGACTTATACAGTGGACGCTCAGAAATAGTAAGAACCTCTGAATAGTTGTAGTATCTGAACTTATTTTTCTTTATCAATTGAACTACTTTCAATATTTGTCATAAGCTTTATTTGTAAAGTTTCTTAAATTATTACATTAAAATTCTACAATGCTTAAAACAGATTAGAAACATTTGGCATTCAATTTATGCAAGTTCTAATTTCCGAAAGCTCACATTATAATATGTATATAAGTATATAACTCAATAGAGAATGGTTTTTAAAATCGAAAATGTGCACTAAACTAAAGTACCTATTTATCTATTTAATATTTGTAGCAATCATATTTTTGTTGTTGACAAAATGGGCACTTGCAAATCAATTTTCAAACTGAGTAGACTCTCGGAAAACTCTTCAACTATTCTTCAGTTGCTTAGCGTGGGAAATCGCCATTGAAATAGGTGATTTTCTCAGTTCCAAAATAGTGATATGACAGTTAAGCCAAAATGAAACCGTATTGCATTGTGAATTTCGAAGTTGTTGACAACTCCATCGATCAACTTGACAAACTTTTCCCACACAAAAAACCAAAAAAAACAAAATACTCATCCCCTTTTCGAAACATTATCTGTGAGTTTGTCTTGGATTCATTTGTGAGGCATGCATATATACATATATGTATATATATATATATATATGTGTGATTAATATGCATGGTGTGGAGGTCTCGAAAGCGCTCTAGATTTCAAGAACAGACACCGCATGTTTTATTCACCTGGGCAATGTCATATTCCAAAAAAGTGAGAAGACGGCTTGAAAACAACTGAAACTGAAACTGAAAACAAGCCAAGAACTCAAGTAAGAAATTTACTTATGTACATGCCGTAGCAGAGCAATTAACAAATGACAGCAACAAAACCAGAGCAAGTAATGAATGTGCGGGGCGGGGAGTGCACGACTTGCAGCTACCCTGTAGGTGGACTTGAAATAGTTATTCTACTCATACTACACTCATCTATATATATTTTAAATATTTTACTCAACTCGATTAACTTCTGTGTTGAAATTCGTAGGATATATAAATAGCCAGTATATATAAAGGATATAGTTTGGAAATTGTGTCTTCAATATGTCTATATCAGTTTCGGGTAGTGTGGAAAACTACTTTCTGTTATATAGTCACACTCATAGAGATAGACAAATTATATTATATATAAATAAAAACTTTAAGATTACACAATCGCATTTTACAAGTATTTTTTTAATTATTGCGTGCCTTTTTCACTCTTTTAAATGTGTGTTTTGTTGTGTGTAAAATCGGTGTACATTTATTTAATAAAAGTCACAACATTGCAAAAAAATAGTATATGATAATCTGAAAATGCTCAATCTTTGTGTTATAAAATAAAACTTTTAAACCAAAAGCGCATTGATTTCTTATTTACTTTGTATATTACTTTCCATATCTTACATATGTATAGTATTCTACCTATCGATCATAGCAAGCGCTTACAGGGTATGCCAGAAACAAGCACAGCTTGAAATAGCTTCAGTTTCGGTTTCGGCTGCGCAGGTGCTAAACAAGAAGAAAAACAAAAACAGAAAGAAGAAAAAACAAAACGCCAGCGTCGCTGCCGGCTGCGGGCAGCGCAGTCGACAGGTTGAGCATGAGAGTGACACAATTCTCCTCTCGGCGGCGAATTCGCAAACGGCGAATCGCAATTCTCGGCTCGCAATTAGGTCGCCCACTTTAATATGCATGCAACGGAATTGAAATGAAATTGAAATAGTTATAAATAACGACTGACGCCAAAACACACACAAAACACACAAAAGTACAAGCCAAAAGTGAGCGAAGTCGGCCAATTAACAGTAAAGTGCAAACAATTTCCGCAACAAATTGAACTGATTGCCAATGTCAAATGGCAGATGCCAAATGGCAAATGGCAAGTGGCAGATGGTCGCTGCTAGTGCGTGTCGCCGTCGACAGGTGTCGCTGCATATAGTAGATTGCGCTGCAATCCATTATCAGCGCTCTTTGGCATTTCTTATTCTTCATATCGATTGGCATTCTTTACTTTTTGATTTGATAAGAGCTCTGAAGCAATAACAGTTTGCGGGTTTATCATTTTCAAAGATACTCGCACGCATGTATGTATGCACATATGTATGTATGTGTAACTGTAACTGTAACATATATCACTTTTTATGCAGCCAGTAAAACGTTTGCGATTACGATCAAAAACGAAATTGTATTTAATTCAAAGGCAAATGCTGTACAGCTTGAATTATTATAGTAAAAGGAAGAGAGCCAGCTCAATAACGGTAAAATAAAGTAAAAGCACATTTATAAGTATGCAGCTAGTTAAACATTAACGAATACGACTAAAAAAAAAACAATGAAAAACAAGTGGGGAAGGATTATCTTCGGCGTGTCGAAGATTTTATACACTTTTCGAACCTTTAGGCAATTTTCACACTGCAAACTGCACCACCCAAATATTTAGTGACGCACATCTTTGCTAATTATAACTGAATCGATTTGATATTTTAAACATTGATGAGTTATAAGGATGTTCAAGTGTACAAGGAAATTTAAGGCGATAGCTTTGAAAAGATGGGATATATGACCAAAACCAACTTCCAGTTGTATGGCAGCTATAAGATATAGTGGTCCGATCCGGCTGGTACCGACCAATGTGCTGTCCCTTTGAATAATAAGTGTCTGTGCAAAGTTGCATCGCGATAGCTCAAAAACTGAGGGACTAGTTTGCATACATGCAGACAGACAGACAGACAGACAGGCAGACAGACAGACGGGATTTCCGACGCTTCCTTCTATGCATTACAAACTTAATATACTATTTTCTTCGAAAAGAGTATAAAGAAATCGATCGAGTTATTGAGAAAAAGCATGAAGAGCGTATACGCTATTTATTTGCTGATTTTGCTCGTTTTGCAGCCAGCGAACCATTTACGAATATGAGAATTGAACGAAAAGATAAGACAAAAGACATATGTATGTACATATGTATATAACAAGCACAATATAAGACTTACAGCTGGCAAAACGTTTACGAATGTGCATAAAGCAATTTAAAAACAATTGTTTACAAGTGTGCCTAAATGAAAGACAAGCTTAAATTGATGTTTGTATGCAGCAATTGAAACGTTTACGAATGAGACACTAGAGGAATAAAGGTTAAGGCATTCGCAAGCGAGTAATTGCGAGAGAATGCTGCAGTATATTCACTGCGTGACAGAGATTCACTGTGCCATATGTCCAGTTGGTAATTTGCTAGTTGCCAAATTTGATATTACACCTGCCCCACTCCCTTCCCTTTTCCGTGGAAAATCAGCATTCACTTCCTTTGCGCAGCATGTTCGTGTTTAGTGACATTCGTTCGCCGATTTGACTCAATTAAATTTTCATAAATTTTAATTTCAATAACAAAGAGATTTCTTTTTGTTATGTTTTTTGTTTGTGTGCCAAAAACTGAGCAACAACAATTATATGCATAGACGAAATATACAAAATATTGTTGACCTCCAAAGCTGACACGACAGCTCAGAAAACGAACGGCGAAAAGAAAAAACAAATATATATACAATAATTTATCAGCATTTGCGGCAGTCTGGCAGCAACAACAAAAATAAAATCTCGCACGTCACGTCATCAGCAGCCGAAGCCGAAGGAGATGGCGAAGGCAGAGAAGCGATGATGGCGGAGGTGGCTGCAGTCGACGGCGACAGCGACAGCGACAGCGACGGCGACGTCGGCGTCGGCGTCAACAGGTTGCCGCTGGCAGCGGAGGTGCGACGGCGACTTCAACTGGTTATCGCGAGCCACTTTATAGAAATTACGTCATTTGGCGTTGCGCTGCAAGACGCTGGCTTCACAGTCTAGACGTCGACGTCGACGTCGACGCCGACGCTAAAGCCTACGTCGCTGCTGACGTCGCTGCTGCCGTCTAGTTCCTGGGCAGCATTTGTGCACTGCTGCGCTGCACATTGCTTTTGTGTCTGCCATCTAGCACCATCTGTTTGTTGTCTTCTTCTTCTTCATCTTCTTCTCTTTCGCTTGTCTGTTGTCTTTTTATCTATTGACTGGAGTTTGAGCGAAAGCGCTGCTTCGATTTCTCTGCTGCTGCCTTTTAAAGCGGCGATCGGCGGAATAATGAGTGTAAAAACCCAAATGCCAAAAATAGAAAACACCTTTTTGCCAAAAAAGAAAAGCAAAGAAAGACAGAAATAACAACGATCTAAATTGCACATCACATCATATTTGAATGAGCTCAAATATTAGCAATATATTAATTTCCAGCATTTTACATGTAGCTGTTAAAGTTAACAGTTGCTTTAAATAATTTGCTATGAAGTTAAGATTGCAATTTTAATAAATATTTGCAAAGCTGGCTATGTGTTATTTTACATGAAATAACATTTGCACTAGCTAAATAATATTATGAAAATGTCTATATTTTATTTAATTGTCACAAAAGTTAATTTTAATAAACTTTCCAATGTATAACTTGACCAGTTTTCACCGGAAGTGTTAGCCATAGAATATTTGTCATAGAATATTAAAATACTTCAAAAATAAATGCATATTAAATATTCAGGCAAGCTTTTAGAAAGTGCGACTATAAAATAAATGCTAAACAAAAAACTTGTTTCCACTGCAAATTAGATGCGAAAAATTGCAAGTTGAAAGTTATGCATCTGGAATCTGGACATGGTCATCTAAAATTATTAATAGTTAGATGGAAATATGATTTATGATCGTATATTTGATATATGCATAATCGCAACACTTCTTGACCAAAGTGCTATTTTTTTGTATTTTAGCTGGCTTCAGTCATTCAGTTTATAAGCATCTAAATTTAAAACGGTTAGCAAAGCATTTTTTTGGTGTTTGTTTTTGTTGTTTTTTCTGTTTTTCTGATTTGCTGTTTTTTTTTTCTATTGTAGTTATTATTGTGGTTAATACTTGTGCTATTTGGCATGTTTTCCGCTTTCGATTTTGTTGCTGGTGATATCACCGAAGCTCACAAACAACTTTAGTTAAATTTGTTTGGCAACCATTTCGATGATCGCCTCCCGTTCCGATTCGACCAGCTTTGGAAGGCAAACAAACAGAAAGAAACCTGTCGATTATTAGTTCACAAAATCTGTTGACAAATTGCGATTTATATGTATGTATGTAGTACATATATCAGTATCAGGCAGCCACTTTCCAGTCCCGTCTTTCTGCTCACTTATCGGTCAGCACAATTTATATTTGCACATTTCTTTTATTTTTCTTTATATATATATTTTATTTTTGTATTTATTTATAAGCGAAGCGTCATTAGTGGCGCGTCTCAGTTTCTGATAACTGGCCCCAAAAACAAACTGAGTGGGGCCCCAGCTGATAAACTGTAATTCTGATGAGTTATGCTTAAAGTGCTTCCAATATAATTCTTATCAAACACTTCAGATATCCTGATGAAATTCGAAAATTGCTATAATTTATTTTTAATTATAATGCTGATATTCAATTTAACATTCACTTATTTATTATTATCCATTCAATATGGATCATATGTTCAAAAGTTTATTTTTGTTAGCATATCCTTTAAAGTTCCTAAGATAATCTTTACTATGTACATATGCTTAGATGCAAATGCTTAAAAAGTGTTAAAAGATTATAATTACTTATATAATAATATATAATTGTATATATAACTCATAATAACTCTTATAGGCGATTTTTAGTATATATTTATTTATTTAATGATTATTTTTCTAGCACTTTCACACTAAATCATTATTATAAATTACAATGATAATATATATGTATATTTTTGTATTACATTTTTTTCTTGGTCAGCCCAATTAAGTTTTTAATTGTTAATTGCTATGCATTTAAATGTATTTTCTCTAAGACGTTATACATTTTCTTATAACAATTTGAAAAACATTTTTAAAGTAACAAAAAACAAGTGCGGAAGGATTATCTTCGGCGTGCCGAAGATTTTATACTCTTTTCGAACCTATAGGCAATTTTCACTCTGCCAACTGCACCACTGAAATTTCATAAGCTGTACAAAATCGTTTTGTCACGTAAAACTTTTTTTTTTTTTTAAAAATATTTTATTCATGGTTAGTTGTATAACAGCTATAAGATATAGTGATCCGATCCGGCCGGCTCCAGCCAATGTGATGTCACTTTGAATAATAAGTATCTGTGCAAAGTTTCATCGCGATAGATTGAAAAACATGGGATATATGGCCAAAACCGACTTCGAGTTGTATGGCAGCTATAAGATATAGTGATCCGATCCGGCCGGCTCCAACCAATGTGATGTCTCTTTGAATAATTAGTATCAGTGCAAAGTTTCATACCGATAGATTGAAAAACATGGGATATATGGCCAAAACCGACTTCGAGTTGTATGGCAGCTATAAGATATAGTGGTCCGATCTGGCCGGCTCCGACCAATGTGCTGTCCCCTGGAATAATAAGTGTCTGTGCAAAGTTTTATCGCGATAGCTCAAAAACTGAGGGACTAGTTTGCATACATACAGACAGACAGACAGACAGACAGACAGACAGACAGACAGACAGACAGACGGACATGGCTAGATCAATTTGTATTGTCATTCTAAGCATACTGGCAGTAACTTTTGGGGGTCTCCGACGCTTCCTTCTATGCGTTACAAACTTCAGGACAAACTTAATATACTATTTTCTTCGAAAAGAGTATAACGAGATTCAGTAAGGAAATATCATATTCTAAGAAAGTTCTTCAGATAAAAAGTCCTTAAACGATGTTAAAACTCAGAAAGTTGTAAATATAGGAATAGGGAATTTAGTATTTAGGCTGCTCATACTGATAAGCTGACATTTCTAAAAAAAAACAAGTGGGGAAGGATTATCTTCGGCGTGCCGAAGATTTTATACTCTTTTCGAACCTATTGGCAATTTTCACTCTGCCAACTGCACCACTGAAATTTCATATGCTGTACAAAATCGTTTTGTCGCGTAACATTTTTTTTTTTGTTCTAAGAATATTAAATTTATTGCCAGTTGTATAGCAGCTATAAGATATAGTGATCCGATCCAGCCGGCTCCAACCAATGTAATGTCTCTTTAAATAATAAGTATCAGTGCAAAGTTTCATCGCGATAGATTAAAAAACATGGGATATATGGCCAAAACCGACTTCGAGTTGTATGGCAGCTATAAGATATAGTGTTCCGATCCGGCCGGCTCCGACTAATGCGCTGTCCCCTGGAACACTAAGTGTCTGTGCAAAGTTTTATTACGATAGCTCAAAAACTGAGGGACTAGTTTGCATACATACAGACAGACAGACAGACAGACAGACATGGCTAGATCAATTTGTATTGTCATTCTAAGCATACTGGCAGTAACTTTTGGGGGTCTCCGACGCTTCCTTCTATGCGTTACAAACTTCAGGACAAACTTAATATACTATTTTCTTCGAAAAGAGTATAAATAGTATAACGGTACAAATCATGTAGTCTAGAAGTTGCCCAGCAAATATTATGATATTTGATATGTGGGCTGATGAAGTGATTTATATGATGTTTATACTTACATATATGCCCAGTTAACTCAAACGAGTGCAAAGATAGTTTCAGTCTGTGGGTGCTGTTGTTTAGAATAGAATCTCTCGCATTGCTAATGCTTGTTTTATAAGGTGGTGTTTTGTTTTGTTTTGTTTGGTCGGTGGTGCAACAGCTGCTGACTCAGCCAACTTGTTGTTGTTGTTGTCTACTGTCAGCTAATTGGCGGCCAGTGCGAGGCGTCAATCGAGTCTATAAAAGGCGCTATTCGCGCAATGAAAAGATTGCGCGTGGGCTCTCTGAGCGCCAATTAGTCCAAGGACAGCGCTGAGAAGTCTCCACAGACAGTCTCCACAGACAGTCTCATTAACTGTTATTACACAATATATAAATAAATATAAATAAATGAAGTAGTTTGTCCATGAGAGTCGAATGTAAAAACCAACAGGACGTGACTTCATTTTCCCAAACAACAAAAACGAAGCAATTGTAAATTCAAAGTTGTGCTTAAATAGAATAATCAGCATCTAACAAATTACTCACATTTCTATACTTGGGCGAACTTGGCACAATATGTCGAAAATAATACACCAAAATAATAAAGTTGCAGTTGAAGCAGGTCCAAATTTTTGTTTTCAGTTTTAATACTAGATGCTAAATACTACAATAAAATTTGGACACTCAATTTTTGGTCAAACTTCATGTTGATATTCTACATGCGGATCAACATAACTATGTAAGGCATCAAAAAATTGTGTTTTCAATGCTTTAAAGCCTTTAAATAGATTTTTCAATGTTGTTATATAAAACAAATCTTTTATATTATTTTTTATTTTATTTTATTTATTAGTCAAATATATAAATATTACTTATAAATAGGTCATAGTTACACTAGATTAACTCATTTACTTATTGCTTACACTCGACATAGAAAAACTATTTAAAATCATGAAGTAAAAACTTTAAATCAATATGGAAAATGTATTGTAAAATTGACAAATGAATTAAACAAAAATATATTTAGAGTAATTTCAAATTTCTTTATTTCGTAAATTAAATTAGAAGAAAATGAAAACTTACGCAGAAATATTTAAATTTAGAAATTAAATTTGTGCAATTAAGAAGAAATTTAACATTTGTATATGTTTGTTATTTAGAAATGAATTAAACAAAAATATATCTAGAGACATTTCAAATTTCTTTTTCTCGTAAATTAAATTACAACTAAATTCAAATATTAAAATTTAGAAATTAAATTTGTGCAATAATGAAGAAATTTAACATTAGTATATGTTTGTCTTGAGATTTTGTCTATAAGGAAAACACTTACAACACTCAGTTATATATATTTGATATTGCTTTTGGCAGTGGCAGCAATCGGAGGATAGCGAACGCAAGAAGCAGATACGCTCGCATCTGTACAAGTTGCGCGAATCGCGTCTAAGGAATCTCTACAGGCACGAGCCGGATAGCATTACGTTCGCGATGTCCGAACCGAATGGCAACAGCCTGGCCGGCTACGGCAAAGATCCGCTGGCCACCAGCCATGGCGATGCGCTGCTCGACCAGAACTTCCAGAGCCTCAAGTCGAAGGAGGTGCGCGACTCGATGAGTCCCACGCACGAGCTCAAGTTCCACTCGATGAGCCTCGCCCAGCCGAACACCACCGGCTGGGATGTGCAGACCTCGTCGGAGGTCTCGCCCGATGGACGCGCCTATCGCACCGAGACGCTGGCCAAAACAGATGGTGAGTAACGTCCTTACTTGCTCTTAGTTCCTAGTAGTATACCCTGTACCCATTCGAAAAGGAGACAGCAGGCTGACTTCATTAACTGACGAGACAGGAAAAGATATTAAAGTTATTTTTTAGTGTGTAATTCGTTCTTATATAGCTTAACTTTAACACCATATGGCTTTGATTTAAATACATACATGACTTAATTTTAGTCTATAGAAAGTTATATTTGCATTAAATTTTGAATTGTTGACCATTTCGGCCTAAAAGGGAAACCAAAGTGGTTTGTATATCCAACTTTAGGTTTATTGAGAACTTTGCCATCGACACATAACGATTTCCATTTCAATATTATAGTTAAATTTGGTAAGAACTTAGAAATGTGTGCGACTCTTCTAAATCGAATCTGGGTACAGGGTATCTGCTAGTCGGGTCCACTCGCGACTCGCGACACTCGAACGTGTCGAGTAGTTGAGCTATGTGTTTCTATTTGATCTGTGTGTAACCGCCACTCTGTTTGTTTGTATGTCTCTGTGCCGTGACCAACAAAAACCACCTACTACCACCAACTCTTTACCACCCACCCAACCACGATCCATCCATGTGCTGTGACAGGTGTTGAGAAGCTGAATGGTGGCGGCGTTGCCGAGTTCAAAGGTCGCAACGAGCAGCGCTCGAGTGCCTCGCATCAGGGCGACGACAAGAACTTTGTGAAAAAGGCGGCTGAGAGCTCCAATACGCATCTGCAGGAGAAGGTCGTCTTTGGCGATGAGAACAGCGGACGCACCGAAACGAAAATGAGCTCCACTACCTCATCGTCGACATCGAAGTTTGTGTCTTCGTCCAGCTCCACCAATCGCGAGGAGGTCGAGGAGCCGCGTTACCTGCTAGACAATCAGCAGCAGCAGCAGCAGCAGCAACAGCAGCAGCGGGATCGCGAGCAGCAACGTGTGCAGGAGCAACGCTTCCAGGAGCAGCGCATCCAGCAGGAGCAGCGCATCCAGCAGGAGCAAAGGGAGCGCGAGGAACGCTACTCGGAGAGCCGGGAGCAATCGAAGAGCACTCGCAACGTGGAGACCCAACAGCACTTTGAGGAGAACAAGCGTTATGTGGACATGGACAAGGCATCGCCCGAGTATCAGCGCCATGTGCAGCATCTGATGGCGCAGCCGGGCGAGATTATCTCCAGTACGGTGGAGTATCCCAAGCCCAATGTCAAGATGATTACGACGGTCAAGCGTCTGCCCGATGGCACCATTGTCAAGAACAAGCGCTACGAGACCGAACAGCTCTCCGCGCCCAGCACCACGGACTCGGTGCGTCAAACTCAAACGCAGACGCAGTCGCAGTCGCAGCGACGCACGCAACCGGATGTGCAGAGCCAGCCACGTGATGTGGTGGACAATGCGGAGCCGGTGCGTCGTCCCAACGATGCCGAGGAGCTAATCAAGCAGGAGAGCTACTCGACGACGAAGAAGTCCTCGTCCAGTCGTCGCTACTCCACCGAAACGACATCGGAAACCGTCGAGCAGTTCGACGAGCCGCAGCAGCTGCCATCGCCGCACCGTCCGGACTATAGTAGTCATGGCTTTCCCACCAAGCCCATTCAGGAGTTTCCCAATCAGCGTCCGTCGACACCGCGTCAGCAGACGCACGATTTCTCCACTCACGGTTTTCCCTCGGTGCGTGGCAACAAGCCCACGCAGCAGTTTGCCGGCCAGCGGCCCACAACTGAAGCGGAGGAGTTTGTCGTCCACAAGTCCGAGCAGTCGACGCGCAATGTGCAGGAGAGCAGCAGCACGCAGCGCACCGTCGAGACGGAGTTCGTGGGTGATGATTATCAGCAGGCGGCACTACCACCCAGCTGGGAGCAGCCGGCTAGTCCGCGACGTCCGGCTGTCGATGATTACAGCACGCAGGGCTTTCCCTCGGCGCGTGGCCCCAGGTCTGATCAGCCCGATGCGGAGGTAGTGCAGCAGCAGCACCACAGCACTACCAGCAGCACTCGCAAGTCCAACACGGAGCGCATCATCGAGACCGAAGTCGAGCCGCAGTCGGAGCGTCGTCAGCGCCAACAGCCGCTGAACGCCCAGCCGGCGAGTCCGCGCCGTGCGGATGCCGGCACACAGGGCTTCCCATCCGCCCGATCGCCCACACGTCATGCGCCACGCTCGCCGCTGGCCAAGTCACCGCCGCGTAAGCCCACCGCTGCGGCGGGTCGCAGCACCACAACGGAGACGACGACGGTGACGCGTCGCCAGCTGCCGAAGGAGCGCGAGGTGGATGCATCGCATCGCGCCTTTGCCGCCTCGCTGCGCAGCAGCTCGCCGGCGGAGAGTGTCGGCTCGACCGGCTCGCACAATCATCCGCGTCGCGACAGCCATCAGCCGGATCATCATCAGCGTATGACACCGCGTTCGAGTGTCTCCTCGAGCCGCACCTATCGCCGCGATGGACGCGAGGGCTCCCACGACAGTCATGCACCGTCGGAGTCGAGCCGCATTAGCTCGACGACGGTGACACGCCATGTGGGCCCCGTGCCGGCCAGCAAGAGCGTGGGTAAAGCACTCGTTACCAAGCAAACTGTTGTGAAGACCCGTAACGTGCAAGGTTCTAACGAAACAATCGATTTTCTGCCGCAGCGTTCGCCCAAACTACCAGCTGGCGGTGCGAAAACAACGACAACTACAACCACAACAACAACAGCAGCAGCAACACCGATTGGCAATAAGCCAGCCGAAGCTCCTAGAGCAACTTCAACACCCGTAACACCCGTAACACCGACAACCCCTTCAGCTCCGCGCAGTGTTCCAGCTAGTCCCAGCAGCGAGACGCCCACTGTGTCAGGTACGAATTAGTCCCAACACACACACACACACATACAATCCACACACACACACACAACCACACACACAAGCTAATAAATATCTATACATATAAACAACAAACTATATATATATATATATCTATCTCGGAAAAATCCTATGTATATGAATGTATCCTTCAGATAACCAATCACAGTATACGTATGCTACTACTAAGCCAGCCGATATATTCTCTTTGCCACCTACTCCTACAACACCTACTATTAACAACAACAACAACAACAACAACAAGAACGCAACAACAACAACACTAACAACAACAAACCACAACAAGCCGCAAACGGAAGACAACAGCACTGAGTTGATAACAAAAACCAAGCTGAGCTCAAATGAAGCAACTTCCGCTGCCGCTGCCGCTGTCGCTGCCGTTAATGAACCACCCTGTGTCCGCCGCAACTACTACAAGCTGGGTCCGTCCGACACGGATGCGGATGCGGATGCGGCGAGCACAGAACAAGCGGCCAGCATTGCCAAGGCGGTGACAAGTACTGAAACCGTTGGTAAGGCCTAACAAAATCAAAAAACAAAACCAAAATCCTATCAAAAAAAATAAACAACGCACACACACAACAAGCGCAACCAACAACAACTACTTCTTCTTCTTACAAAAAAAAAACAACACCGTATCATTTATAATGGAAAACCTTTTTTGCAATCTATCTTTACAACACGTAATACTTGAATTTTTTTTGGAACTTTGCTAATAAAAACTGTTTTACAAAAATACCAAACAAAAATGCGAATGTCAAATGTTCTATGTATGGCTACCCACACACACACACACAAACACACACCCACACACACAGAAGTTTTTTGGGCGGGGGTAACCCAAGTATCTAGTTTGCCAACTAACGGGTATTTTTTTTAGCAGGCTAATTACAAAGATGAAATAAGTTTTGGTTGAAATTGAATGCTTGAATTGTTCTACTACAGTGGTCTCTCGCACAGTGCAACAAATTCACGAGTATATTCGCATGAACTAAACTTTTTTAACCTAACGACTATAAAAGCTCGCAGATTGTCGTTTATTTCGTTCATTTGACTCTCAAATCTTTCAGTTGTTAACGACTAATACTCTCGCTTTTTCGGTAATCCCTATCATATCATCAGAATCTCGGTAACTACAATTATAGACACTGAATTTAATTCTTCGTTTTACAATTTTTATTAATAAGGAGCAGAATGAATAACAAAATAAACGAACGATAATATGACTTAAATGATCGAGACTCAAATATGAGATTAGGTCGTTCAGTGGTCTAATGAACTGGATTGAATAGGAATTACTTTCATTTTAGCTAGTTAAATTGTTTTTTATTAAAATCAAAATTTGTCAAGGAGTTTCTAAAGGGAAACTTTAAAGGGTTTTCAAAAATACCGAATTTAAAACAGCTTGCAGAGCATAACAAAAAAATAAGCTATTTTGTAGCTATGAGAATTTTAGCATCAAGAAAGTGATAAAGATTTATAGAAATGCGAGGGACCACTGTTCATCAATTATATAACTGCATTCAAACTTTGCAATGAAATCAAAACGTTTTAGTGTGTAATCGCCTGGCTATAAAAAAGTACCAACTGCCTGCCTGACCGCCTGCTTAACCGCCTGCCTGCCTGACTTACGCTGCCTCTCTAACCCCGTAGAGCAATTAACCGCCCGAAAGCAATCGAGTGCCCAACTCGACGTAGCTGTTGTTGTAGTCGTCACTAATCCCTCTATTAACGTAGCGTTTATGCAACCCATAGTGAGCACAAAACAAGCACACGAACCAAATCTCGTTGAGCGCGGCCCGTTCGCTTATGCCTTGACTCCCCCCCAGCAGCAGCATCGCCCAAGAGCCGACCTCATGCACCTAGACCCAGCAGCGACGCACCTAATCGCACCCCAAGCAGCCATAGCCACAAACCCTATCACAGCACCCTAAGCCCCGACGATGACGACGAGCCAACTCCAGCCAGACGCAGCTCCAAGTCGCCGAGCGTTGAGCGACGTCAGCTGCAGCGGGAGACCACATTCGAGAGTCGTTTGGAGCGTGACTTTTCGCCGGAGCATGTCGCTCAAATCGATGATCAGATTGTCATCGATGAGAGCGTCTTCTTGCCCCAGCCGAAAGGTAATGATAAGCGAAGGGAGATGCCACGTCAGAGTCCCGAGAAGATACCAGCATCGTTCCCCTCGAGGCCCAAAGAGTCACCACGTCAGAGTCCCGACAAGCAGCTACCCTCGAAGGTCAGGGAGTCGCCACGGCCCAGCAGTGCCGAGAAGCTACCAGCAACTCTACCTATGGAAACGCCACGATCGACTAGCCCCGATAAGCAGCTAGCTAGGGAATCCCCACGTCAGAGTGACGAGCAGCAGCTACCAGCGGGAGCTCCATCAAAACCCAAGGAATCGCCACGTTGGAGTCCCGAAAATCAAACACCCCTAAAGCCCAAGGAATTGCCACGTTCCAGTAGCCCCGATAAGCAGCTACCAGCGGGAGCTCCCTCCAAGCCAAAAGACTTGCCACGCTGGATTCCCGAAAGTCAGCAAACAGTTGTCAGAGATTCACCACGTCAGAGTCCCGAGAAACAGCTGCCAGGGGCAGCTCCCCAAGAATCGCCAAGTCGCAGCTCCGAAAAGTCGTTACCATCGTCAGTTCCAAGGGATCTGCCACGAAACAGTGGCAGCCCTGATAATCAGCTGCCCAAGGACTCTAGTCCTGAAAAGCAACTGCCAAGCTCAGGAAAGCCTGAGCAACCTACTCCAGGCAAACTCAACGATAAGCCGCGTCAAAGTCCAGAAAGGCCCAAAACATCTGAGACACCCGAATCCCCCGATGGTGGCTTCATTTCAAAGAGTCCAGAGCCGGAAGAAGATCAGAAGCCCACTTATCGCAAGAAGGGCTTGACACGTCGCGAAACGTTCGAGGATCGTTGTCGCATGATCTTGGGCATGGAAGAAGATGGCGACACTCAGGGCACTTACATACCCAAGCCACAAACCGACACGGATGATGACACCGATGAAAAGGAAGCAACGACCGTGGTGAAGGAGACAGAGACCTTTGAGTTTAAGATTGAGGATTGTCCCGATGATGATGATGAGGATGATAACTCGCATACACGCGTAACTCAAACGTATGTTACACGCACGCAGCCTATTATCAAAGTCGAGGAACCTCTGTCAGAGCCAGAGGGTCAGTTGCCACAACGCAGCGAACTGACGGTCGATGTAACCGAGTCGGAAGAAAGTGAAACAATTGTCACCACAGAAAAAACAACTGGTAAAAAAACACCAAAACCTGTTACCGGCCAAGTTGGTGCAAAGTCACCCGCAACCAAATCGACATCACCAACACGCAAAGAGACATTGCCTTACCCCGAAGATGAGGAAGAGCCACGCCCGTCAACTGGTAGAAAGCCTAAGGATATGGTAGAGCCACGTCATACAGCTGGTATATGGCCTCAGAATGAGGTAGAGCCACGTCCTTCTGGTAGACAGCCTAAAGATGAGGTAGACCCACGCCCGACAACTGATAGACAGCCTAAGAATGACAGACCACAGCATCCCGGACCTAACAAGCATCCCAAAGACGACGCAGAGTTTGTTAATATCGTAGAGGAAACGACAACAGTCACAACAAAGCATAGTGCAAAGTCGCCCACAACCAAGTCGCCATCACCAACACGCAAACAGACTGTGCCGTACTCCGAAGATGAGGAAGTGCCAAATCCATCAACAGCTGGTTGGCGTCCTTCAACTGTTAGAGAGCTTAAGGATAAGGATTTACGTCCTACAGCTGGTATATGGCCTCAGGATGAGGTAGAGCAGCGTCCTTCTGATAAGCAGCCTAAGGATGAAGTAGAGCCACGTTCTTCAACTGGTAGACAGCCTAAAGATAACAAACCACAACGTCTTGGACCAAAGAAGCATCCCAAGGACGATACAGATGTCGTTAATATCGAAAAGGAAACGACAACAATCACAACGAAGCGCACTTCAAAGTCACCCGCGACCAATTCGCCATCACCAACACGCAAACAGACTATGCCCTACCCCGAAGATGAGGAAGAGCCACATCCGTCAACTGGAGGATGGCCTAACGATAAGGTTAAGCCACATCCTACAACTGGTAGACAGCCTAATGAGGTAGAGCCACGTCCATCATTTAGTAGATGGCCTACAAATGAGGTTGAGACACGTCCTTATGGTAAGCAGCCTAAGGATGAGGCAGAGCCATATCCTTCAACTGATAGACAGACTAAGGATGACAGACCACTACGTCGTGGATCTAACAAGCATCCCAAGGACGACACAGAGTTTGTAAATATCGATGAGGAAACGACAACAGTTACAACGAGGCGTACTGCAAAGTTGCCCACAACCAAGTCGCCATCACCAACACGCAAACAGACTCTGCCCTATCCCGAAGATGAGGAAGAGCCAATTCCAGATGCTGGTGGTCGACAGCCAAAGAATAAGGTCGAGCCACATTCGTCAAACAAATTTCCCAAGGAGTTCACTGAAACCATAAATGTGAATGAAGAGACGACTATTTTCATAACGCAGCGTCCTTCCAAGTCACCCTCTCCTACACGAAAAGAATCTTTGCCTAAAGATGAAAGGAAGCCACGTACCACGGCTGGTAAGCCCATCAAGGAAGAAGCAGCGCCACGTCCCACAGCTGGTAAGCAGCCAATGGGCAGCAAAGAGCCACGTTCACCAGCTGGTAAGCAGCCCAAGGCTGAGACACCTATCAAACATCCCAAGGACGAGGCGGAGTACCTAACTGAAGAGACAACTGTTACCATCACAAAGCGTCCCGCCAAGTCACCCTCACCCACGCGCAACGAGCCTGAAACTAAGCATTTCGTGACCGAAAAGATCATTGATTGCAATGGCAAAACTGTGCTGGAGAAGACTAGCAGGACGCAACGTCCAATTGGAACCCCAAGTGGACCTAAGAAGAAGCAACCCCTCGATAGTGAGCCAGAAGATACACAGCCCAGGAAGCCTTCGACTTCCAAACTTGAAACGGAGCGACGTAACTCGCGCACCACTAAGAGCAGCACCACTACTAGCACTATCAGCCACAAACAGCCCGTGAAGGAAACGCAGCCGCATGCCTTGAAGAGTCCTCGCAAGGAGTCGCTGCCAAGACGTGAGCCAGCCAAGCGAGACAGCCTGGTGGAGGAGAGTCGCACCACAACGACCACAACGACAACGACTCGCAAGGATAGAAAACCGAGCGAAACAAATACTTCGCCCAACATCAAAGATCGTCTGCGCTCGTCGCCGCGCAAACAGAAACCCCAAACGGATGACGTTGATGGGCAGTCCACCTCGCCGGATACGAGCCCAACGCGTATTCCCAGCGAGCGTCGCCGTTCGAGCAACATCTCTGTACACACGGAGATCATCATCGATCACACGGCACCGAAGACGCCCTCCCCCCGGACGGAGCGGAAGGTTACCACCAAAGCACCGATCAGTCCGGCTCGCAAGCTGCCAGTAACGGAGCGCAAGGAGTCGGCGCCGGTGCCACGTGTAACGCGTCGCGACAAGGACAAAGTGACGCGTTCCACCAGCGAAAATGTCATCAAGGTGGTCAACGGCAGACCAAGGCCGGCGACACACGAGATGAACACGCTCAATCCCAACTCCGCACAGCGTACGCCCAACGAGCGCAGTCGTCCCAGCAAGTGCTTCACCACAAAGACAATCAATCTGAGCGAGCAGCTGATGAACAGCGAGGACATGGAGAACGTTATCATTGATATACAGCATGCGAAGAGCTCGAGGGAACCCTCACCGGATCGCATTGTGCCCACTCCTGTGCACGCCGAGTTGGACACGGACACGGGCAAGCCGCGTTATCCGGATGTGGTGCAGGAACCGGACGATGAACCACGCAAAAAACCGGTGATCACCAACATACCCATCTTCGAGGAAGAGGCCAACGCTTATGTGGGTTGCCAGATCTCGGAGCTGCGCAATCCCAATGGCATCGAGGCAGACATTCACGACAATCCCATGGTGGAGGCGCCCAAGAGCTTGGATTACACCACCACCAACACACCCAGTAGCACTCAGCCCATCACCGATGTGGACGAGTGTTTGTTGAGCGTGCACGAGAAGGTATCGAAGTTCACGCACAGCGCTGAGCAGGTGAAGCAACCGAAACCCTCGACGCCCTTCAGTCGCCAGTTCGATGAGCATGCCAAGGTCTCGGCCAGCGATGAGTGTCTGCTGACCATTGACCAGAAGGTCGATCGATTCCTAAAGACCGCCGAGAACATCACCAAGCAGCCGTTGTCGACGCCCACGCGCGAAATCGAGCGTCCCAGCTTCGAGGACATCGATGAGGAGCTGCGACAGGACGATTGCACACTGAGCGTCTCGCAGAAGGTACATAAGTTCATTGATACCGCTGAGAAGTTGGCGCCCAGCACACCACAGAGGTCTCCCGGACTGGTGGCCAGCATTGAGCGTCATATCTCGCGCCAGAGCGAGCCGGAGCTGGACAAGGAATCGGAGCCGGAACAGCCCTCTGATCTGGAAACCGAGCTACCCGACGAGCCCGAGTCAAATGATGAACTACTGCCCATGTCCAGGAACCACACCACAGCCATTGAACTCAAGCGCCAGAAGGACATACTCAATCGTCCCTCGGTCTTCGGCCCGCGCACACCCAATGGCAGCAAGCCACGCAGCAACCCGAGCACCGCACTCATCACGGAAGATCGCAAATCACATCGCAACCAGCAGACAACAACGCAACGCAATGTGTCCAGTCCGAGTCCCAGTGCACGTTCACCCACACGCAGCAACGCTACACCACGCAAGCCCTCATTGGAGCAGCCACACCGCCGACCAAGCGATACGGAGCGTGGCACTACCACCACCAGCAGCAGCACCACCAAGCGCAGGGAGCACATCAGCCAGCAGCAATGGGTGCTCAGCGATGTGGATGTGGATGTCGAGCAGGTGGGGCCAGCGCCTACCGCTTACCCCAGCACCACTCCACAGCCAACAACGCCCAGCAAACGCACCACTGGCACCACCAAGCCAACTGCACGCAAACCCTCGTTGGATCAACCACGCAACAAACCGACGAGCAAGGAACCCAGCGACTATCAGGAAGAAACCATAACTCGTCGCACCACCAGCACCACCAAGCGCGGCGATATTGATGTGGATGTCGAGGAGTTAGAGCCTAGGCCCAACCAACGCAATGCCAGTCCACAGTCGCCCGGCACTCGCAGCAGCACCACTAAGCCCACCACACGCGGCACCAGTGCACCACGCAAGCCCTCACTGGAGCAACCACGCAGTAAGCCCGGCGACTATCTGACGGAAACAGTAACACGTCGAACCGCCAGCACCACAAAGCGCGGCGAGCAGTGGTCGCCCAGCGATGTTGAAGTCGATGTCGACGAACCTGTGCAAAGACCACATAGTGGCAGTCCGCAGCCCATGTCGCCAGGCAGTCGCGGCAGCACCACGAAACCAACCACACGCAGCACCACTGCACCACGCAAGCCCTCCCTAGAGCAGCCACGTAGCAAACCGACTGGCAGAGAGCCGAGCGACTATCTGACAGAGACTGTGACGCGTCGCACCACAAGCACCAGCAAGCGCAGCGACGTGGATGCGCCCAACCACAGTCATAGCGCCAGTCCACAACCAATGTCGCCACACAGACGCACCACTAAGCCAAGCGACACCACCACCACCAACAACTCCAGCACCACCAATTCGAAATCCACCGTAGTTAAAGCGAGCACTGAGCACAGCACCACCAAGCATACAACAACAAAAACAACAAATCGAACACATAGTCCAACTAACCACATCCTTGCCAGCTCCCCTGACACTGAACCACACGTTGAACCACTTTTAGAGCGCAGCCGCCCCACCACCACCGCCACTGGACGCACAGTCGCCTCGCGTCGCAACATCTTCGAGCAGCAATCGCCCAGCCCCAGCCCCAGTCCCAGTCCCCACCCAACCGGCGATCCGAGCTCCGGTCGACGTCCTTCCTACATGGATCACACGAAGAGCTCGCTGGAGCACATACGTCGCGACTCCCTGGAGATCAATAAGACGCACTACTCGCGCAAATCCTCCATCGAAGACGTCGAAATGGAGCCGCGCAATCCGAATGCGGCTGTGAAGTTCGATGTGCCGCGTCGCAGCTCACGCACCACCAGCAGCAGTGGGGAGGATCTTGAAATCGAGGAGATCTTCGAGCTGGCCACGCTGGACCAGCTACTGGAGACGGTGAGCAGCTATGAGCTGCGACGTCGCATACGCGCTCAAATGCGTTTGATCAAGAAGAACATGATCAATGCGGGTAGCAAGCACAGCAGCAACAACATCAGCAGCAGCTCAACACCCAGTCGCAGTCCTTTGCTGCCGCGACGCGAGCGCAGTCAGAGTCCGAGGGAGGTGCGCACCACCGCTCAAGGCAAGCCACCAGTTAAGCCACGCGAGCGTAGCGCCAGCCCAGCTCAGTCGCGACGACGCAGTCCAGTGGGCAAATCCAATCAAACTACAACGACAACAACGACAACCACACGCACCACCAATGGCCAAGCAACGCCCGACACGCGTCGTCCCAGCAAATCGGGCAAGGCCAGTCCCATTTGGGCGGATCGCAGCAAGGTGCTACGCGGCTCCGGCCCAGCATCGCCCACACCACGCAAGGGTAGCAACAGCAGCACTACCAGCAGCACTACCACCAGTGGTAAGCTAACGCGCAGTAGCAACACTACCAGCAGCAGCACCAGCAGCACCACCACCAACATCAGCAGCAAGCGACGCGAGGAGGACTCCATCACATCCAGCTACGGCGTGGGACCCACCGATGAGAACGGACTGCCCCTCTTTGGCATACGGGCGCTCAAGAAGAAGCCATTGCCAACGGTGCCGTGTGAGACAAAGCAAGGTAGGTTGCAGTCGTACGTAGATCCTCACCCTCACCCTTACCCACCCCTATCTTCCTTGACAGAGATCACCGGCTATGTCATCGAGGAGCAGTTCTATGCGGATGATAAATCGCCACCACGTCACGAGCGCAAGGAACTCTTGTATTCGAGCAATCCCGACGAGCTTGTCTCGCTGCAGCAGCAGCTGGATCGCAAAACGCAACCAGATGGCAGCACCAAGCTGCAGCGCGAACTCAAACTGATCGATGTGGAGGGCAATCCGGATGCGATCGAATCCAAATACGTGTCCACACGACGTGGCTCGGTCAAGGAGCTCAGTGAACGTTTCATACGCAAGGAGTCGACGTCGCAGGCTGGCGAGGAGACGGAGGACAGCGAGTCGAATGATGTGTGCAGCGTCATTGAAATGGAGGCGCCACAGCTGCGCAGCAACAGCAGCACCACCAGAACCAGCTCCAGCACCCGCTCATTTCTCAACACCAGCGGCGAGGAGCGCATCGTGAGCGGTGTCGATGATGTCCTCGAGCGCATGCGCAATGCCGACAATGGTGAGTCTCCCTTGGCACCTTTGCATTTAAATATGCAACTCTAATTGCATTTAACCCACTCACAGTGGTGGAGCCGGGCGATAGCGCTGAGGATCGCGAGGCACGTGCTCTGCTCAATAAATTCCTCGGCGCCAGCGTCATTATGCAGGGCGTCGAAAGCATGTTGCCGGCGGGACAGCGACAGCAACAACAGCAACAGCTGCACAGGGCCAGCGACAACAACAACAGCAGCAGCCAAGCGGTAAGTGAAGCAACCACCACGCTGTCCCAAAAAACAAACGACATGCTAAGAATATGTTCTAGGAACAACTAGAGCATACCCTGTATAAAATACTTGAAAATCACACATTTATCTTTGAATATTCTGAATGTATATTTATATACTGCATGCATGGTAAAAAAAAATTAGTTGAAATTTAAAACCAGAATGTTTTGTAGGAAACAGAAGGAAAAGATAGATCCTTTGAAATATTTTAAGCCAAAATGGTTAAAATTTGTATGCTAAAAATGAAATTAAATTTTAAATTTAATCCAATCAATGCCATATTGCAACTGTTCTGAAGAAGCATTTGGAATTTAATGCCATTAAAGCGACTTTGTCGACTTTGGAAAAATTTTGCTTGTATAGTTATGTTTTTTTCCAAATAAATTTAAAACCATCTTAAAAAATAAAAACTTAACTTTGGACGTGCATTTCCCAAGCAGTCAAGTGGCTTGGCTGATAAAGGTGAAAAGCTTTTTAAGTATTAATTTTGAAATATGTAGATCTTTGGATATGAGCTTAAAGCCCAAAACCAAATTTTATGTATGAATGTTTAAGATCTGAGCCAATTGTCAAGATCGTGGGAATTTTCTTCATACAAAATATGCTATTATCGCATTCTCGAAAATTTAGTTTTCCAATTAATATTAACAAACATGACTTTTTTAATATTACATGTTTTTATTTGTTAGCTTTTTTAAAATTTCGAATTTTAAAAATTACTTTTCAATCGATCGTGGGTGTAACAGTTTCCACCATTTTCTGTCCAAAATTTGGCATAAATTACAGAAATGTTGGATTTTTTTTGGGCTAATAATTTTAATTTAAAAATCTAAATGTTTAAGTGTTTTCGATTTAAATGTAGAACTAATATTAGGGCTAATTCATGACTATAAAGGCCTCGATATCGAAAATGTGATCAGTTTTGTCAACATTGTGGGAGTTTGAAGTCTTGGAAGTGCATCAGAGCTTGGTCACCAAACAATATATCATGAAACAGGAATAATAGTGGTTTACTTCCTATTTTTTTCAGTGTGATTTTTTTGGGCTATTATTAAATTCATAATAACATTTGAAGTTTGACGTTCTATTTTGTCGAAATGCTAATTTCTGAACTTTCTAATTTGCGAACGTTCACAAATTTTGCTGGCTGCCAACTTTTGCTAGTCACAGAGCTCATTTCGATTGTACGAAATAATTATAATCGACTACTTGCTGCTGCTAGTATTGTATCTACAGGGTATGCTAATAACTGAGTTGAGTTTTTTGTTCCCCATTGATGCACAACCAGCAACAGCAACAACAAATAGAAGAAACAAGTAAGAGTGCTCTAGTCGGGAGTGCCCGACTAGGAGATACCCTGAACCAAGTCCTTACAATCATGCATACTAATCTAAACACACACATGCTGCAGTTCAAGCAGTACAAGCAGTGCAAGCGGTTTAAGCAGCTAGCTTGCTTTTCACCGAGCCCCACACAATGGAAAGTAAAATCTTTAAGCACTTCTGTGTTTATTGTCCAATCCTTCTAAAAATTTTAGGACATAACATTGGCTATAAAATTTGTCACCAAACTAAATTGCAAGGTCGTACCTGCGTTTTTTTAAATTTGGGGGAAATTGGGGGTGGTTTCCAAAAAGTGAAAAAGTGTTACATGTGTATGCTATTCGAGATTATACATGCCAAATTTGGGGCTTCTAGCTTTTATAACTTTGAAGTTATGTCCCAAAAACACAAGTCTGAAATCGAAATTTATCGATAACTTTTAAGCGGTACAAGTTATCGATAAAATGAAATAAACTTGATCTGTCCCGGGATTAGGAGAACTTATGTTCCAAATATGAAGTCTCTAGCTCTTGTAGTCTCTGATATACGCGTGTTCATACAGACGGACGGACAGACGGACAGACAGACAGACGGACATGGCTAAATCGACTCGACTGTTGATTCTGATCAATAATATATATACTTTATATGGTCGGAGATGCTTCCTTATGCCTGTTACATACTTTTGCACAAAACCATAATACCCTTTTTACCCATTTTTAATGGGTTCAGGGTATAAAAAACCACCAGACCACAGTTCACGGCCCACGTGTGCGATGATCAGCTTTTGTCTATGCGCGCTCCCGCTCTCTCTCTCTCCCGCTCTCTCTCTGGCTCTGCCAGTCTCTTTTGCTGCGGCGCTCTTCCTCGCAATCGCTCTCCATCTGTGTGGCTCTCTTTGTTGTGTTGCGCTCTCTTTTAGTGCCGTGTGCCGCTGTGCGTGATGCGATGCGCGCTTCTGGCCAGGAACGGGAATGAGCCGTCGCTTTAGCCATCGCCATCGCCATCGCCATCGTCGTCGTCGTCGTCGTCGTCGTCGTCATCGTCATCGTCTGTTGGCCATTTCAGTACACACTCAGAGGCGGCATCGATCACTTGTGCGACTTGTTGTGTTCCCGATCACAAGACGAGACTAGACGAGACGAGACAAGCGACTAGCGACTAGCGACAAGCAACTAAGAGGCGTGAGCAGAGGCTAGAGAAAAGTTCCCATCTTTAAAAAGTGCAAGAAAAATATACATATATATATATATATATATATATGTATGTTTATTAAAGAAAATCAATAGTAAAAAAAGAGTAACAAAAAGCAACAGCAGCTGCAAAAATACAACAACAAAAAAGCAAGAGGAGTAACAACCAAAGAAGGCAACAAAAAAGACAAGTTTTTTTTTCTCCTTGTTGTTATTTATGATGCTTGTCGTTGTTGTTGTTCATATTGTGTGCAGTTGAGTTTTTTTTTTGCATTACTATTATTATTACTTTTACCATTATTGTTGTGGCTGCGAACGGTTGCAGTCTAAACGCGAGTGTTTAACCAACTTTGGTCAAAGCGGCTAAAAGCAGCAGCAACAGCAGCAGCGGCATCTACAACAACAACAACAACAACAACAGCAGCAGCAGCAGCAAACAGCAGCAGCAAACAGCAGCAGCAAACAGCGCGTAAGTGTGAGGGGCGGCCAAAGGGGGCGTGGCCATAGAGAGATTCATTGGAATTGGCAGCTGTTGCTCGACGGAAAATTGTTCTGCTTTATTCCTATTTCTAGTTTTCTATTTTCTATTTTCTGTTTGATTTTTATTTTCAATTATACTATTTATTTTGGTTTTTATGTGTTTCAATTATTTTTAGTGCGCATAATTTGAGGCAAGAATTTGCTGTCACGACACCTCAAAATGCACCTGAAAAGCAAATGTGAACGACAAGCGTTGACTATATAAATACATATACAGATACAGATACAGCTACAGCTACAGCTACAGATACACATAGCTGGCTAAAGATACACAGATACAAAGCCGAAAGTCAAGCATTTTCCCAGCCTGACAAAAAAGAAAAATTAAAAAAAAAACAAAAAAAAATACACACACAACTAAATAAAATAAAAATAAATAAATAAATTTTCAAAGCAAAAGCAGGTGGCGCGAGGAGAGGTGGTGGTGCAAGGGGTCGGTGGTGGGGCTGGGAAATGGGAAATGGGGCGGGGCGAGGGGGGAGAGGGGGCTGCATGAATGAGAGCGCAAGCGTACGGAAAATTTCGACAAAAATAGCGCAACGATGGCACTATTTATACGGACGGAACGTCTTGTCTCTTGTTGGAGCGCCCAGTGGCCAGATACAGCTAAAGATACAGATCGAGCTAAAGATACACACGGCAGCAGCATGCCTATAGCATATATAGCCATAGCTATAGATACACAGATACACAGATACAGATACAAATGGGTTGTGCATTGCACTGTGGCCCGTTTTTTGTTTTTTGTTTTTGTTCAATTCTTTCAACTTGTGCACCAAATACCATCCATGCTTTATATGTAGAGTCCCCCTAAGCCGCCCAACACCAGAATGCTCAATATAGCCAGCAAGTATCTCAGTCTATTCGAAAACTATTCGAGTATCTGCTCGAGTCCATTGTGAACACTTTTCTTGAGGCGCTGCCATCAAAATATCAAACACATTACTTTTTATGTGTGCAGCAGTCATGAATTCAATAATTTCGAACATTTTAAGGTAAAAACGTTTTGGGGAAAATCCGTTGAATTACTTGGAAAAATTATGCAATTTATTGTATACTTGACTATAAGTCTGGAGCATTCTAAATAGAAAACGTTGTTTAATTGTCCAAACGAAACATTATAGAAATGCTTGAGAAAGCTATAAAATTAAAGAACACACTACTTTTTCTTTGGGGCACACATAAACTAATTCTCAGAATTAAGAGAGTCGGAAAAACGATAAAAGCTGTTAGTGCAATCATTTTTGTGGGACAAACTTGTAGAAGATTTGTGTAATGTCTGGGTTAAAGAAATAAAAAGAAATGAACAAATAAGGCACACTACCTACTTTTTCTTTGCGAATGTTATAGTATATGTCAGGCAAATTGCAGACTAAGTAATAACTATTAATTAACGATGAAGCTAGAGAATACATGTGAGTAAATTCAAACAATATGCAGCAAAAGATTACTTTTTGATTGGTACAAATTTGTACCAAAGAGAAATCACAGTATTATTAACTGTGCAATACTTTTCATTACAATTAAAGAATAATTTTCGTTTCGATTTCAATTTGTTTCATTTTACTTATTTTGTACAATGTAAACAGCCAGCAAACTAATTGAGTTAGTTTAGTTTAGCTTAGTCTATAAATATTGGGATATTTTGGTTTTGAGTTAGTTCTTGAATGTGGCAAAAAGATAGATAGATACGACAGATATTGAAAATAATAGAATTCAATGAGAAGTATAGAAAATAAATAAATTAATTAAATATTTGCAATTTGTATTTAAGCATTTTGAATTGATTTTGGAAAAATACTATGTAGAAGCTAATAATACCAAATTTATGTAGCTCTTTTTTGTAATTGAGTCTTTCGCTTAGTTGTGATTTTGCAGTGCATTCGGTTTTTGGTTAATGGTTCGGTTCCGAACCGGTTTTTAATCGCCACAAAACTCAGTGGAGCGCAACATGTTTATAATAATATTTTTGCAGCTACTGTTTGCTGTCGTCGTTAGTTGTCTCTCCCCTTTCTCTTACCCTTCTTTGCAGCGCTTGTTTTTCTAGTCAACAACAACAACAGCAGCAAGAAGAAGAGAAAGAGGAAGAGGGGGAAGAAGAAGAAGAAGAAGTCAGCGCCTAGCGGCAAGTGGTTTGGCTTTCAGCTTCGACTTTGGCTTCGACTTTGGCTTCGACTTTGGCTTTGGCTTTGAGCTGTAAGCCGGTTTTCTTTGTTGTTGGCTGCCCCTCGCCTCGGTTAACTGTTAGTTTTACAGCCTTTTTCCCAGCGTGGCAAATCTGCGCTTTTCTTAACGTTAACGTTAACGTTACTTCCCATTTTTCTTTCTTTTGCCGTTTCATAATCACTATTGTTGTTGTTGTTGTTATTATTATTGTGCCTGTGTTCATCTTCGCATTTTGCATGTCCAAATTTTCTCTTCATTGGTTTTAGTTTTGTTTCGTTGTTCTTCATGTGGCTAAAAATATGCAGCAAATGCCAAATTCGCTTTTCATTGTATTTTCATGGAAAATTGGAAATTCGAAGGCTTTCGAGTGGGCGTGTGTGTGTGTGTTTTTTCTATGTGTGTGTGTCTGCCCAAGGCAAGTTCAATTTTGTCGGCTATTTTTTAATTTGCGTATTGAAATTGAACTGAGCAAATGAAATTGAAATACTTTTGGCCTGCCCTCAAAGAAAAGTGAACAGCAACAGAAAACAGAAAACAGAAAACAAAACACACGTTGATGCTCACCTTTTTTGCTAAATTTAACAACAATATCAGCAACGATTGTGCGCTAGACACTTTGTAAAGCATTAATCATATAGTTGTTGCTATTGTTGCCGTTGTTGTTGCCGTTGTTGTTATTGTTGTTGCAGGCGACAGTGTCAAAGCCAATGTTGAATAGTTGCCCAATTTGTTGAGCTAGCTGAACAACAATAGCAACAACAACAACAACAACAACAACTGCAACAACTGCAACTGCCTGCAGTCGCTTTGGTCAGTTGAGCAGCAGCAGCAGCAACAACAGCAACAACAACAACAACAACAACAACACGTCTCCCCATTCCGTTGCAGTTCTTTTTTAATTGTTTTGTGCTTTTCGGCCTGCAATTTCCATTTTGATTTCCATGCTTGGTTGATTGCGATCACCAACTTCCCCCACCCAATTTCCCCACCCCTTTGCAACTGCTGCTGTTGCTGCCCCCTTTTTCCCTAGTTGCTGCATTTTGATGGGGTTTGTTACGCTTTAGCGGAATTGCGCCAAATAACTTGGCAAGCCTATTGCCAGCAGCAACAACAACAATCAGAGCGACAACAACAATAATCAAACACACACTCATACACACACACACACTAATACACACAACACAAGCCACGTCACAGCGGCCAAACATAAATTGAGAATTATTATAAAAATAAAATGCACATCAAATTCAAAAGAAATGTTTTCAATTAATTATACAATTCTTTTTCACCCATTTCTTTTTTGTATTTTTGTTTGGCCCACATTAGAAATGAAAGAAAAATGTTTGGCAAATTAGTTGTGGCTGTGTGTGTGTGCTTTTTTTTTGTTATTCTTTTTTCGGCTTTTGATTATTTGTTTGATGCTTTTGCTTAAAGAAAAGCAACAAAAAATCAAAAAATTATATATATGCGTTTAAAGAGCTGAGTGCTGCAGTTGAAATACACTTTATTTTTATCAATTTAATGCTGACTAGTAAAGTTGGAAAATTTAATTATAACTTATGTGCAATTTAGTCAACAAAAGTTAAAGCTGTCTTCGACTTTTGATGAAAATGACTAGGCGGCAAAATAGGTTACATATATTTATATACTTAAGTATACTTAAATAAAAATAATTGAAAGATTTGTATAAATTATTTTAAAATCAAGAAAAGAACCGTAATAATTGTTTTAAAAGTTAATAGATAGGAAAAAAGATTTCATAGAATATGGAAAGGTCAAATTTTATGTTTATATATTTAAATTTTTAAAAACATATAGTTTGGTCTTTGAAAAATATTTAACACAGCTTGACTTTTATTTTCTAGATCAACTCAATGATTTTTAAATAATAAAAAAAAACAATTGTAATTATTAGTTTGTGCCTTTTGTAAATAGAATCAATCAGTGACTTGTACACATATTTTTAAATTCAACAATGTTTTACATAGTTGCTAAAAATTGCATTTGAGTGTGTTGTAAAATTGCTCACCAAATTATAAAGTCATTTATTAGAGCATATCTAGTAAGAAGAGCAAAACGCTTTTTGTTAATGCATACAACCAAAAATTATTAAATAATCCCTCTCTCCCTCTCTCACTCGCACTCTCGCACTCTCTCCCTTCCTCCCCCTGTGGCTGTTTGTGTGTATTGCCCAAATAATGCCAGAGCTAAAAATAGCAACGCGTGTTTGGCGTCTCTCACAAAATGGATCGCATTGGCAACTCTCGCAGCATGTTCGAATATTCGGAATATCTCAAATTTTGTTGTTTTCTTTTATTATTGTTGTTGTTGTTATTTTTGAAATATTGTGCTGGCCAAATTTGGTCAAATTGATATAAACAACCCAAAAACCGAAAGAAAATGAAAAAAACATCGAGGCTCATTCGTTCGTCTTGTGGGTGGGCGGGGCTAGGGGCGGGGCATAAACTGACTCGCACAGCTGTCAGTTGGCTGCAGTTGTTGTTGTTGCCACAAGGAAATGTGGGGAAAAGTGGCAAAACGCCTGACGTACTGTACAAATACAAAATGTACGACATGAAAAAACCGAAAATTCCGAATTCGAATTGGATTTGGATTTTTCGCATTTTGGCATTTTTCTTTTCTTTTCTGGCAATTGCGGGCAACCGCAGCGTATACTTAATGTACGCTCATTATCCAAGCATTTAGATTGCCATCCGTCGTATTTTCGGGGTCTTTAGACGCTTTATGGTTCCTGTCTATATATGCAGCCTAAGTACTTCAGATTCAGTTGCCCGATAATTGCTGCACAAAGTGGCGACGGCTTTTTTTCCATTCATATTTATGAATATTCCTTTTTTCGATCAGTTTCTGCCTTTGAGTGATTAAAAAAAGTGGACTGATACTCAATTTTTAGTTGCATTAGAAAACGTAGTCTTTATTTTTTTTATTTTTTTACTATTTCGTTACAATAAACACATATTTTTTCTTATAAATAAAATGTTTTGCTTGACTTAAAGCAAAAACAATAAACTTTACAGAATTGCCAAATATATGTTCTTACTGAATATATTTATATCAATATGCACTTGCAATGTTTACTTAGGGCTAAAATTAGGAAGAACAAACGCTTTCATTATTATCGAGTTTTTTTTAGTTACCGCCTCTTAAATCGGTTTCCACACAAACTAATTTCTGCTTTGCTTTGTTTAGTTGATGAATTAATTTTAGTATAATTTTCAAAATATGTATTAAGTGCAAAAAATCTGCTTGACTTTATTTACAAGTACTCTGGATAAAAATATATAAAAAAGTTGATATCTAATTTTCTATTTTTTTTTTTCTTTCTAAAAACCATTATACATGTAGCAGAATATGCAAAAGTACCTATTACTTTTTGATACATATGAGAAATAGCAAAACATTTAATACCATAAAATTTAAAATAGATTTGATGTAAGAATGCTGTAATTGTAATCTACCATATGTCACTCAAAAAGAATTTTTCTTTATTTTGTAATATAATTTCGTATATGCCCGAAAAGTGTCAAAATGAAATCATTGATAGCTAGAATAAAACAAGTAAGCATTCGTATTTGATTGATTTCGAGCATTTTCGATCACTTGCGAGACTTGCCAACTACAAAATACTAGTCGTCAATGCGGCGTATGCGCAATATGTGAAAGCATTACGCATACGCCAGGTATGCTGGCAGCAATTTGTTGACGCTGGCTCGCTGCTTTTTGGCTCATGGCTGCCCAATTGGCAACCCAATCGAGCAGCGCCCAAGCAGCACAGCCGGAAGCAACGTCTGGCCATGGCTAAGGACGACAAATTGCTTCGATTTGTTATTATATTTGTTTGGTTTTATTCTATTTGTTTCTTAATCTTTCATTTGTGCCTTATCATTGCTCGATCAGGGTCGTGCGACTGGCGGCACTGCGGGGGCCCAGCGAGCTGTATTTGCTGTTGGCCTTTTTCTCTTGCCTGTTTCTATTTGCTTTGCTCATTTCCTTTTTTCGCTGGCGTTGCCGGCGTATGCGCTCATCGGCTTTATTTAGCCAAAGAGCGACAACAGCGCAGCGAGCGCAAAAAACATAAGAAAAAAACAGAAAAAAAAAACAGCTTGCGTTTGCTTGTTGGCACGCACTGTAGCGGGGCAATGTGTTGGTTAGCAAATTTTCCGGTTGATAAACAATCTTGATTTTTTATTTTTTGATCATTTCTTTTTCAGGTGAAAACAACACGTATTAGCAGCAGCTATAGCAGCAAGGCTGGCAGCAACACCATCAACAACAACAACAACAACAACAGCAACACCACTAAGAAAATCACATCCTCAGCACCAGTTACACGCACAACTTGTGACATCGAGGAAATTTGGGACGAGCAGCTACTAAGGCAATTGGTAAGCATGCAAATTCAAACCTAACCTCAATGCTTTAAGCACTCACCGAAATAATTGACATTCGAATAAATGCTATGAATTTTCTAGAATTTCAAATTCAATATCTAAATATAATAGAACATTTATTCAACAGTGTGTTTTGGAGGTAATTTTAATTTTAAAGCCAATGTTTTTTCCCTGAGTGTAGTCTGTTACCACAACAACATAGTTAGCCATCATTGTCTTTGTTTTTTATGCAACGGAATGTCCTTTCCATAATTCCTTGACATGGCAATGATAAGTTAAAAGGAAAAGCTCACTGAAATATGTTTAAATTTGTTTCTGTTCCGATAAGCATGGAACGATGGAAACGGATCATCTTTGACAATCAGAATTTTGAAAAATAATCCAAAATGGCGCTCACTTTGCACAATCAATTTAGCCCTGACAAGGTATTTATCGATAAATCAATAACACTTGGATAAATTAAACTTACAATTAGTTAATCGAACATTGAAATATGCGTCTAAGTATTTTCTGAACAAAACACCTGATGCGTTTTGTCTCAAAAATATAACAAATTAAAAGAACTGTAACGGATGTCAAAATATTTTGTAGTGGAAATATTATTTTAATATTATTTTGCTTAAAAAACCAAATTCACATGCTTCCACAGCTGGAACAGGCCTCCACATACGAGGAGCGTCGCAAGATCCGTGCACGTTTACGCGAACTTATGGCGGAACGCGAAGGTAAGTGCTTAAAACCCAATAATGGCCGATTCTAACCACAGCATACATACATATATAGTAGCACTATATGCCCTGCACTAACACACAGGGCAGTTTTGGACAGTCAAGTGCCAAAATGGTAATTCAATGGTGGTTTCTAAGTACATATAGGCTTAGCTATATTTCTCTATCACTATCACTATCTGTATCTATCTCTCTCTCTCTCTCTCTCTCTTGCCTAACTATAGCTTATGATTATGTTCTGTATTTGTATCTTGTAGATATGCAAACAGCGCATACTCGTAGCTAGGCTAAAGTAATATAGAGCGATTTATCCAGGACAGGTATTGCAATTACTCGTTTCAGTCATCATTCATCTAACTACACATGTTATTCATCGATTATATTCATCATATATATGTTTTATTTATTACTTGTTAAACGTTTACTCGTTCGACTTTCACTCGTTTCCGCTGTCACTTGTTCAACGTTCACTCGTTAAATATTTTACTCGTTATTCTGTCACTCGTTACAACATTTTACTCGTTACTCTTTCACTCGTTCTTTGCGTGCAGTCGAAAAAAAAAACAACTTACTCGTTGAAGAATCACTCGTTGTTTTGCTCTCTCGTTGTTCTTGTTGCTGCTCGTTACTCCGTCTATGACTCGCTCCCAAAATTCCACTCGTCGCCTCGAGTTCTCTCTATTCACAGGGCAGCCGAAGTGAACGGCCAGCTCCCAGAGTTTCGAACGCTTTGCTTATTTGTCCCCCTTTTCAACTACTCGTTGCCGTTGCCGTTGTTTGTTCTTTGTTTGTATTTACAAATTTATTCACATATGTATCTCTCTCTCTCTCTCTCTTATCTCTCTCCACTTTCTTGCTATCACATTCATTCATCACACTTTAAAATTGAAATGCGTTGCGCGTTTTTAGAGCAAAAGAATTTGCAGGCGAGCGGTGCAAAAGCCGCTGCCAAGCAGGAAGAAGAAGCAGAGAGCAGCGCCAGCGAGTATGAGGAAATAATTGAGGAGGTAACCGACGACAGCAGTGACGAGGAGCCGCCACAGCCAGAGCCCAAAAAGGAGCCGAAAAAGGAGCTGAAAAAGGAAGAGTCAGCGAAAACAAGCACTAGCACCACCCAAGTGGCGCAAAAGCTGGCCAAAGTAGAGCTAACGAAGCAAGTGGTTGCAGCGACAGCGGGCTCAACTTTGCCACAAACTCAGGTTGACGGTCAACAGGGTGAGTCGCTGCCAAAGCCAAAGCCACAGCCAGCAGCAGCAACAGCAGCAACAGCAGCAGCAGCAACAGCAGCAACAACAACGACAACAGCAGCAGCAGCAGTAGGATCAGGGAGTAGTGTTAGCCTTAGTAGCAGTAGGAAACCCACAGTCAGCAGTAGTCCTAGCGTTAGTCCCAAACTTAGCAAGCCAACACAACAGACCAAAGAACCAAAGACAACAACAACAGCAACAGCAAAAGCAACAACAGCAGCAACAGCAACAGCAACAGCAAGAACAACAGCTACCGTCATGCCCGGTACGGCTACGCCTCAAGTGAAGCGTCTCAGTGTCCCGCCGAAGGAGGACTCAGGCACGGAGAGCGGCGAGGATTTGCGACTGCTTGCAGCCGGCTTACGTGATACGCTGCAGCAGCGCAGCGATGCGAATCGCGGCCTGCTCGACGAGGTCACGGATGCACTGACTCGACTCGAGTGCTCCTTGAAACTGGGCCAGCAGCTGGCCGTCGATGGTGTGCAGCGGCAGGCGCTGCTCGCGCTCATAGCGCGTCTCCAGAGTGGCCTGAGTGCGCCCGAGAAGCTGGTGGCAGAGGCTGGCGAAGAAGCTGGCGGCGCCGATAGTCCCGATGCGGAGCAGAGCGGTCGGCAGCGTTTCGCCAAGCGGCGGCAGCGCAACAGCCGGCATACGGTGGGCGTTAGTCGCGAGGAGCTGGCAGATGCGCGTCGCTACATGGAGGACATGCAGCTGCTGGAGCATCGTCCGCTGCCGCTGGCCAAGAATGCCAGCTCGAGTGCGATTGTCGGTGCGCCCGCGACGCAGCTCTACCGGCCCAATCAGTTCGTGGCCATGTCGCAGACGCAGACGCCGTCGCAGCTGAAGGCACCTGTCGGCAACAGCAATCGCAGACCGCTCTCCGGAGACTATGCGGTTAGCTTTGCCAGCTATGCGGCCGCACAGCCCACAATGCCGGCGGAGACAACGCAAGCGGGTCGCTTTGCCAACGGCAAGAAGCAGATGATGAAGCGCGCCAATACCATCGATATACCCAAGGCGAAGGCCAAGTTCAGTGCGGCAGCCGACTGCGACACGGACTCGGAGCTGGAGGAGCACAGTCGCAGCAGCAATGTGGGCCTCAAGCGGGCCGTGCAGGTCAGCGTGAAGCGGCGCGTGCAGCATGTGGTGCCGGCCTTTGAGCCCAAGACCGAGAACGATCACAAGTTCCTGGCGTTCATCAACAAGCAGAGCCATCAGGGCGGTCTGGGCTGGGCGGGCGCTCGCTCCGTGTCCAACTGGACGCACAAGTTCGGCAACATCAAGCACACCTTCGAGACGGGCGAGGCGGCCACAGCCACCAAGGGCAAGCCGCCCCAGCCGCCCAGCAATCAGCAGCAGCAACAGTTGCACTTGCAGCAGCAGCAGCAGCAGCAGCAACAGCTGCAGCAGGCGGCACTGCTGGAGCGGCAGCGGCGTCAGGAGCTGGAGCGTCAGCTGCGCCTCGAACAGGATGCGCGCTACGAGCGCGAGCAGCGCGCACGCCTCGAGCGCGACTACTACGAGCAACAGTTGCAGCGGCAGCAGCTGGAGCGACAGCAGCAACTGGAGCGGCAGCGACAGCAGCAGGAGCAGCTGGAGCGACAGCGCAGACAGGAAATGGAGCTGCGCATGCAGCAGCAGCGCGAACGCGATCGCGAGCAACAGGCGACAGCAGCAGCTGTTGCCGCCGCAGCAGCATCAGCAGCAGCAGCAGCAGCGCCAGTCAATCAGTTTATACACGCACCGCAATCGGTGTTCCGACCCATCGATCAGGGACTGCCCGCGCCCAACATTTACAAGCCCATAGCGCAAAAGTCCAACAGCAGCTGGCAGCCAAGTGCAACAGCAGCATCAGCATCCGCGAGCAACTCGCGCAGCAAAGCAACAGTTGCTGCCGCACCGCAGCAACACTTGCAGCCGCGTCCCAGCTACAGCAACACACCCTCGCCCGCCAGCTCGCCCATCGGGCTGCCCTGGCTGGCCAAGCCGCGCGTCGACAACAGCGACTTCAAGCGCAAGGCGCAAGGCTTCGAGGAGCGGTCGCTGCGCGACAATCTCGAGCAGCAGCAGCAGCAGCCAACACCGCCCAGCGTCTATGTGCAGCGACACAATTCGCTGCGCTCGAAGGCGCCGCAGCAGTCGCTGAGCGAATTCAAGAAGCGACCCTCGCTGCCCAACGCCATGGAGCCCGAACTGGAGTTCTATGCAGCCAGACGCCTAGCTCAGCAACAGCAGCAGCAGCAGCAGCAACAACAGCAGCAACCACCACCGCCACCCACCAACATATCCTTTACGTATGCGGACTATTCACCACTGCGTCGCGGGCACACAAATCTCAGCAATTATCGCAGTCAACCTTGCTTAAGCAGCGCTTTGGAGCCGCTGACAAATCCACTGGGTGCACCACTGGTGCTCACGAATGCGAATCCCACGTACTTGCCGCAGCCGACGCGTCAGCTGGACTTTGTCAGTCCGGTGGACAGTCCCACCAGCTGTGTGACAGCACCGCTGATGACCGACTATACGGACGATGATCTTGATCTGGACTCGGATCACAATATGCACGAGTATCGCGCCGAGATCAAAGTGATGCGCAAGCCGCGCAGCCAGACGGCTGTCACTGTTGCTGGCCGGCGTACGGCGCATGTGAGTGATGATGAGGTCTTTGGCAAGAACTCCCGAGCGGCCAAATCGCTACTCTACACCATGAAACAGCTGGGTGGCAATAGCAATGGCAATGGCAATGGCAATGGCAATAGTAAGAACTCCAACTCCTTTAAGACACAACCGCCAACGCCCAGTTCGCCCAGCAAGCCCGGCTGTCTGTCGCCCGATGGCCGCCTCTACCAGGCACCGCAGGTAGAGCCGCTCTTTCCGCAGCTCAGCAGCTACGAAGCGAACCGACAGCCGCAGTACGTAGCGCAGCCGAACGTGCCCAGCTATGCCAGCGAGACGCAGAACTCGTACGTCGTCACGTATCCGCTGGAGGACTCGGCGGACGAGCAGGAACCCCCATCGAGTGTGAGTCTCAGTCGCATTCGTCGCAGCTCGGAGCACTCGAATGCCAGCTCGACGCTGTCGCACATGAGCTGGACAGCGAATCCGATGCATGCGCCGCCGCCGCCAGTCGATCGCAGCAACAAGCCACAGCTGAAGCTGAAGCCAAAGCCGGTACAGCCGGTACTGCAGTCTCCGGTACAGCAGTCCCCGGTACAGCAGTCTCCGGTACTGCAGTCTCCGGTACAGCAGTCGCCGGTACAGTACTCTCCGATACAGCAACCGCCAGTATGGCAGCCTGTACAGCAGCAAAATCAACCTGTACAGCAGCAACATCAGCCTATACAGCAGCAACATCAGCCTATACAGCAGCAACATCAGCCTGTACAGCAGCAACATCAGCCTATACAGCAGCAACATCAGCCTATACAGCAGCAACATCAGCCTGTACAGCAGCAACATCAGCCTATACAGCAGCAACATCAACCTGTACTGCAGCAACATCAGCCGGTATCGCAGCAACATCAGCCGGTACCGCAGCAACATCAGCCTGTACAGCAGCAACATCTGCCTGTACAACAGCAACATCAGCCTGTACAGCAGCAACATCAGCCGGTACAGCAGCAGCCTCAGCCGGTACCGCAGCCACGACCCCGTTTGAGCACACGCAGTCACACGATCAGTGAGAGCGGCAGCAGCTATGAGCCCAAGCCGCTGGCGCAGCTTTTGCGTCAGAGCACCCTGGAGACAACACAGCTAGGACGCGGTCAGTCGCAGCAGTCGCTCAGCGCGAGTCGCCAGCAATTGCAGCGGGAACAACAGCTGCAGCGTGAGCGTGAACTCAGCGAGCTGCGACGCAAGAGTCTGGGCAATGTGCTCGAACAACGTGATCTGCAAATGGCATACAAATCGTCAGCACCCGAGGACACGCCGGACATTGTGAAGTCGTCGCTGCCCAAGGAGAATGCACCGCTGCTGAAGAAATTCGGCCCGCCGCAAAGGCATCATTATGTGCCGAATGCATATCAGAGTCCACAGCTGAACAAGCACTCAAGCAGCACTAGCACCATCAGCAGCAGCAGTCACACCACCAGCATTACCGTACAGCAGCAGCCGCTCATAGTGGAAACTCCTGCAACACCGCAACCGCAATCGCAAACGCAAGCCACTGCTGTCGCTGAGCCAGCGCCCGAGGATCAGATACCGCGCAACATCGTCTTCAACAATGTGAGCGCCTTCAGCTCACTCACGCGACGCAGCCAGCAGCAGCAGCAGGAGGAGGAGGTGCTGCAGCAGAACAACGGAGGTTCGCGACTCAATCGACTCAGCAAATGCGATTCGTGGCATCAGATCTGCCAGCAGCAGCAGCAACCACTGCCCCCACAGCAACAGTCACAGCAAAGTAATGGCAACCGATACCATAATCCGACGCTACCGGGCGAGCTGCGACGCAGCAAATCGGGACACTCGCTGGCCGTACCGAAGCTGTATGAAGCGGGCATTAACAAGGAGCAGCTGGGCGAGAAGCAGCGCACCGTTGCCGCCTATTTCTCCGGCCAGAAGTCGCCAACGGGCGCACAGCTCGAGGAGTACCAGAGCAGTACCACAACGACAGCGACCGCCTCGCAGCGCAAATCGGTCATCAATCGCACCAAGACCAGCGAGAAGCTGTCGGCGGCACGCAAATCGCTCAGCTCCCTCAACTCCACCTCGAATGGTAATGTGTCGGGCCTGGGCCTGGGCCTGATGCGTGGCGGTGTCGCGATGCCAGGTGGTGCTGGTGGTAGTGCTGGTGGTGTTGGTTTCGGCATGGGTGGTGGACTGAGTCGCAGTGCCACCATGCCGCATATAGCGCATCTCAATCTGCTGGACGAGAGCAATGTGGAGGATGCGTTCGAGCAGCTGATGCTGGGCGCTTGAGCGTTGGGGCGATAAATCGTTCAATCGATAACTCGTTTGATTCTTAGAACAGACATACGACACACACACACACACACACACAGCAGCCATTCCAGTTTGAGCCGCCCAGCGAGACGCAACTGGACCCAACAAACGACACACACACACATATGCACACAAATCGATAAGTCAATGAAATCGATTGGTCAAAAGATCGATAAGTCGATTTACATGCACAAACACAAACATACGCACATGCACGCACACATCTGTAGAGCAAACGAAGCCGAACTGTAACTGTACTGATTACCGATTACCGTTTACCGTTTACTGATTTACTGTTAATACTCGCTACTGTTATTTGAGCGTAGGCTTAGGCTTTGTTTTTGTTTTTTTTTTTGTAATAGTTTCGTACCAACCCAGCCCGTTTCTAGTCAGCGAAACGTTCCAATTGCCGTTTCGTTTCGTTTCGTTCGTTACAATTTGTTTCTCGTTTCTGGACTTTTTTTTTATTTTTGCGCTCAATTTTGTTGACGAGTCGATTTGAGTTAGCAGGAGGGACCACATGCGGGTTTTTTTTGCTGTCTATTACACACACACACATACATACACCGCCCGACCTAGCTGGATGCCAAAGAAAAAAGAAAAGCACCTACACAAATTATAAAGAAAAACTGAGCAAAATGGTAATCAGCAGCAGCAACCGCCGCCGCATTCCGATGAACTTGAAACGTTACGATTTGTGAGTGAGCCAATAAAAACCAAAAAAAACAAAAACACTTGTACAAAAATGCCCAAAACAGCGTTGCCACCTTGTTCATATCGCGCGTTCCATGTACTACCATTGCTACACCCGCCCGGCCTAACCGCATTTTAAATACTCTATATATACATTTTATATATATTTCTATAATTCTATATTTCTATATTTTTTTCTTTCATTTTCTTTATACATATTTTCGTATATTTGTTTTTCTATTCATTTTTAATTACACTTTTTTTGCCTGCCGTTGTTTCTACACCACCACCCCCTACCGCCCCCTTGTATAAAGTTAGCAAGCGCTTTAAACGTTTTTAATTATCCTTTACGTTTCGTTTCCGTTTCGTTGCGTTGCGTTACGTTCCGCTGGCTGGTTAATTGGTTGGTTGGTCCAGCGAAAACAAAACATTTTTTACACACACGAAAATCCCATGTTGTCCCTCCTGTCTCTCTCTCTCTCAATGTTTTTTGTCTCAGTCTTTTTGTACATACAACCTGCCTACAAGGAAATACTAGAGTCCTTTTTACCATATTTTATATATATTTTTGATTACTGCAAACAGCTCAGCTGCCCAGTTTGCTATGCTGGCTCTTCTCGCTTTCCACACACTCTTTTTTCGCATGTTGATTCGTTCCTTGTAATTCGTTTGTATATAAAACCAAAAGTATTGTGCATGTCTTGTTTGTCATACAGTATTGTTAAGTTGTTTTTTTTCCAACTCGTAACTTCGCATACTGAGAGTTAGGTGGCAACACCACCGCCAGCACCACCAGCGTCACCAGACACCAACCACCAAATCGCCCAGCAGAGATGCCGCAATCAAAAAATAATAATAATAATAATAATTTGCGGTTCACGTTTCGTTTTCATATTTTTGTGTATTATTTTGCGTACTGTTTGTCGTTTGTGGAACGTGCGGCATGAAACAGCCGCTTGGCGTGTTTCTTTGCCATTTGTTGCGCTCATTTTTTCAATAATCACGAATTTAATGCCATTTTTGATTTGATTCTGTTTTGTAAGTAGCTGATTTTGTGTGTAGACATTTTATTGACTAAAAAATATATTTACAACAAAAAAAAAAACAAAGAATTTTACAAATGTTATTTGGCTGTCTACGTATTTCGTTTTCGTTGCCGTGTGTAGCATACATTTTGATGCCTGCTCTAGAATAGTCTAAGCCAAGATACAAAAAAAAATATAATAATAATATAATTAATCTTTCTAACCGTATTTTTTTCCCACACTTTCAATAACTTGAATAATGATATAATGATGTTTTAATAATGTTGAATTGCAAATTTTTTCGTATGCATGCCACTTGACTAATTGTTGTAATTATTGCTTCTTTTCTCTCCCCCTTTTCTCCACGTTGCCAACCACAAAATTCGTCTAAAACACTTTCCTTCATACAGCACAACAGAAGCAACAAAGCTCAACGACCAGTGAACGCACCGAGACCAAGTCAAAAGATGGCGGCGCCGTTGTCACCACAACAACAACAAAAGGTATCGACTAATCGATTAATATATCGATGGGCAAATAAACTGATATTTTTGCATTTTAAACAGTTACCACACGCACGGTGAGCGGCAGCGCTGCTGCCAAGAACATTTCGCCGCTGGCCAAATTCAAGCAGCTCGACAAGGCAGCTGCCCAGCAGCAGGCTCAAAAGTAAGCTACAACATACTATATTTAACATATTATAGCTACATACAATACATACTTACCATACACGTACATACTTTCCATACGTAAACATTCTGTAGATCACTCACACTTGGCAAAAGGAAGGCAAATGACAAAATGTTAGCTTAACAGCACTGTACTGCCAAAGTCGTCATGTTAAATAACATTTTGCTTGCATTTCTTTTGCGCGTACAACTGGTGCAGGATCACATCACCCACCCACACACACACACACACACACACACACTTATACAGTTACTCAATCACTAGTTTCGCCTTATATTTTATACCCATTTTCTGGTGTTGGTAATCGGCAATAAATGTCTTTTGTGCATAGGTGCAATTCTAAATATGTTAGGGAAATTGTAAAATGTTACTTAACATGCAAACCTACATATGTATGTATGTATGTATGGTGTGTATGTATGTCTTTTGTCTTCTTGTCTTCTTGTCCTTAATGGGCTTGCGCCCGCAGCTCACTTTTACTCTAGTCTTTGTCTCTCCCCCTCTCTCCCTCTCTCTCTCTACTTCTCTCTCTGTTACACTTCCTTACGCACCTGTCGTCTCTTCCCAAGCAACTAGAACAAGTAAATCAAACAGTACAGAAATATTTAGACAAACACACACAAAACCAAACAAACAGCGTTAGTTTTTACATTTCTGATTTATTCTAAGAACACAGTGGTCGCTCGCTAATTGGAACGCCTTAGTTTTAGAGATGATTCTAATTTGAAGATAAATAATATTTTTGAATGTATTTTGTCTATATTTCTCAAAAAGTGGTTCAAAAGTAAATTATACAAAAAATGTGGAAAAAAATAAGATTTTAATTTCTTGAAATTCCAATTCCTGAGCGTCCACTGTAATAGTAATAATTGTTGTTTCCTTCTAACACAAACCCACACACACACACACACACGAGCTAAACAATTCGAACACCCAAACTACATACAGAAGTACAAAATTTATGTATTAAAAAACAAAACTAAGAAACAAACAAACAAACAAAAATACAACAAATTGTGTGAGTTTCGCTAAAACGTCTGCCCCTCCAACCTTGAATCATTTGTTCAGATCATCTCCAACAACAAGCACACCCACGACCCCCGGCGGTTCAACTCAACCGTATTTCAAATTTACCGATCCGGCATTAAATGCGCGCGCCGCCACTGTCAAGGATCAACTTCTGCAGTGGTGTCAGCACAAAACGCAGGAATATGAGGTATCCACAACCTAGAAAATACCAACAATAAAAAAAATACCAAAACAATTTACCAGCCAAACGCAAACGCAAAGCCACAGCCATAGACCGTTATTTGTTCGTTCTTGAATTTTGACTTGATTTTTATATATTTTGTATTTGTATTATTTACCGCCGTTCGTTTTGATAACCAAATCTAACGCTTAGGCCCAACATAAAGAGAATAACCAACAAAACAAAATAAAACCAAAACAACAAAAACGTAATTACAACAACTAAACAGCGCTTAACCCTTGGCTGAGCTTTTTCGAGCAACTCATCTACACACATGCATACACACAAACACAAAAATATACACACACACACACACACACAAACACAAACACACAAGCATACACGCAACTAGAAAAGACAAGACAAGAAACGCACGCAAGCAGCCTGGAAGTGGATGACGAAGAAGAAGAGAAGAAGAAGAAGCAGAAGCAGAAGCACAAGCAGAAGCGCTGAATTAACTCTCTCGTTGAAAGTAACTGTAAACGTTACTCTTTGCTGCTTCCTTTTATTCTTATTATAATATGCTATTATTGTTGTTGTCGTTGTTGTTGCCATTTGCTTTTGGGGGCTGGAGCTTACAACAAAAAATTGCTTAATTGCTGCCGCTGCTGCTGATGCTCATAAAAAGTTTAACGCCCATACGCTCGCTCCCCCCAACCCCGCCCCCCTTGAACGCACTCATCACAATGTATTTTGCTGTAATCCACAGAACGTCCAAATAAGCAACTTTAGCTCGAGCTGGTCCGACGGCTTGGCCTTTTGTGCGCTAATACATCATTTCTTGCCAGATGCATTTGACTACACAACACTAACCAAACAGACGCGCCGCCACAACTTTGAGCTGGCCTTTACCGTTGCTGAGTGAGTACAATGTTATTGCACTCTTAAGTTCTAGCTACATATATCTATATCTCTATCCCACTCTCTCTCGCATTCGCGCAGCGAGAAAGCTGGCATAGCACCGTTGCTGGATGTGGAAGACATGGTGGAGATGAGCCGACCCGACTGGAAGTGCGTCTTTGTCTATGTGCAGAGCATCTATCGCCGTTTTCGCAATTGCCAGTGAACAAGAAGCCAACAACAACAACAGCAACAGCAACAACAACAGCACGTGGGCCGCAACAACTATTCATTAAATTTTAAGCAAACTACAAGAACAACAACAATAGAGTACCCCCCCCCCTCCGTTCAGGCATACTTATGTACACATTTTTGGCATTTCGTGTTGGAACACACGCATCCTATATAACGTTTATACCCTACTGTTATCCACCACATCTAATTACTTACATACATACATATATATACCACAAATGGCAGGCTCGTCGCATTGAACAGCAAAGGACATTTGTACGTTTTTTGTGTTTTGTTTTATTTGACCTATTTTTTTTTTCATTTTTTTACTATTATCATTATTATTATTATTATTATTTGTTATTGAAACTTAAAACAAAAACTATGCAATAATTGTTGAATTTTTTTGTCATAATTTTAATTATAAAGAAAGAAAAAAAAGAAGAAAAAAAGAACAAACGCAGCAATGAATTGCAAGGCGAAAACTTTACTAACCCCGCTGAGTTTTGATGAGAGAGATGATTATACGAGTATACAGTATATATGCATTAAATACTACTCAACTTTAAGCGAGCGAAATTCTACGAACAATTTACTAACTCGCAGCAGCGGTAAGCGAAATGCGATATCAAAATAAACATAAAATTATACATGTATCTACAGCTAATATTAACATTGAAAGAAAAAACAAAAAAACAAACAAAAAACTTGGAAAATTGTGTTTTTCTTTTAGTATTTAAGCGCCAATTTTACAGGGTATTTCCTTTGATCAGCAACTGTGTCAAACGTTTCTTTGAAGATCCTTGAGATATCTGGTCAAATACGTCTTGATACATTTCTCCGACTTCACAAATTTGTATTCAGTCCAAAGCTGAGAAAAATTGTACTAAGCTTTGGTATGATTAAAAAAATATGAAATTAAGACGAGGAAAAATATTAGAGAAAAATAAAAGTGAATTAATTTCTTCGAGATATATTTAAAATTGCATTCAATTTAAAACAGATTATTTAATGGAATTGGAATTTATTGGAACTTTGGAAAATCTTAGGAAATTATTGAAATTGAGATTGTCCAATATTGATTGATACAATAATATAGTTTTTAGCAAAAGACAATAATCCAGTCTGTTTAAAAAAAAGGAAAGACAACAATATTTTTTATTTTAATTGCGGAGAGTTTACTGATCATAGAGAGTTTCTGTCATTTTATTAATTTGCATACCGAAACTTTTGCTTTAATCAAATCATTTATATCATTTATAAAGGTTAAAAAAGCATTAGCTCAGTCGATTCAAAGATTTCGCAATTAATGAATTCTACAATAAAATCATAGAGATTAGATTTTGGAGTAATACAGTATTTCCAGTTGGCATATGGCTAAGCTGTCAGCTGAAGAATTGTGATACGGAAACAGAAAACGGATTTCAGACATGCTGTGGGAAGTCTAACGTTTAAGTTTTGTGTAAAATGTCCAAACAAAATTCCGTGTGAAATTCGTACATCCAAAATTGAGTTCGTTACGCACAGACAAAGTCTTAGCATAACCACCAAACGCTAAATCAGAAAATCATCGTTCCCCATCCCCATTTTGGATATCTGCAGCCAAGCGGTCGGAGGACACTAGAGATGGCAGAGCAGCAGCCGCAGCCGCCGCAGCAGCTATCGGAGGCGACAGCCTTGCGGCTATTCAACAGTATTGTCGCCGGCACGACGCAGGCCAGACAACAGCAGTCGGAGCAGCCGGAGCAGCAGCCGGATCAGGAGCGGGAACGGGAGCAGGAGCAGTTGTGCAGCACAGCAGCTGGGGGCAGCGGCGGCGCCGGCTGCGATGGCGTCGGTGCCGAGCAGCTGGGACTCGAGTTGCCATCATCGGGCCTGCCCCGGCCTCAGGAGAGCATCCACTCGGCCAATGAGTTTGGCAATTCGTGCCGCATCTGTCGCTGGAATCGCAGCGACATGGAGATCATCAACTGTCCATGCAAATGCAAAGGCAGCGTGGTAAGTGGCAAATCTCAGAGCAAGCGCCAACAAATCGTTGCGATTTCAAAAACAAGTACTCAATATCGATGTCATATCGATAGTATCGGTGTGAGCAGTATCGAATGGCAATCAACTCAATTAGATTACACTTTGTGTTGCTCAGCTGATTTTGTGACGTCAAACTAGACCACATTTTCATTTTGTAAACTTAAAATGGGCATCAATTTAATCTGTTTGTACTTGTTAAAAGTTAGCTGTTATCTAGTTGTCAAGTGTGAGGTAAAATCGGTTTTCTTCGTTGTTATTCAAAAAAAGGTATTTTTAGATTTCAAATAGGTTCTTTTTGCTTTTAGAGTTAGAAAAGAACAGGTTCTTTATTTGTATTGCAAAGTATCGATGATCATCTTAAATTATTTAATATTGTACAATATATATCGATTATAGGAGTTGTGCAAATTTTACAATTTGATTTTCGTTTTGAGCTCTTAATTCGCATATACTTCGTTTTGTCTCGCAATATCAGCATATTTTCGCAATTTATCGAAACTCACCATTTTCTATTCGATTTCTTTCAGCTTAGTGCTAAAAGAAATGTAAAAATTTCTAAATGTATGTTTTTATTGCCGACCTAAAATAAATATATTTGGCAATTGCAGGGCTATATACATATGAAATGCTTGAAGCGCTGGATAATGCATCGTCACGACAATCGCTGCGAGATATGCAACGCACCATATAATATAACGGCGGACCGGGCGAGCGTCAAGCAAATGGTGCGCGCCTTCTGCTGCGGCCGTTGCTGTGGCATGATTGTGAAGCACGTCCTTTTCAGCGCCTCGCTGATGCCGCTCGCCCACGTTATCCTGCAGCAGGTGAGCGATTGCGTCCGCTGGCGTCGGCTGCTCTACTGCTCGATCGATGCTTATCTGCGCTTCTTTACTTGTGTACAGGTCCTACATTGCATGGATAATCTGAATCAAGGCAGCACCGAGCAGCTAACGGTACAGGAGGTATTCGTTGCGTCCTGTGCGCTGCTCACATCGAGCGCCCTCTTCTTTCACTTCTTCGAGTTTGTGACGACCCGCTTCCTGCTCATACGGAACATATTGCGGCATTGGTGGATGTTTGGCAGCACCAACGATTTTGGACTAGTGGAGGTTGAAGACGATTCCTTTGACCTGTTCTAAGGCAGGCAGTTCAAGACTAACAAGCAATCAATCGTAATTGGCTAGTCCCTTTTTAGACCACAAACCTTGTACATATAGATTAAAGACACTTTTCAGCAACAAATCCAAATTGTCAAGTGTATCAATAATAATAATAAAAAAAAACGATTAGCATAACGGCAAACATTTGAACCATGTAACATTTTGTAGCTCTGCAAATTAACAGAAAAATCAAAGAAAACCAATACATTAATAAATTTCTTTTTTTCTCAATCCTAAGTAGAAAATATTTCTAGCTAACAAAGTGGTTCTTTTACGAAAGCAGCTTAAATAATAATTAAGTAGCATGCTGTTAACGCAAAAATTCGACCGCTAAGGTCGTTTCTAAGCACTGCATAATAAATACAATAACAAAATCGATATACATTTAAAATATCCTTGTATCTGTGTTTCAAATATTATTTCGAATTTCTTACTCATCCGCGCTTATATATTTTAATTTTTTAAAATTAACCGTCCATATGCTGTTAACTTACATCAATTGGCATGTTACTGTGACTATTATTAAGGGCGGTACATAGCCCTGTTAAAAGTGATTGAAAAATATCGATGTATGTATTCGATAGACTATCGTAATGTGTTTTCGATGTGTGCGACTGCTACCATCCCAAAACAAAAAAGCAAGGGAAAGGAAAAGCGAAGAACGTCTCAAAAGAAAGTGAAGTTAGCTGCTGCTGCTGCTGCGGTTAGTTGGCAATCACCGAGTTTGTGTGTTGTGTGCCAGTGTGTGTGTGACATTGCAACGCTTTGTCAGTTAACAGTAAACTGCTGACAGGCACGCACGTGTGGCAAATTGCTCATTATATTTTTTTGTTATTTTTTTTATTGTGCTATTGCGCGCCATTCTTAAACGTAACGTAACTTGTTGCAGAGCGAAGCGTGAAGCGTGAAGCGAGTTGCGTTTGGTTTTCCCAGCCAATATTAAATAAAATACAGCAACGGAAAACAGAAGCAAACAGAATAGCACAAAAATACGACAACAACAAGAACAATAAGCAAAATGGCTGCACAACAGCAGCTATTGGCTTTGATGTCATCGGCCTCGGGGCACAACAACAACAACAGCCCCGCGCCACTGTACGATCTGTCATTGATTGCCGTTGTCAGCGGCCTGAACTGCAAAGTGGCCACACTGGAGCGCATCAGCAAGCTGCCGGAGCTGCCCCTCCATCTCCTCATCGATGTCTACGAGCTGGTAAGTCGCTCTTTCTTTCTTTTCCTTTCTTTCCCTCGCTTTGCTTTTCCTTTTGCGCTGAACAACAGCATAAGTGTCGCCCCGACTAGCATATACCTTGCCATTTGTTCTACACTTTCGTCAAGTTTTGCCAGCTACGAATATTCGCACCCATACATTCACACGTGCTTCTTTAACACACACTCAGCAGGCATTTGGATTTGTGTGCGCCTAAACAAAATCAAGGCCATATCGAAATCACATTTTCCATTGCGAGCTTGTCAAAAAAGCTGATACATATTGAAATTGCATTGAATCGCTTCTTTTAGCAGTAGGAAGAGTGAAGAGTAAATAAATTACATACATATTTGTCAGAGTTCTAAATACGTTTGCCTCATTTGGCGGTTTTGCGCCAAACCGTATTTTATGCGCCCGTCCTTTTTTCATCGAAATGAATGACACATGCCTTTGTTAAAAAATTAAAGAAGTTAATTACTTAACAAGAATTGAACATGTAGCATTAGCAACATTACAAATAGTCAAAATTTGTAATTCCTTTTTATTGGCGCTTGCCGATTTGTATCGAATTAATAAACATGATACAACCTTCTTTTATAGTAGCATTTTTTTCTTCTACAATTCCCTTTTGCGGCTACATTCTGTGCGACCAGTGCTGCAATTTTTAACAGTTTCAAATTGGTAGCAGGGCACAAAAAGTGAAAAGACACACACGCAAACAACAACAAAAGCCGCGGCACACACACACACATCCACAAGCGCATGCAAGCATCTTCCTCTCTCTCTCTCCCTCTCTCTCTGCGTATGTGTGTGTGTGTGTTGAGTTATCGCCACGCTGTTACAGCATTTCTTCTTTCGTTCTTTTTTTGTTTCGCATTTTTATGATGTTTTTGGTATTTTGCATTTCTTGAACGATCGCGCGTCGCGCCTCATGGCGACAGCAAGACGAGCGAATTGTGTCTTTGTTTTGGTTCTTGGATTTTGTTATTGTTTTGAATTTCCATTTAAGTGGAACTGCGTTTGTTTTGAGTAAAAGCTCGCGCGCAGTGGTGCCAAGCGAGAAGCTTTCCACTGTTTGTGTTTACGCGTCGAAGCTTCTGCTTCAGTTTTTGTTTATGCGTATGAAAAACCGCATGGCAATATTATACATATATCATTGACGTAGCTGTGTGTGTGTGTGATATGATATCTTTAATTCGCTTCTTGTTTGTTCGCTGTATTTTCAAGTTGAAACACTAGCGCATTCCTGTCAGTCAGCGCTTGTAAACTTTGTCATTAATCCCATGCCTCAATAGATCACACACACACACACATACTCTTGCATGCTTAAGAAGAGAGATTGCCTGTCATAATAGCTCTGCAATTGCAATTTACAGCAATAAATTGTAAGCGGTGACAACAATGCAGCCGCTTTTGTCTTGTTCTCGGCTATAAATAGCAATAGCGCATTCGTTTAGTCGGTGCGCCCTTTTATTTGTTTTATTAATTGGCTTATGCGCATCCTCGGCATGCTCTGGCAGCCATTGAACTTGCTGCTGATAATACAATCATGCATACATACATACATATGTGCATTATATTCCTACATATATGAGGGACACAGCGCTTGACAGCCAGTGTTGTATAGCAGTCCAAAAAGCCATAACCTAGCACAACTCTTTCTCTTTTGTTTTCAATATCTATAATTCAATAATACCAATTTAGAGCAGGCAGTGAAATGGATTATATGTATATTAAAAACAATTACAATTCGTATCATTTGATTTGAAATTTATCATTCCGCAGTCACTCGCTTCGTTTTCCCACACTATTGCCGGCTAGCCACGTGTTTTTTCAATTGTTTTTTACAACACTTAAGTAATTGACTCAATCATCTGATATTAATGCATTTATATTATTTGCGCACGTTTTTCAAGTTGTTCTTCTATTGTCAATTGTTTGCAATAGGCTTGTTCCAGATCGAAGCTCAAAGCTAATTTAATTTGACTGCACACAATTAAACTGACATATTGATGCAATTTGATTGTTGCACGGCAGTTTTGTCCATATAGTCAACGTTATATAAAATATATTTAAGCTGAAAGGCTTAATATTATTTGAAAAACATCTCATTTTTAACACAGACGTAAAGAAAAAATTCGGGTTTGTTCTTCGATGTTTCCTACTGTTGTTTCCGGTTACTTCTCTGAATATTCCAAAATTGGAAAATTGCGTTTTCGATTCCTTTGTATGTTGAGCTTACAAATAAGTTTAACTCTAAACGGACGAAAGAAAACTTTCATACACACAACATTTTTTAAAGCATTTGTATAATGACCTTCGAAAATGAGCTTATAGGTTCGATCGGATTAGAAAGAAAACAAAGTTGCATACAAAAATTTGACTAATTTTCCAAGCTATCGACATTTTGATTTCTAGCTTCATCGCCAAATAGGTTAAACTTTTTGAAAGAGATATATCTTTTTGTAGTTGAACTGAACATTTAAGCTTTATCTATACAAAATATTCAGCTGCTAATGGTAATTTGATCCTTTCCGCCATTGCAGATGTCCAAATGTGAGGAGCTGAAGGACACACTGCTGGTGGAGCTATCAAATCTGGACGTATTCCGTCGCCTGGTGCGCTACACGCCGGCACGCAGCAAGCTGCTGCGAATGGTTGCCGCACTGATAGCCAGCAACAAGATGCTGCCGCGCTGCCTCAGCGAGGCCTACGTGGGCCGCTTTGCACTGCCGACCGACGACATCGACGATGTCCCAGCCCAGCACAATGAACAGGCCGATGGCGACAAGCCGACGCCAGCAGTCGCTGCCAAGGAGCTGCCCGATCTTGCAGCAAGCAGCAGCAGCAAAATGCAGAAAACAGATGAAAAGGGAGGAGCAGCAGCTGGTGCTGATGCTGCTGCTGTTGCTGGTGCTGCTGCTGTTGCTGGCGAGGATGAACTGCCGCTGTCGCTGGATGCATTGCCCGCCGAGGATGCGTTTGCCATCGATTTGGGACTGCGCTTGGGCAGCTTTCTGTCCGAGGCCGGCTGGATGCAGGAGAGTATTGCGGTGCTCTCGTGCCTCAACGAAAGACTGAAGCGCAACTTCAAAGATGCCTTGGTCATGCGCATCGATTGCCTGCAGCGGTAACTATTGCACACAAGTTATAGCCAAATGTGCTCTTCATTTAATATAATGCTCTTCATCTTGCTGCTCAGCCTGCTCTATGCGGAGTCATCGCACTGCAATTTCAAGCTGGCCAATCAGACCTTTGACGAAATGATGCAGCTCAACTGTCAGCTGAAGCGCGGTGTGCCCACGTCCCTCATTGCCATGGCGTTCACACAAATCTCGTCCATGTATTTCGCACGCAACGAGTACAACAACAGTCACATGTGGAGCGTGCAGGCCATGCACCACTTGGAAATGTCGGCGCCCACACGGTCCTAATCTGAATCAAGGCAGCACCGAGCAGCTAACGGTACAGGAGGTATTCGTTGCGTCCTGTGCGCTGCTCACATCGAGCGCCCTCTTCTTTCACTTCTTCGAGTTTGTGACGACCCGCTTCCTGCTCATACGGAACATATTGCGGCATTGGTGGATGTTTGGCAGCACTAACGATTTTGGACTAGTGGAGGTTGAAGACGATTCCTTTGACCTGTTCTAAGGCAGGCAGTTCAAGACTAACAAGCAATCAATCGTAATTGGCTAGTCCCTTTTTAGACCACAAACCTTGTACATATAGATTAAAGACACTTTTCAGCAACAAATCCAAATTGTCAAGTGTATCAATAATAATAATAAAAAAAAACGATTAGCATAACGGCAAACATTTGAACCATGTAACATTTTGTAGCTCTGCAAATTAACAGAAAAATCAAAGAAAACCAATACATTAATAAATTTCTTTTTTTTCTCAATCCTAAGTAGAAAATATTTCTAGCTAACAAAGTGGTTCTTTTACGAAAGCAGCTTAAATAATAATTAAGTAGCATGCTGTTAACGCAAAAATTCGACCGCTAAGGTCGTTTCTAAGCACTGCATAATAAATACAATAACAAAATCGATATACATTTAAAATATCCTTGTATCTGTGTTTCAAATATTATTTCGAATTTCTTACTCATCCGCGCTTATATATTTTAATTTTTTAAAATTAACCGTCCATATGCTGTTAACTTACATCAATTGGCATGTTACTGTGACTATTATTAAGGGCGGTACATAGCCCTGTTAAAAGTGATTGAAAAATATCGATGTATGTATTCGATAGACTATCGTAATGTGTTTTCGATGTGTGCGACTGCTACCATCCCCAAGTCGAAAATTTATTTTTTTTGTGGTATAAAATCGAAGCAAAAAAGTCATTTCAATTGTATATTCGCAACGAGATCGAGGTGCAGCAGCGGGCCGTAGTTAGGCGTGCAATATAGTGCATGTGAACAACGGATTGAATGCATACGAAATTGTGTAAGTTCGCGGACAGCGACCAGTGAATTTTAGGATAACAATAAGTAAATCAATTCAGCCAGTTTTGGGCTTGCGATACGTTTGTGTGCGTGAGTGACAAAGAGCAACTCAACTCGCAGCAGCAGCGAAATTGCCAGCAGCTGGGCAAAACAAAAAAGCAAGGGAAAGGAAAAGCGAAGAACGTCTCAAAAGAAAGTGAAGTTAGCTGCTGCTGCTGCTGCGGTTAGTTGGCAATCACCGAGTTTGTGTGTTGTGTGCCAGTGTGTGTGTGACATTGCAACGCTTTGTCAGTTAACAGTAAACTGCTGACAGGCACGCACGTGTGGCAAATTGCTCATTATATTTTTTTTGTTATTTACATATGTACATATGTATATATTTTTTGATTGTGCTATTGCGCGCCATTCTTAAACGTAACGTAACTTGTTGCAGAGCGAAGCGTGAAGCGTGAAGCGAGTTGCGTTTGGTTTTCCCAGCCAATATTAAATAAAATACAGCAACGGAAAACAGAAGCAAACAGAATAGCACAAAAATACGACAACAACAAGAACAATAAGCAAAATGGCTGCACAACAGCAGCTATTGGCTTTGATGTCATCGGCCTCGGGGCACAACAACAACAACAGCCCCGCGCCACTGTACGATCTGTCATTGATTGCCGTTGTCAGCGGCCTGAACTGCAAAGTGGCCACACTGGAGCGCATCAGCAAGCTGCCGGAGCTGCCCCTCCATCTCCTCATCGATGTCTACGAGCTGGTAAGTCGCTCTTTCTTTCTTTTCCTTTCTTTCCCTCGCTTTGCTTTTCCTTTTGCGCTGAACAACAGCATAAGTGTCGCCCCGACTAGCATATACCTTGCCATTTGTTCTACACTTTCGTCAAGTTTTGCCAGCTACGAATATTCGCACCCATACATTCACACGTGCTTCTTTAACACACACTCAGCAGGCATTTGGATTTGTGTGCGCCTAAACAAAATCAAGGCCATATCGAAATCACATTTTCCATTGCGAGCTTGTCAAAAAAGCTGATACATATTGAAATTGCATTGAGTCGCTTCTTTTAGCAGTAGGCAGAGTGAAGAGTAAATAAATTACATACATATTTGTCAGAGTTCTAAATACGTTTGCCTCATTTGGCGGTTTTGCGCCAAACCGTATTTTATGCGCCCGTCCTTTTTTCATCGAAATGAATGACACATGCCTTTGTTAAAAAATTAAAGAAGTTAATTACTTAACAAGAATTGAACATGTAGCATTAGCAACATTACAAATAGTCAAAATTTGTAATTCCTTTTTATTGGCGCTTGCCGATTTGTATCGAATTAATAAACATGATACTACCTTCTTTTATAGTAGCATTTTTTTCTTCTACAATTCCCTTTTGCGGCTACATTCTGTGCGACCAGTGCTGCAATTTTGAACAGTTTCAAATTGGTAGCAGGGCACAAAAAGTGAAAAGACACACACACAAACAACAACAAAAGCCGCGGCACACACACACACACACACATCCACAAGCGCATGCAAGCATCTTCCTCTCTCTCTCTCCCTCTCTCTCTGCGTATGTGTGTGTGTGTGTTGAGTTATCGCCACGCTGTTACAGCATTTCTTCTTTCGTTCTTTTTTTGTTTCGCATTTTTATGATGTTTTTGGTATTTTGCATTTCTTGAACGATCGCGCGTCGCGCCTCATGGCGACAGCAAGACGAGCGAATTGTGTCTTTGTTTTGGTTCTTGGATTTTGTTATTGTTTTGAATTTCCATTTAAGTGGAACTGCGTTTGTTTTGAGTAAAAGCTCGCGCGCAGTGGTGCCAAGCGAGAAGCTTTCCACTGTTTGTGTTTACGCGTCGAAGCTTCTGCTTCAGTTTTTGTTTATGCGTATGAAAAACCGCATGGCAATATTATACATATATCATTGACGTAGCTGTGTGTGTGTGTGATATGATATCTTTAATTCGCTTCTTGTTTGTTCGCTGTATTTTCAAGTTGAAACACTAGCGCATTCCTGTCAGTCAGCGCTTGTAAACTTTGTCATTAATCCCATGCCTCAATAGATCACACACACACACACATACTCTTGCATGCTTAAGAAGAGAGATTGCCTGTCATAATAGCTCTGCAATTGCAATTTACAGCAATAAATTGTAAGCGGTGACAACAATGCAGCCGCTTTTGTCTTGTTCTCGGCTATAAATAGCAATAGCGCATTCGTTTAGTCGGTGCGCCCTTTTATTTGTTTTATTAATTGGCTTATGCGCATCCTCGGCATGCTCTGGCAGCCATTGAACTTGCTGCTGATAATACAATCATGCATACATACATACATATGTGCATTATATTCCTACATATATGAGGGACACAGCGCTTGATAGCCAGTGTTGTATAGCAGTCCAAAAAGCCATAACCTAGCACAACTCTTTCTCTTTTGTTTTCAATATCTATAATTCAATAATACCAATTTAGAGCAGGCAGTGAAATGGATTATATGTATATTAAAAACAATTACAATTCGTATCATTTGATTTGAAATTTATCATTCCGCAGTCACTCGCTTCGTTTTCCCACACTATTGCCGGCTAGCCACGTGTTTTTTCAATTGTTTTTTACAACACTTAAGTAATTGACTCAATCATCTGATATTAATGCATTTATATTATTTGCGCACGTTTTTCAAGTTGTTCTTCTATTGTCAATTGTTTGCAATAGGCTTGTTCCAGATCGAAGCTCAAAGCTAATTTAATTTGACTGCACACAATTAAACTGACATATTGATGCAATTTGATTGTTGCACGGCAGTTTTGTCCATATAGTCAACGTTATATAAAATATATTTAAGCTGAAAGGCTTAATATTATTTGAAAAACATCTCATTTTTAACACAGACGTAAAGAAAAAATTCGGGTTTGTTCTTCGATGTTTCCTACTGTTGTTTCCGGTTACTTCTCTGAATATTCCAAAATTGGAAAATTGCGTTTTCGATTCCTTTGTATGTTGAGCTTACAAATAAGTTTAACTCTAAACGGACGAAAGAAAACTTTCATACACACAACATTTTTTAAAGCATTTGTATAATGACCTTCGAAAATGAGCTTATAGGTTCGATCGGATTAGAAAGAAAACAAAGTTGCATACAAAAATTTGACTAATTTTCCAAGCTATCGACATTTTGATTTCTAGCTTCATCGCCAAATAGGTTAAACTTTTTGAAAGAGATATATCTTTTTGTAGTTGAACTGAACATTTAAGCTTTATCTATACAAAATATTCAGCTGCTAATGGTAATTTGATCCTTTCCGCCATTGCAGATGTCCAAATGTGAGGAGCTGAAGGACACACTGCTGGTGGAGCTATCAAATCTGGACGTATTCCGTCGCCTGGTGCGCTACACGCCGGCACGCAGCAAGCTGCTGCGAATGGTTGCCGCACTGATAGCCAGCAACAAGATGCTGCCGCGCTGCCTCAGCGAGGCCTACGTGGGCCGCTTTGCACTGCCGACCGACGACATCGACGATGTCCCAGCCCAGCACAATGAACAGGCCGATGGCGACAAGCCGACGCCAGCAGTCGCTGCCAAGGAGCTGCCCGATCTTGCAGCAAGCAGCAGCAGCAAAATGCAGAAAACAGATGATAAGGGAGCAGCAGCTGGTGCTGATGCTGATGCTGTTGCTGGTGCTGCTGCTGTTGCTGGCGAGGATGAACTGCCGCTGTCGCTGGATGCATTGCCCGCCGAGGATGCGTTTGCCATCGATTTGGGACTGCGCTTGGGCAGCTTTCTGTCCGAGGCCGGCTGGATGCAGGAGAGTATTGCGGTGCTCTCGTGCCTCAACGAAAGACTGAAGCGCAACTTCAAAGATGCCTTGGTCATGCGCATCGATTGCCTGCAGCGGTAACTATTGCACACAAGTTATACACCCAAATGTGCTCTTCATTTAATATAATGCTCTTCATCTTGCTGCTCAGCCTGCTCTATGCGGAGTCATCGCACTGCAATTTCAAGCTGGCCAATCAGACCTTTGACGAAATGATGCAGCTCAACTGTCAGCTGAAGCGCGGTGTGCCCACGTCCCTCATTGCCATGGCGTTCACACAAATCTCGTCCATGTATTTCGCACGCAACGAGTACAACAACAGTCACATGTGGAGCGTGCAGGCCATGCACCACTTGGAAATGTCGGCGCCCACACGGTACTGCAATCCCAAATCAATCCTACCCCTCCAAAAATAACATCATCCAAGACACGTGCTGATTTCTCATTAATCAAACTCCCACAGCGTTGCCATCGATGTGCTGCGCCAGGCGGCCAAGGCCTGTGTGGTCAAGCGCGACTTTGCCCGGGCCAATCTGCTCATCTGCCAGGCGGTGCGCCGCGCCCGGTAAGTGTTACCTTACCCCCCAAAACCCGCAAACCCCGCAAATACCCTGTAATTTCTGCTACACTTTTCATTCCCTGAGAGAGAGAGACATCGCTGATGCCATAGAGTCTGATTTATTTCGTTTTATTTTTCGATCCATTAGTGTGCTTCACAATAATACGTTTTTCTTTTGAAAACTAACAGTTTCATATATTATAATTATACAAGTAGTTGCACATTAGCTGTCTGATTCCATTATATTGCTTTGATTCTATACTTGATATTCATTCAAGCATAATTCTTTTTGTTTTCCGATTGCTTTACTCTTTATTAAGACTAAACAAATGCAATATTAGTTCAAATCAATCAGAGACGTGCTTGTTTCCTAGTAAAATAAGGAAATCTATTTTAATTTCAATAAACATTTCTGTAAACACTCAAGCTAATCAGAAATGACTCAATTTCTCTACAATTCTATTTAACAAAAAGGTACAATTTCCGAATACGAACAGTAAAAAGATACTGTGGAAAGTAGAACCTCTTGCTTCCAGTAGTGGTTCTAATTTCTAAGAACCTTTTGCTTTCAGTAGTGATTCTAGTTTCTGTATTCTTCCAATTTCTAAACCGGTCTTTTTTTTCTGTGTCACATAAACTACTTCTGATAGTTGATGTCTTTTGTTACTCATGCCTATTGTTTTCTATTTGAAAAGCACACTTTAAATATTTTTGATTTCTTAAATGTGCAAAAACTAATAAAGAATTAATAATGTTATGAAATTCTAGTGTCCAAATGAAAGTTATATTTTTAAAAATGTTCTAATATGCGATAGTAATTATATCAAATATATTCTTGAATGAATATCTTGTTTTATATTGAAATTCATACTCATATGTATCCCGTACTTTCTGTAGTAAGTTTAAATTAGAATCGAAAATTATGTTCAGATTAGAAATACTTACGTATAACCTATATCTTCCAAACAGATATCTGCAAGTATATATCATTAGTGACTGCATTTTTCGCCATGTTCTGACCATTTTAGCCCTCTCTCTCCCTATCTCTCTCTCTCTCTCTCTGTCTCTTTCTAACCGGGCATTTCACTCTATTTCGCAGCGACTACTTTGGGCCGACTCATCAGAAATACGGCGATGCCCTGCTAGACTATGGCTTCTTTCTGCTGAACGTGGACTCGGTGTTCCAGTCGGTCAATGTGTACAAGGAGGGTCTGGACGTGCGTCGCGGCATCTTTGGCAACATGAACTTTCACGTGGCGATCGCCCATGAGGACCTATCGTATGCATACTATGTGCATGAGTACAGCACGGGCGACTTTAGCTGCGCCCAGGATCATGTCGATAAGGCGGTGAACATTATGAAGAATCTGGTGCCCAGCAATCATTTGATGCTCGCGTCGGCCAAGCGTGTGAAGGCGCTGCTGCTGGAGGAAATTGCGCTGGACAAGATCGCCGATGGCATAGATGAGGAGGATCTGCTGCAGCAGTCCGAGGAGCTGCACATTTTCGCCCTGCAGCTGTCGCTGGAGGTGTTCGGCGAGGTCAACGTGCAGACGGCCAAGCACTATGGCAATCTGGGGCGGCTCTATCAGACAATGAGTCGCTTCGAGGAGGCCGAGCGTATGCACCAGAAGGCAATCAAGATCAAGACTGATCTCCTTGGGCCCTACGACTACGAAGTGGGCCTCTCCATTGGCCATCTCGCCTCGCTCTACAACTACCAGATGAATAAGTTCCGCCAAGCCGAGGATTTGTATCTGCGCAGCATTGACATAAGTGAGCAAACGTTTCAAAACTTTATGAAAGGGGCTTCTAGTTTATCAATTCATGTTATATATTTCACATGTATTTGCTAACACACAATTTCTTCGGCAGGTTTGCGTTTGTTTGGACGCACTTACTCTGGACTGGAGTATGACTATCTGGGCCTGTGCCATGTGTATGAGACACTACACGAGCTCGAGAAGTATTTGCGCTACGCCCACATTCTGGAGAACTGGCAGCTGTTGCGCGGTCAAAATATAACACTCAATGTAATTGTCACAATTCGTAAAGGCTCTCGAGCTTCGCCAGTCACTAATCAAATGCTCTCTATCGCTCCGGTTTCAGAAGTCCAGCTACCCAGCCATTGAGGAGGACTACACCATTGATCAGGTGAAGAACAAGTTCTTCGGCATGACTGTGAACGGTGTGCCGCCAACACCGCCCGAGCCCAGCAAGAATTGAGGGCAGATGATGCTGCAGCGGGAGCAACAACAAACTGTATTTGCAATTCGGACTTGGTTAGGTGTTCAAATACAAATTGAAAATTTAATTTACGAAAATGGAATAGATGGATGGGAAGACGAATGAAATATTCTAAATTTAATTTGGTTACGTTTTGTAGTCAAAAAACAAACTCAGGCAAAAGCAAATGGCCTTGAAAAAAAATGACGATACACTTTTAATTTCGATGCACAGAAACAAACACCTCGTAAATTGGATTTGTTGTTTATCCAGTAACGTTCATATTTTAATTCTAAAATACGAATACACAATGTGATTGCTTAACATCTATATATTGATATATTAATAATATTGATAATCAATGGATATATATATATATATAAATATATATATATTGTTCATACATTTTTTGTACACCAGCCGATTAAATCAATTGCAAATGCAAGAAACACTTTGTAGCACAATTTAAATACAATTATAAATTGCTACACGTACATAAATATAAATGTATAAACAGAATAAACGATTTAATAGTTATACATAATGTATATTTAGTTTTCCGTGATCCCAAACAAAACAAATGCATCGGATCTTTCGATTATTCAACTACATGTAGTATATATATATATATTCATATATACGTAAATACTATTTCTGCTGTATCAATCAATCAATCAATCTAAACCAAACTCAATCTCTGTTCGCCCCGCCCGTCCTCCACTTTTGAGGTGTACATATACTGCATATGCAGTGCGCTTTGTAATCTAACTCGTCTTAACTGGAATGATTGTTCTCTCCAGATCTCTGTTCAGTTCTGCACACCTTTCTCTAATGTCCGAAAACAAAAACAATAAACTTCCACATAACCGATGCGTCGTCGACCGTGTGTACAACATGCCTATCCATAAGCGAAACCTACATCCATAAGTACAGTTTAAACACATACAACTAACGATACCTATGCATAGTACTATATATAATATAACATATACATATGTATAATTAATGACTTATATGCCCAAACAATATTGTAGCCTACAACATTTTTGGCATTGGCATCACCTCGAATGCCCAATGAAAAATCTCAAAATAAAATGCAAAAACCATTTTAAAAAATGTATGTATTTTTTTATACCCTTTCGAAGAAAATATTATATTAAGTTTGTGCTGAAGTTTGTAACGCATGAAAGGAAGCGCCGCAGACCTCCAAAAGTTACTGCCAGTATGCTTAGAATGACAAAACAAATTGATCTAGCCATGTCTGTCCGTCTGTCTGTCTGTATGTATGCAAACTAGTCCCTCAGTTTTTGAGCTATCGTGATCAAACTTTGCACAGAGACTTATTATTTAAAGGGACAGCACATTAGTCGGAATCGGCCGGATCGGACCACTATATCTTATAGCTGCCATACAATTGGATGTCGGTCTTGGCCATAAATCCAACGTTTTCAAAGCTATCGCGATGAAAAGTTGCACAGATACTTATTATTCAAACATACATCACATTGATCAGACCCGGCCGGATCGGACCACTAAATCTTATAGCTGCCATACAACTGGAAATAAATTTAATATTTCAATAGAAAATATAAAATCATATGATATCAATTTTTACAGCTAATGAAAGTGCTGCAGTTGGCAGAGTGAAAATTGTCTAAAGGTTCGAAAAGAGTAAAAGATCTTCGGCACGCCAAAGATAATCCTTAGTTTATTTTTTCAAATCGACTATTTTAATAGCGTCAACGGTCATTTACAGTATAAACATAAATCGCTAGTGTGTTTCGTATATTTTATGTGTGTTTTGTTTGTTACTTGAATTGGGCGGACTCCAATGATTTTTGTGAAAATATGAATAATGATAGAGGGGTTTGTTTAACTGGGCTGCAGTTAAAATGGGGTATATGACAAAAATGAGCTTTGAGCGTTTAGAACGTTACTTTGTCGATGGAGTGTCCTCTTGGGAATAGTAGTTCTAGTAGGGAGTTGGTCTATGTGCAAGCGTTTATGTCCTCTTCTGATAAGTGAGCTGATGTGAGCAATGCTCCCAGGAAGTGGATTAAAGTAGTTTTGTGGAGTTTCAAGTTGTTTCCCCAAGAAATAGGGGTTCCCTAACATAAGTCTTATTATTGAGTCTCTTACTGTGAGATTGTGAGGACTATAGAAATTAATATCGGATTTAGTTCGTAAACGTTGAATTGATAGCATATTAGTTATTTATTTATCCATTTCTTTTATTCACAATTCCTCTTTGAGTGGTATTCGTAAATGTTTTCTGGCAGCAACATTACAAATGCAATTACAATATGCCATACCACATGTGATGAAAACGTACACTTCATTATAGGAAGAAATCAAATAGGTTGTGACTAAATTGTCATCCAGCTATGACAAATGTCAAATCTACACCTTGATCAGTCTACATTTTGCTTCCAACAAATACACAGTCAGCTCAAATTTCTAACAACGTAAATATACAAAATTCGAAAACCTAATAAATTACTCGATTATCAAGATGGTTACCTATCGGCAAATGATCAAGAACCGAAAAAAGAGACTAGAGGCCAAATGTAACGAGGAGAAGTATGACTATTATGCTGAGCTGACAAGAAACCCATATGTCTTCGAAGCAAAGAGAATGGGATACTTTCAACTACCCGAAACTCGCCAAGCTCACCGCATTCGCAATCGCAAGCGCAACATCCAACACAACAACAACAACAACTCTTCATTCGGATCAAATTCATCAAGCGGCTACAATCAGAGTCGGAAATTTAAGTAGTCATCATCTCTATGCGAATGTTCAGTCGATATGGTTTAATTAAAAATTGGTTCGTAATCTTATAACTGGGAATATGCAAGCTACTTGTAAACTGCGATTGTTTTCCAAAAGTGCTGCAAGCCATCAAAAATAATAAATTATCGTTAATGTTGACTTCTTCAATTTCTAGTCTCATTTTACTAGATGCACTTGATTGAATTGCAATCGAATTCAGTTCTTCCCATTGAACCATTTAGAAAAACCCGGCCCACAAGACTCCATTGAAGTTGTTTACTTGGGGTTCGTTAATACTTTTATGTGACCCTTTAGCGATGATTGTTGTTATATATGGAATAGGTATATTTATTTATTTGGTTTTGTGCAATGTCTGTCCGTCTGTCTGTCCGTTTGAATTTGGCTCTATTGAAGCTAGAGATTTGAAACTTGCAATATATACTCGCAGGTATCTGTTTCAGGAAAAGTGTTCAGATTTTCATGCCACGCCCACTTGGAGGCTGGCAAATCGATAACATGTTAATACAGCATAAATCTTGAATGGATGATGTTATGAGCTCGAGCCAACAAACTTGAAACTTGGATAAGCTTCTTCAACGGCCAAGCCACGCCCACTTCAATTAGCGCCTTCTTCCAGCTGTTCTAACTTGTTTTAACCCAAGTTCATATTCCATTTTGGCATTTCAACATTTTCCACTGCCATAAGTTAGTCAAAACCGAAGTGATATTCAAAACTATTACACTCTTTCAGAATGGCCTTGGTTTTCCCATTCATTTATTAATTATACTCTTTTCGAACGAAATAGTATATTAAGTTTGTGCTGAAGTTTGTAACGCATGGAAGGAAGCGTCGCAGACCCCCAAAAGTTACTGCCACTATGCTTAGAATGAGAAAACAAATTGATCTAGCCATGTCCGTCTGTCTGTCTGTATGTATGCAAACTAGTCCCTCAGTTTTTGAGCTATCGTGATCAAACTTTGCACAGAGACTTATTATTTAAAGAGACAGCACATTGGTCGGAACCGGCCGGATCGGACCACTATATCTTATAGCTGCCATGCAACTGGAAATAAATCTAATATTTCAAAAGAATTTAAATTCATATGATACCAATTCTTAGAACAAAAAAAATAAATGCCACACGATAAAACGATTTTTTACAGCATATGAAATTTCGGTGGTGTAGTTGGCGGATCGAAGATAATCCATCCCCACTTGTTTTTTTTTTTTTTTGAAGCTGCAAGTGTTTAAAAACCTTGTCGTGCCGAACATAACTGTTCGTTTGTATTGTGTCTTGTGACTTTCGGCCAAAGTGAATAAAGAGCACTTTTAATTGTTTTTCCACTTGGTCCACTGTCACTTTTCTTTGGCCGCCGGCAGCAGCCGCAGCAGCGACGACATTGTAAAAGTTGTTTAAAATGTTTTCACTTGGGCGACAAAGGTTGACGTTAGCGTTGACGTCGACGTTAGCGTTGACGTCGACGTCGACGTCGACGTCGCTGCGGCCGATCAAGCATTATTTTGTCGATTGCAATGCAGGCCGCCCACTCACACTCACACGCACACGCATACAAATGCAAAAGCTGCCGAAAACTTGCAGCACTTGTTGTTGCTGGCTGCTGTTGCGCCGATGCTGCCATTGAAGCGCAGCTTTTGCTTTTGACACATTTACGCCGTCGTCGTCGCTGTCGCTGTCGGCTGCAGTTGGGCACTTCGGCTGAGCTGGAACTTCGGCTGGCATCGCTTGTGGCTTCATCGATCAGTTGCTGTCTTTGCGCGGCAGCGAACGGTTTGCGCACATTCTTTCGCCGAGCTTTTCTGCAGAGCGCGCATGCGGCAAAGCTTTACGAGTTTTTCGCCGTTGTCGATTTTTGTTTTGGTTGATTTCGGCATTATTTTGTGTGGTGTGAGTGTGTGCGTTCGTGTGTCTTAAAAGTGAAACTGACCGACTAAAGCGCGGCTGCTTGGAACACGTAAAACGTAATGGCAAATATTTAATTATAATTGCGACTAGTTCTTAGCGTTAAGCTTGCTGTTGTCTGTCGTCTGTCTTGGGGCCATTAGTTCACATGAAACGCTCAGCCTAAAACACCAGCTACAGATACAGATACAGTTTGTATCTTTGGCAAAGTGCTGCGCAACTCTTGACCGAGTTTCACCCAAAACGCTTGTGAAACTGGCACAAATACACACAGCAAAAAAAAAGAAAAAAACAAGAAGGAGAGACAATCGTCTGGGAATGGGTATGGGAATGCCACCAGCTGCATTTGTCATCCACATGCGAGAGGCATCAACACCAATCCAACCAACAACAACAACAACAACAAGACCATCATTATGGTGCATCGCTATTTATCTTGATCTGCACAACCAGTTAACGTTGACTGACTGACTGACTGCACACGTTCGCCTCTCAGCTCGAATCTCGAATCTCGCACATCATCATCAACATCAACATCATCTTCGTCATCGTCAGTCTCAATTTCCCAATCGCAATCCAAACTCTCAATTCCCATTCCCATGATTAGCGACATAGTGCGAAGTTCAGCCTGACTGACTATTTAAAGCACCCTACCTCAACAGCACTACAGACAAGTAGGGCATCAGCATGAATGAAGCCAATTGCAGCTATAAGCTTACTATTCAAACAAAACTTCTCGAAAAACAAATTAGTTTCGGATAACCAATTTTGCCAAATTTAAATGTTAGCCAAATTCCATTTTAGGCGATACATTTTGTATTACCTATCCAGTCTAGTGAAATGGATTTGCTTAGAAACTATCCTCAATACGTCACTTTATTTGGTTTCAGTTACACAAAATTCAACTGAACAACAAGTTCGACTTAGAGTAGTAGTTCCACTGTATTAACTTAATGAAACCTAACCTCAACTCGAACTCTACTCGTGACTTAGAAGAAGTGAGTTCAACTTCAAAGATGCCTTGGTCATGCGCATCGATTGCCTGCAGCGGTAACTATTGCACACAAGTTATAGCCAAATGTGCTCTTCATTTAATATAATGCTCTTCATCTTGCTGCTCAGCCTGCTCTATGCGGAGTCATCGCACTGCAATTTCAAGCTGGCCAATCAGACCTTTGACGAAATGATGCAGCTCAACTGTCAGCTGACGCGCGGTGTGCCCACGTCCCTCATTGCCATGGCGTTCACACAAATCTCGTCCATGTATTTCGCACGCAACGAGTACAACAACAGTCACATGTGGAGCGTGCAGGCCATGCACCACTTGGAAATGTCGGCGCCCACACGGTACTGCAATCCCAAATCAATCCTACCCCTCCAAAAATAACATCATCCAAGACACGTGCTGATTTCTCATTAATCAAACTCCCACAGCGTTGCCATCGATGTGCTGCGCCAGGCGGCCAAGGCCTGTGTGGTCAAGCGCGACTTTGCCCCGGCCAATCTGCTCATCTGCCAGGCGGTGCGCCGCGCCCGGTAAGTGTTACCTTACCCCCCAAAACCCGCAAACCCCGCAAATACCCTGTAATTTCTGCTACACTTTTCATTCCCTGAGAGAGAGAGACATCGCTGATGCCATAGAGTCTGATTTATTTCGTTTTATTTTTCGATCCATTAGTGTGCTTCACAATAATACGTTTTTCTTTTGAAAACTAACAGTTTCATATATTATAATTATACAAGTAGTTGCACATTAGCTGTCTGATTCCATTATATTGCTTTGATTCTATACTTGATATTCATTCAAGAATAATTCTTTTTGTTTTCCGATTGCTTTACTCTTTATTAAGACTAAACAAATGCAATATTAGTTCGAATCAATCAGAGACGTGCTTGTTTCCTAGTAAAATAAGGAAATCTATTTTAATTTCAATAAACATTGCTGTAAACACTCAAGCTAATCAGAAATGACTCAATTTCTCTACAATTCTATTTAACAAAAAGGTACAATTTCCGAATACGAACAGTAAAAAGATACTGTGGAAAGTAGAACCTCTTGCTTCCAGTAGTGGTTCTAATTTCTAAGAACCTTTTGCTTTCAGTAGTGGTTCTAGTTTCTGTATTCTTCCAATTTCTAAACCGGTCTTTTTTTTCTGTTTCACATAAACTACTTTTGATAGTTGGTAATGTCTTTTGTTACTCATGCCTATTGTTTTCTATTTGAAAAGCACACTTTAAATATTTTTGATTTTTTAAATGTGCAAAAACTAATAAAGATTTAAAAATGTTATGAAATTCTAGTGTCCAAATGAAAGTTATATTTTGAAAAATTTTCTAATATGCGATAGTAATTATATCAAATATATTCTTGAATGAATATCTTGTTTTATATTGAAATTCATACTCATATGTATCCCGTACTTTCTGTAGTAAGTTTAAATTAGAATCGAAAATTATGTTCAGATTAGAAATACTTACGTATAACCTATATCTTCCAAACAGATATCTGCAAGTATATATCATTAGTGACTGCATTTTTCGCCATGTTCTGACCATTTTAGCCCTCTCTCTCCCTATCTCTCTCTCTCTGTCTCTTTCTAACCGGGCATTTCACTCTATTTCGCAGCGACTACTTTGGGCCGACTCATCAGAAATACGGCGATGCCCTGCTAGACTATGGCTTCTTTCTGCTGAACGTGGACTCGGTGTTCCAGTCGGTCAATGTGTACAAGGAGGGTCTGGACGTGCGTCGCGGCATCTTTGGCAACATGAACTTTCACGTGGCGATCGCCCATGAGGACCTATCGTATGCATACTATGTGCATGAGTACAGCACGGGCGACTTTAGCTGCGCCCAGGATCATGTCGATAAGGCGGTGAACATTATGAAGAATCTGGTGCCCAGCAATCATTTGATGCTCGCGTCGGCCAAGCGTGTGAAGGCGCTGCTGCTGGAGGAAATTGCGCTGGACAAGATCGCCGATGGCATAGATGAGGAGGATCTGCTGCAGCAGTCCGAGGAGCTGCACATTTTCGCCCTGCAGCTGTCGCTGGAGGTGTTCGGCGAGGTCAACGTGCAGACGGCCAAGCACTATGGCAATCTGGGGCGGCTCTATCAGACAATGAGTCGCTTCGAGGAGGCCGAGCGTATGCACCAGAAGGCAATCAAGATCAAGACTGATCTCCTTGGGCCCTACGACTACGAAGTGGGCCTCTCCATTGGCCATCTCGCCTCGCTCTACAACTACCAGATGAAAAAGTTCCGCCAAGCCGAGGATTTGTATCTGCGCAGCATTGACATAAGTGAGCAAACGTTTCAAAACTTTATGAAAGGGGCTTCTAGTTTATCAATTCATGTTATATATTTCACATGTATTTGCTAACACACAATTTCTTCGGCAGGTTTGCGTTTGTTTGGACGCACTTACTCTGGACTGGAGTATGACTATCTGGGCCTGTGCCATGTGTATGAGACACTACACGAGCTCGAGAAGTATTTGCGCTACGCCCACATTCTGGAGAACTGGCAGCTGTTGCGCGGTCAAAATATAACACTCAATGTAATTGTCACAATTCGTAAAGGCTCTCGAGCTTCGCCAGTCACTAATCAAATGCTCTCTATCGCTCCGGTTTCAGAAGTCCAGCTACCCAGCCATTGAGGAGGACTACACCATTGATCAGGTGAAGAACAAGTTCTTCGGCATGACTGTGAACGGTGTGCCGCCAACACCGCCCGAGCCCAGCAAGAATTGAGGGCAGATGATGCTGCAGCGGTAGCAACAACAAACTGTATTTGCAATTCGGACTTGGTTAGGTGTTCAAATACAAATTGAAAATTTAATTTACGAAAATGGAATAGATGGATGGGAAGACGAATGAAATATTCTAAATTTAATTTGGTTACGTTTTGTAGTCAAAAAACAAACTCAGGCAAAAGCAAATGGCCTTGAAAAAAAATGACGATACACTTTTAATTTCGATGCACAGAAACAAACACCTCGTAAATTGGATTTGTTGTTTATCCAGTAACGTTCATATTTTAATTCTAAAATACGAATACACAATGTGATTGCTTAACATCTATATATTGATATATTAATAATATTGATAATCAATGGATATATATATATATATAAATATATATATATTGTTCATACATTTTTTGTACACCAGCCGGTTAAATCAATTGCAAATGCAAGAAACACTTTGTAGCACAATTTAAATACAATTATAAATTGCTACACGTACATAAATATAAATGTATAAACAGAATAAACGATTTAATAGTTATACATAATGTATATTTAGTTTTCCGTGATCCCAAACAAAACAAATGCATCGGATCTTTCGATTATTCAACTATATGTAGTATATATATATATTCATATATACGTAAATACTATTTCTGCTGTATCAATCAATCAATCAATCTAAACCAAACTCAATCTCTGTTCGCCCCGCCCGTCCTCCACTTTTGAGGTGTACATATACTGCATATGCAGTGCGCTTTGTAATCTAACTCGTCTTAACTGGAATGATTGTTCTCTCCAGATCTCTGTTCAGTTCTGCACACCTTTCTCTAATGTCCGAAAACAAAAACAATAAACTTCCACATAACCGATGCGTCGTCGACCGTGTGTACAACATGCCTATCCATAAGCGAAACCTACATCCATAAGTACAGTTTAAACACATACAACTAACGATACCTATGCATAGTACTATATATAATATAACATATACATATGTATAATTAATGACTTATATGCCCAAACAATATTGTAGCCTACAACATTTTTGGCATTGGCATCACCTCGAATGCCCAATGAAAAATCTCAAAATAAAATGCAAAAACCATTTTAAAAAATGTATGTATTTTTTTATACCCTTTCGAAGAAAATATTATATTAAGTTTGTGCTGAAGTTTGTAACGCATGAAAGGAAGCGCCGCAGACCTCCAAAAGTTACTGCCAGTATGCTTAGAATGACAAAACAAATTGATCTAGCCATGTCTGTCCGTCTGTCTGTCTGTATGTATGCAAACTAGTCCCTCAGTTTTTGAGCTATCGTGATCAAACTTTGCACAGAGACTTATTATTTAAAGGGACAGCACATTAGTCGGAATCGGCCGGATCGGACCACTATATCTTATAGCTGCCATACAATTGGATGTCGGTCTTGGCCATAAATCCAACGTTTTCAAAGCTATCGCGATGAAAAGTTGCACAGATACTTATTATTCAAACATACATCACATTGATCAGACCCGGCCGGATCGGACCACTAAATCTTATAGCTGCCATACAACTGGAAATAAATTTAATATTTCAATAGAAAATATAAAATCATATGATATCAATTTTTACAGCTAATGAAAGTGCTGCAGTTGGCAGAGTGAAAATTGTCTAAAGGTTCGAAAAGAGTAAAAGATCTTCGGCACGCCAAAGATAATCCTTAGTTTATTTTTTCAAATCGACTATTTTAATAGCGTCAACGGTCATTTACAGTATAAACATAAATCGCTAGTGTGTTTCGTATATTTTATGTGTGTTTTGTTTGTTACTTGAATTGGGCGGACTCCAATGATTTTTGTGAAAATATGAATAATGATAGAGGGGTTTGTTTAACTGGGCTGCAGTTAAAATGGGGTATATGACAAAAATGAGCTTTGAGCGTTTAGAACGTTACTTTGTCGATGGAGTGTCCTCTTGGGAATAGTAGTTCTAGTAGGGAGTTGGTCTATGTGCAAGCGTTTATGTCCTCTTCTGATAAGTGAGCTGATGTGAGCAATGTTCCCAGGAAGTGGATTAAAGTAGTTTTGTGGAGTTTCAAGTTGTTTCCCCAAGAAATAGGGGTTCCCTAACATAAGTCTTATTATTGAGTCTCTTACTGTGAGATTGTGAGGACTATAGAAATTAATATCGGATTTAGTTCGTAAACGTTGAATTGATAGCATATTAGTTATTTATTTATCCATTTCTTTTATTCACAATTCCTCTTTGAGTGGTATTCGTAAATGTTTTCTGGCAGCAACATTACAAATGCAATTACAATATGCCATACCACATGTGATGAAAACGTACACTTCATTATAGGAAGAAATCAAATAGGTTGTGACTAAATTGTCATCCAGCTATGACAAATGTCAAATCTACACCTTGATCAGTCTACATTTTGCTTCCAACAAATACACAGTCAGCTCAAATTTCTAACAACGTAAATATACAAAATTCGAAAACCTAATAAATTACTCGATTATCAAGATGGTTACCTATCGGCAAATGATCAAGAACCGAAAAAAGAGACTAGAGGCCAAATGTAACGAGGAGAAGTATGACTATTATGCTGAGCTGACAAGAAACCCATATGTCTTCGAAGCAAAGAGAATGGGATACTTTCAACTACCCGAAACTCGCCAAGCTCACCGCATTCGCAATCGCAAGCGCAACATCCAACACAACAACAACAACAACTCTTCATTCGGATCAAATTCATCAAGCGGCTACAATCAGAGTCGGAAATTTAAGTAGTCATCATCTCTATGCGAATGTTCAGTCGATATGGTTTAATTAAAAATTGGTTCGTAATCTTATAACTGGGAATATGCAAGCTACTTGTAAACTGCGATTGTTTTCCAAAAGTGCTGCAAGCCATCAAAAATAATAAATTATCGTTAATGTTGACTTCTTCAATTTCTAGTCTCATTTTACTAGATGCACTTGATTGAATTGCAATCGAATTCAGTTCTTCCCATTGAACCATTTAGAAAAACCCGGCCCACAAGACTCCATTGAAGTTGTTTACTTGGGGTTCGTTAATACTTTTATGTGACCCTTTAGCGATGATTGTTGTTATATATGGAATAGGTATTTTTATTTATTTGGTTTTGTGCAATGTCTGTCCGTCTGTCTGTCCGTTTGAATTTGGCTCTATTGAAGCTAGAGATTTGAAACTTGCAATATATACTCGCAGGTATCTGTTTCAGGAAAAGTGTTCAGGTTTTCATGCCACGCCCACTTGGAGGCTGGCAAATCGATAACATGTTAATACAGCATAAATCTTGAATGGATGATGTTATGAGCTCGAGCCAACAAACTTGAAACTTGGATAAGCTTCTTCAACGGCCAAGCCACGCCCACTTCAATTAGCGCCTTCTTCCAGCTGTTCTAACTTGTTTTAACCCAAGTTCATATTCCATTTTGGCATTTCAACATTTTCCACTGCCATAAGTTAGTCAAAACCGAAGTGATATTCAAAACTATTACACTCTTTCAGAATGGCCTTGGTTTTCCCATTCATTTATTAATTATACTCTTTTCGAACGAAATAGTATATTAAGTTTGTGCTGAAGTTTGTAACGCATGGAAGGAAGCGTCGCAGACCCCCAAAAGTTACTGCCACTATGCTTAGAATGAGAAAACAAATTGATCTAGCCATGTCCGTCTGTCTGTCTATCTCTCTGTATGTCTGTCTGTCTCTCTGTATGTCTGTCTGTCTGTATGTATGCAAACTAGTCCCTCAGTTTTTGAGCTATCGTGATCAAACTTTGCACAGAGACTTATTATTCAAAGGGACAGCACATTGGTCGGAACCGGCCGGATCGGACCACTATAGCTTATAGCTGCCAGACAACTGGAAATAAATTTAATATTTCAAAAGAATTTAAATTCATATGATACCAATTCTTAGAACAAAAAAATAAATGCCACACGATAAAACGATTTTTTACAGCATATGAAATTTCGGTGGTGTAGTTGGCGGAGCTAAGGGTTCGAAAAGAGTATAAAATCTTCGGCACGCCGAATATAATCCTTTCCCACTTGTTTTTTTTTTTTTTAAAGCTGCAAGTGTTTAAAAACCTTGTCGTGCCGAACATAACTGTTCGTTTGTATTGTCTCTTGTGACTTTCGGCCAAGTGAATAAAGAGCACTTTTAATTGTTTTCCCACTTGGTCCACTGTCACTTTTCTTTGGCCGCCGGCAGCAGCCGCAGCAGCGACGACATTGTAAAAGTTGCTTAAAATGTTTTCACTTGGGCGACAAAGGTTGACGTTAGCGTTGACGTCGACGTTAGCGTTGACGTCGACGTCGACGTCGACGTCGCTGCGGCCGATCAAGCATTATTTTGTCGATTGCAATGCAGGCCGCCCACTCACACTCACACGCACACGCATACAAATGCAAAAGCTGCCGAAAACTTGCAGCACTTGTTGTTGCTGGCTGCTGTTGCGCCGATGCTGCCATGGAAGCGCAGCTTTTGCTTTTGACACATTTACGCCGTCGTCGTCGCTGTCGTCGCTGTCGCTGTCGGCTGCAGTTGGGCACTTCGGCTGAGCTGGAACTTCGGCTGGCATCGCTTGTGGCTTCATCGATCAGTTGCTGTCTTTGCGCGGCAGCGAACGGTTTGCGCACATTCTTTCGCCGAGCTTTTCTGCAGAGCGCGCATGCGGCAAAGCTTTACGAGTTTTTCGCCGTTGTCGATTTTTGTTTTGGTTGATTTCGGCATTATTTTGTGTGCTGTGAGTGTTAGTGTGAGTGTGTCTTAAAAGTGAAACTGACCGACTAAAGCGCGACTGCTTGGAACACGTAAAACGTAATGGCAAATATTTAATTATAATTGCGACTAGTTCTTAGCGTTAAGCTTGCTGTTGTCTGTCGTCTGTCTTGGGGCCATTAGTTCACATGAAACGCTCAGCCTAAAACACCAGCTACAGATACAGATACAGTTTGTATCTTTGGCAAAGTGCTGCGCAACTCTTGACCGAGTTTCACCCAAAACGCTTGTGAAACTGGCACAAATACACACAGCAAAAAAAAGAAAAAAACAAGAAGGAGAGACAATCGTCTGGGAATGGGTATGGGAATGCCACCAGCTGCATTTGTCATCCACATGCGAGAGGCATCAACACCAATCCAACCAACAACAACAACAACAACAAGACCATCATTATGGTGCATCGCTATTTATCTTGATCTGCACAACCAGTTAACGTTGACTGACTGACTGACTGCACACGTTCGCCTCTCAGCTCGAATCTCGAATCTCGCACATCATCATCAACATCAACATCATCTTCGTCATCGTCAGTCTCAATTTCCCAATCGCAATCCAAACTCTCAATTCCCATTCCCATGATTAGCGACATAGTGCGAAGTTCAGCCTGACTGACTATTTAAAGCACCCTACCTCAACAGCACTACAGACAAGTAGGGCATCAGCACGAATGAAGCTAATTGCAGCTATAAGCTTACTATACAAACAAAACTTCTCGAAAAACAAATTAGTTTTGGATAACCAATTTTGCCAAATTTAAATGTTAGCCAAATTCCATTTTAGGCGATACATTTTGTATTACCTATCCAGTCTAGTGAAATGGATTTGCTTAGAAACTATCCTCAATACGTCACTTTATTTGGTTTCAGTTACACAAAATTCAACTGAACAACAAGTTCGACTTAGAGTAGTAGTTCCACTGTATTAACTTAATGAAACCTAACCTCAACTCGAACTCTACTCGTGACTTAGAAGAAGTGAGTTCAAGTTGCAAAGCTTAGCGTGAAGGTTGAGCACTTAACGTGTTCTAATAAAGCATTCCACTTTGGACGACTTAACTCTTTTTTCATAAACAGTTCTGGTTAACAAGCACTTTTCAAGGCTATATTGCTGAAGGCTAGGTAAGCATAGGCACATAGAAACAATCACTCCATAACGAGTGCAAGTAACGAGTTATAGATTAAATAGTTTTTCCCTAAGATTACTATATGAGTTTCTAAGGTTGTTGGCTCGAAAACGGAAAGGCATTAAGCAACGAGTGCCAAGTCACTACTTGCTAGTTTTAACGAGTAGACACTCGTTGCCAAAAACAAAATACTGACAGCTCTTGCAACGAAATGAGTGTGTTAGATAAAAAGATGGCTTACTATAAAGTAACGAGTACGAGTACGAGTAACGAGTACGAGTAGTTAGTTAAAGAATGAACGAGTTGTTCTAACGAGCAACACACAGACAAAAGCTTTCTCGATTTTGAATATTGACATAAAATATTGAAAAATAATTAAATGAAATTTCTGAAACAAAATGCGCTTGGCTTAACGAGTAGCTTATTAATGCTGTGTAACGAGTGCCAGCCAACGATTATTGCATACATACTAAATCACAGACTTCACAGTCTTAGAGTGTGCCATATTTCGTGTCTACAGAGACACAATAGCTACAACGAGTGAATGCCAGCGAGTTAAGCATTATATTAATATTGTGTAACGAGTGCCAGCCAACGAGTAGCTCAAAGCAATAATGCATAGATACTAAAGCACAGACTCTACAGTCTCAGAGTGTGCCATATTTCGTGTATACAGAGACACAATAGCAACAACGAGTGAATGCCAGCGAGTAAAGCTTTATATTAATATTATGTAACGAGTGCCAGCCAACGAGTAGCTCAAAACAATAATGCATAGATACTAAATCACAGACTTCACAGTCTTAGAGTGTGCCATATTTCGTGTCTACAGAGACACAATAGCAACAACGAGTGAATGCCAGCGAGTATTAATATTGTGTAACGAGTGCCAGCCAACGAGTAGCTCAAAACAATAATGCACAGATACTAAAGCACAGACTCTACAGTCTCAGAGTGTGCCATATTTTGTGTCTACAGAAACAGCAGACATTTTCACACGCAGAGCGCAGAATGGCAACAACGAGTGAATGCGAATGCCAGCGAGTAAAGCATTTATTTAAGCCAATGCTCATTAGACTGGGCAAACGAACGTCTAGAAAAAGCATAAGCACGAACTCAAACTCAAACTCAAACTCAAACTCGATCTCGATCCGGAGGCAGCTCAGCATCGTTTTAATCATCGGTTCGTGCTGTTCGCTGTTGGCGTGTGTTTAACTAAATGAAAATCAAAATCCGAAAAAAAAACTGGAGCAAATTAACCAAGATTAAAGCCCACAATTAAGCGTGCGCCCAATGTGAAAGTTAAAACCGCGAACTGGCAAACAAACCAGTTGATGTTGTTGTTGCTGCTGTTGTTGGCGCATCTGCAGCAAGCACCACTGGACAGCACCACTTTTACTACAACTGCAGCAACAACAACAACTTGATTGACTGGCCAACAACTACAACTTTAGCGGGTCAACAACAACCAACAACCAACAAACAACAACGTCAACGAATTTCGCCCACGGCCGAGTTTTACTTTGGCTTTTTATTCGATTTCAGCCAAGACCTCATGCTTCACTGACCTATGTCAAGATAGCGTGATCTTTTTCATTTTTTTCGAGTCGACTTGTTGCTGTTGTTGTGTTTTGTATGCTGATCGTGGCTCATGCAAAAGCTTTGCACTTTTGAACCCAACATGCGAGACAGAAAGCAATAAAAGTACAAAATTAGCCAAGTTCAAGTTGGCCAAGTTTCATTGTTTTTGTTTTTTTTTTGTCTGCTCTTAAGTCATTAATTACCTGAAAAGGCGCTGAAAATTTATACAATACAATTACTAGAAGGAAACAAAGCTCACATTTGCAATTCCATGAATTCATCCGAGCTTAGAGACTATAAAAGCTTTAGACTTCTATTACACTGCTACTCAACCAATTCGAAAAAAAATAGCGGAAAACAAAATTTTTTTTTGCACTTACATTTCATTATAATTTAACAATGCAAATTTCCTATATATATATTTTATAACATATCGTTTCATTGAAATCTGAACAAATTAGACTTTTTCTTTTTAAATCGTTTTTTTTAATACACTTATCTTAAAACGATGTTAGCTTCCCTCTCCCAAAGCAAGATTTATTTTAATTATTTATTTACTTATCTTTAAATAAACTTTGCCATAGATATGATTTAGAGTCCAATTACTTTCTAACTACACTTCGAAAAATTTCTTTTAAATTGGAAAAAATGCTTTATGGAGACGCCAAAGGCTAATCCAGAATCTGTGACTTCGGTAAATTTCGAATTTTATTTATTAAGTTAGGCAGTTGAACTTTCGTCGCATTCTCATTGGTTTCATTTTCATTTGCTCAGTTTCCAAAAAATACTTATACACATATCGCTCTTGAGTAAATTTTGCTTCTCCCAACTTTAACTTGAAATTTCAAAAGTGGATTTAGTTTTTATGTTGTTTTATTTTTGGTATTTCGTCGCTTAGGCTTGGCTCTATTGTCTGGTGGCCATTTCCTCATGTGCTTGACGTTTTTTTGTTTAGACGGAAATGAGATTCACATAGATCGTATAGTTCTGAGCAGGAAGCACACGGCTAAAAGCAGTCAACTATGAACCACAATTGTTGCTGCTGCTGGGGTTGAATGTGGGTCAAAACGTGATTTTGTGCGATTCATTATGATGGCGAGAGATCAGTTTGGAAAGTGCATCCGGTTAATAGCTGAAGTCGGCAAAAGGTGACGCTGAGATACAATTCAATTAGATGGGGTTAGGCTGGGTTAGGTTAGGTTAGGTTAGAGTACAGACTGCTTACCTAATGCACTCTTTCGCTTTCTATAAACAAAACAGATGCTTAACTTGGTCTTCGAAACGTGGCTCAGTTGACTTGGCTAGTCGCCGGATGGCTTTGAAGAGTTGTTGTTGGGTTTGAAGCCACCATTGCGATTGGGATTGCGGTGATCTTCGCGAGTGTCGGGTTGTTGAATGATTCTCAAATTACCCATTATCAGTGCGTCCAGGACATCTGTGTTTCTTATCAGCACAGCATTAGCGTCTTTCCTCTGCTCTTTGAACTCGTCCTCTAGTCTCTTTTTCGGTTCTTGATCATTTGCCGACAGGTAACCATCTTGATAATCGAGTAATTTATTAGGTTTTCGAATGAATAACTTTTGTATATTTATGTTGTTAGAAATTTGAGCTGACTGTGTATTTGTTGGAAGCAAAATGTAGACTGATCAAGGTGTAGACATTTGACATTTGTCATAGCTGGCTGACAATTTAGTCACAACCTATTTGATTTCTTCCTATAATGAAGTGTACGTTTTCATCACATGTGGTATGGCATATTTGAATTGCATTTGTAATGTTGCTGCCAGAAAACATTTACGAATACCACACAAAGAGGAATTGTGAATAAAAGAAATAGATAAATAAATAACTAATATGCTATCAATATTAATTTCTATAGTCCTCACAATCTCACAGTAAAAGACTCAATAATAAGACTTATGTTAGGGAACATGTACTTCTTGGGGAAACAATTGAAAGAAAACAACTTGAAACTCAACAAAACTACTTTAATCCACTTCCTGGGAACATTGCTCACATCAGTTCACTTATCAGAAGAGGACATAAACGCTTACACATAGACCAACTCCCTACTAGAACTACTATTCCCAAGAGGACACTCCATCGACAAAGTAACGTTCTAAACGCTCAAGGCTCATTTTTGTCATATACCCCATTTTAACTGCAGCCCAGTTAAACAAACCCCTATATCATTATTAATATTTTCACAAAAATCATTGGAATCCGCCCAATTCAAGTAACAAACAAAACACACATAAAATATACGAAACACACTAGCGATTTATGTTTATACTGTAAATGACCGTTGACGCTATTAAAATAGTCGATTTGAAAAAATAAACTAAGGATTATCTTCGGCGTGCCGAAGATTTTTTACTCTTTTCAAACCTTTAGACAATTTTCACTCTGCCAACTGCAGCACTTTCATTAGCTGTAAAAATTGATATCATATGATTTTATATGTTCTATTGAAATATTAAATTTATTTCCAGTTGTATGGCAGCTATAAGATCCGATCCGGCCGGGTCTGATCCATGTGATGTATGTTTGAATAATAAGTATGGCCATAAGTATCACGATAGCTCAAAAACTGAGGGACTAGTTTGCATACATACAGACAGACAGACGGACATGGCTAGATCAATTTGTTTTCTCATTCTAAGCATAGTGGCAGTAACTTTTGGGGGTCTGCGACGCTTCCTTCTATGCGTTACAAACTTCAGCACAAACTTAATATACTATTTCGTTCGAAAAGAGTATAATTAATAAATGAATGGGAAAACCAAGGCCATTCTGAAAGAGTGTAATAGTTTTGAATATCACTTCGGTTTTGACTAACTTATGGCAGTGGAAAATGTTGAAATGCCAAAATGGAATATGAACTTGGGTTAAAACAAGTTAGAACAGCTGGAAGAAGGCGCTAATTGAAGTGGGCGTGGCTTGGCCGTTGAAGAAGCTTATCCAAGTTTCAAGTTTGTTGGCTCGAGCTCATAACATCATCCATTCAAGATTTATGCTGTATTAACATGTTATCGATTTGCCAGCCTCCAAGTGGGCGTGGCATGAAAATCTGAACACTTTTCCTGAAACAGATACCTGCGAGTATATATTGCAAGTTTCAAATCTCTAGCTTCAATAGAGCCAAATTCAAACGGACAGACAGACGGACAGACATTGCACAAAACCAAATAAATAAAAATACCTATTCCATATATAACAACAATCATCGCTAAAGGGTCACATAAAAGTATTAACGAACCCCAAGTAAACAACTTCAATGGAGTCTTGTGGGCCGGGTTTTTCTAAATGGTTCAATGGGAAGAACTGAATTCGATTGCAATTCAATCAAGTGCATCTAGTAAAATGAGACTAGAAATTGAAGAAGTCAACATTAACGATAATTTATTATTTTTGATGGCTTGCAGCACTTTTGGAAAACAATCGCAGTTTACAAGTAGCTTGCATATTCCCAGTTATAAGATTACGAACCAATTTTTAATTAAACCATATCGACTGAACATTCGCATAGAGATGATGACTACTTAAATTTCCGACTCTGATTGTAGCCGCTTGATGAATTTGATCCGAATGAAGAGTTGTTGTTGTTGTTGTGTTGGATGTTGCGCTTGCGATTGCGAATGCGGTGAGCTTGGCGAGTTTCGGGTAGTTGAAAGTATCCCATTCTCTTTGCTTCGAAGACATATGGGTTTCTTGTCAGCTCAGCATAATAGTCATACTTCTCCTCGTTACATTTGGCCTCTAGTCTCTTTTTTCGGTTCTTGATCATTTGCCGATAGGTAACCATCTTGATAATCGAGTAATTTATTAGGTTTTCGAATTTTGTATATTTACGTTGTTAGAAATTTGAGCTGACTGTGTATTTGTTGGAAGCAAAATGTAGACTGATCAAGGTGTAGATTTGACATTTGTCATAGCTGGATGACAATTTAGTCACAACCTATTTGATTTCTTCCTATAATGAAGTGTACGTTTTCATCACATGTGGTATGGCATATTGTAATTGCATTTGTAATGTTGCTGCCAGAAAACATTTACGAATACCACTCAAAGAGGAATTGTGAATAAAAGAAATGGATAAATAAATAACTAATATGCTATCAATAAAACATTTACGAACTAAATCCGATATTAGTTTCTATAGTCCTCACAATCTCACAGTAAAAGACTCAATAGTAAGACTTATGTTAGGGAACCCCTATTTCTTGGGGAAACAATTTGACACTCAACAATACTACTTTAATCCACTTCCTGGGAACACTGCTCACATCCGTTCACTTATCAGAGGAAGACATAAACGCTTACACATAGACCAACTCCCTATAATAACTACTTTTCCCAAAAGAACACTCCATCGACAAAGTACTCGAGTGGCCATAAAATGTATTAAGCTACATAATATTATCTATGTTCTTGTTCAGGCCATTTTCTGGCATATTATCAACTAATATATAACTTTACCAGCGATACTTTTACAATCCTATTTGTTTCTCTTAATATTAGAAAGAATGTGCCAAAGGCAAATCAAGCATTTTGAGTTTGAATTGTAAAGTTTAACATTCAAGAAACAAAATATTTTACCTACCGTTATGTTTTTCATATATGAATTTGTCTGCAATGTTCAATCTGTTCTATATCTTAGTTCTATAGAAATTTATCTTTAGCATCTAAGACTTTTTCCAATTTAAGATATACTATATTCAAAATCACATAACACATAAACGTAAGCTAACTTTGAAGATGCAGTCATATCTAGTCTTCTCTCTCGCTCTCCCTATCTCTATCTTTCTCTCTTTCTCTCTCTGCGCCTTTTAGCAATTTCTTAACGATTGTCTGTCAGACAATTAGCTGCGTGTTTCAGGGGTGTCAAGTGTTGAATAACTGCTGGGTCTTAACCAACACACACCACAAGTGGAAACCACTTTGCACCACTTTGTGTGTGACTTAACGGTATATATATATAACTATATATATATGTACATATGTGTGGGTGCTGTGTGTGAAGCAAGTTGCCATTGCCAAATGCCAGATTTGTCATCAGCTGCCACGCGTTGCATGTTCATTGAAATCGCGCAAAAATCACCAAAAACCAAAAACGAACAACAACAATAACAATGGGGAGTACTTTCACTTTGGCAGCTTTTGGTCGAGGGTGCCCATTGTACCCCGAGTCACTTGACCATTGTCCGCTTGCGTAAACTTTCGTGGTTCGGGCCTTGGCTAAAACCGCAAAAAGAAGAGTGGGCAAACAAACAAAAAAAAGAAGTAAGAGAAAAAAAACCAACAACAATGTTTGAGCCACGAACAAATTATAAAGAGTAAACAATGCAATATATGTCTGCACATAGTATATATATACATAGTATATGATATTTTTCAGCTAGTACGCATAATAATAAACATTTCATTTATTATTTTATTTTTTTTCGCTGGCAACAGCAAATCAAATATTTCTTTGTGATTAGCATATGTTATTTTATTTATTATATGTTGTTGTGCCGTGCGTGTGGACAATTCATTTTTGTTTTTGTTTTTGGCTACCTACTCCAACTACTTTTTTGCCGTCTTGTGCACCTCCTTCTTTAGCGTCGCCTTCTCTTTTAACACACTTCGCTCTTACCGGCGAGTGTGTAAAGTTTATTAGCTGAAATTGACAACTGATTCATACCTAAAGGGGCTAGTCAGAGAGAGAGACAGAGACAGATACAGAGAGAAAGAGAGAGATAAAGATAAATACATAAATGTAAAGGTAGGAGAGAAGCATGGATATACACCTAGAGAAAAACAAGTGGGAAAGGATTATCTTCGGCGTGCCGAAGATTTGATACTCTTTTCGAACCTTTAGACAATTTTCACTCTGCCAGCTGCAGCACTTTCATTAGCTGTAAAAATTGATATCATATGAATTTAAATTTTCTACTGAAATATTAGATTTATTTCCAGTTGTATGGCACCTATAAGATATAGTGGTCCGATCCGGCCGGCTCCGACCAATGTGCTGTCCCTTTAAATAATAAGTATCTGTGCAAAGTTTGATCACGATAGCTCAAAAACTGAGGGACTAGTTTGCATACATACAGACAGACAGACGGACATGGCTAGATCAATTTGTTTTCTCATTCTAAGCATAGTGGCAGTAACTTTTGGGGGTCTGCGACGCTTCCTTCCATGCGTTACAAACTTCAGCACAAACTTAATATACTATTTCGTTCGAAAAGAGTATAATTAATAAATGAATGGGAAAACCAAGGCCATTCTGAAAGAGTGTAATAGTTTTGAATATCACTTCGGTTTTGACTAACTTATGGCAGTGGAAAATGTTGAAATGCCAAAATGGAATATGAACTTGGGTTAAAACAAGTTAGAACAGCTGGAAGAAGGCGCTAATTGAAGTGGGCGTGGCTTGGCCGTTGAAGAAGCTTATCCAAGTTTCAAGTTTGTTGGCTCGAGCTCATAACATCATCCATTCAAGATTTATGCTGTATTAACATGTTATCGATTTGCCAGCCTCCAAGTGGGCGTGGCATGAAAATCTGAACACTTTTCCTGAAACAGATACCTGCGAGTATATATTGCAAGTTTCAAATCTCTAGCTTCAATAGAGCCAAATTCAAACGGACAGACAGACGGACAGACATTGCACAAAACCAAATAAATAAAAATACCTATTCCATATATAACAACAATCATCGCTAAAGGGTCACATAAAAGTATTAACGAACCCCAAGTAAACAACTTCAATGGAGTCTTGTGGGCCGGGTTTTTCTAAATGGTTCAATGGGAAGAACTGAATTCGATTGCAATTCAATCAAGTGCATCTAGTAAAATGAGACTAGAAATTGAAGAAGTCAACATTAACGATAATTTATTATTTTTGATGGCTTGCAGCACTTTTGGAAAACAATCGCAGTTTACAAGTAGCTTGCATATTCCCAGTTATAAGATTACGAACCAATTTTTAATTAAACCATATCGACTGAACATTCGCATAGAGATGATGACTACTTAAATTTCCGACTCTGATTGTAGCCGCTTGATGAATTTGATCCGAATGAAGAGTTGTTGTTGTTGTTGTGTTGGATGTTGCGCTTGCGATTGCGAATGCGGTGAGCTTGGCGAGTTTCGGGTAGTTGAAAGTATCCCATTCTCTTTGCTTCGAAGACATATGGGTTTCTTGTCAGCTCAGCATAATAGTCATACTTCTCCTCGTTACATTTGGCCTCTAGTCTCTTTTTTCGGTTCTTGATCATTTGCCGATAGGTAACCATCTTGATAATCGAGTAATTTATTAGGTTTTCGAATGAATAACTTTTGTATATTTACGTTGTTAGAAATTTGAGCTGACTGTGTATTTGTTGGAACCAAAATGTAGACTGATCAAGGTGTAGACATTTGACATTTGTCATAGCCGGATGACAATTTAGTCACAACCTATTTGATTTCTTCCTATAATGAAGTGTACTTTTTCATCACATGTGGTATGGCATATTGTAATTGCATTTGTAATGTTGCTGCCAGAAAACATTTACGAATACCACACAAAGAGGAATTGTGAATAAAAGAAATGGATAAATAAATAACTAATATGCTATCAATATTAATTTCTATAGTCCTCACAATCTCACAGTAAAAGACTCAATAATAAGACTTATGTTAGGGAACATGTACTTCTTGGGGAAACAATTGAAAGAAAACAACTTGAAACTCAACAAAACTACTTTAATCCACTTCCTGGGAACATTGCTCACATCAGTTCACTTATCAGAAGAGGACATAAACGCTTACACATAGACCAACTCCCTACTAGAACTACTATTCCCAAGAGGACACTCCATCGACAAAGTAACGTTCTAAACGCTCAAGGCTCATTTTTGTCATATACCCCATTTTAACTGCAGCCCAGTTAAACAAACCCCTATATCATTATTAATATTTTCACAAAAATCATTGGAATCCGCCCAATTAAAGTAACAAACACAACACATATAAAATATACGAAACACACTAGCGATTTATGTTTATACTGTAAATGACCGTTGACGCTATTAAAATAGTCGATTTGAAAAAATAAACTAAGGATTATCTTCGGCGTGCCGAAGATTTTTTACTCTTTTCGAACCTTTAGACAATTTTCACTCTGCCAACTGCAGCACTTTCATTAGCTGTAAAAATTGATATCATATGATTTTATATTTTCTATTGAAATATTAAATTTATTTCCAGTTGTATGACAGCTATAAGATTTAGTGGTCCGATCCGGCCGGGTCTGATCAATGTGATGTATGTTTGAATAATAAGTAGCTGTGCAACTTTTCATCGCGATAGCTTTGAAAACGTGGGATTTATGGCCAAGACCGACATCCAATTGTATGGCAGCTATAAGATATAGTGGTCCGATCCGGCCGATTCCGACTAATGTGCTGTCCCTTTAAATAATAAGTCTCTGTGCAAAGTTTGATCACGATAGCTCAAAAACTGAGGAACTAGTTTGCATACATACAGACAGACAGACAGACGGACATGGCTAGATTAATTTGTTTTGTCATTCTAAGCATACTGGCAATGGCTTTTGGGGGTCTCCAACGCTTCCTTCTCCGTTATAAGCTCCAGCACAAACTTAATATACTATTTTCTTCGAAAGGAGTATAAAAATAAGTTATAGCTATAATTATAGCTCTACACTTAGGCAAATATCCCTAATAATTAAGCAAATCTTTACTTATAGTACTTAAAAGTTTGCCTTAGATTCTAGAAAAATCATTTGTAAAAAATTGGGCGATTGACGTTTTTCTAAATTGAATGCCAATGGTTTTTTCTGAGTGTAAATGCTCGCAAATTATATTCGTTGACACACCCTATAACAATAAAAATGAAACTATTAAGTCTATAACTGACGTAGCTTTTCTTTAATAAATTTTTTACATTTCCTTTTTTAAGATTTAATACATTTTAAAGTATTTATACATCTTATATACAATATTAATTGTTCAAATTGCTTTAAAATCGCTTTTTGGAATTGCAAACCCTTCTGATTAATAAAGATTCATAAGCAAAGTAATAATGTATTAGTCTAGATAGAAACTTCTATTCGTGCTCTCCAAACTTACGAATATTCCAGTAGCTTTTAATGTAATAATATCACTAATCAAGAGCCTAAAACCAAAGCTCGTGTGGTTTTTCAGTTCATTTTGTAGAGTCAAGGTCAGAAGGAATATATACATACATAAAAAAAAACCCATTGTTCTCGGTTCTCTTTTGTCTTTTGCGCGTAGAATACATTTCATTTACTACGCTTAACCGGTTCTATAGTTGGGCAGTTTAAATTATGAAATCAAGTTTCTACTAGCTCCAAAAATCTAATTCTAACTAAGTCTTTAGTTCAAGAAAAGTTTTCTTATACACCCTGTGGAAACAATATGAAATCAGATATTTACAAATACTATTATAATATGTAATTGAAAAAGATAACAGAAGCCAAACTTGATTACAACATTTGTTGTTGATTCATTTAAAATCCTAATTGGTCTATACTTTAATACGGGACTTTTTACTTTCCTGACTTCTTTTAGTAAAGTAGTATATAATTGGCTGACAATTATGATTATGCCCTTAATATTCCTGAAATATTCCCTTAAAGTTAATTAATAATGCAACAATTTACTTATTCGAAAATATATATTAGTTACAAATGCATTGTAAACCGCCCACTAATTGGAGGCGTTCTCTTCAATTGGCATATACTATATGTAGTTAAATTGCGTATACGTTCAGTATGCCAAATTGTACAGCAATTTGTAAGTTAACTGGCATATATGTTGTATATATAATGCAGCGCGCTAGCACGCAATCACAATCACAAACACAGAGACAAATGACATTTGACAATTGACTGGCAAAAAGGACAATAAGTGGGCTAAAGGACTCCGGTTAGCGTCGGGCCACGTTGCGTTTTTTTTTGTTCAGCGCAATGGAATACAAGCGAGGCGCGAAAAAGTCCTTCACTTGAATTGGGCTGGTCAATGGGGCTGAGAACACGTTCAGCTGTGTGTGGACAGGCCTCCTTAGGTTTTTGAAATAAATAAAACATATACAAACGCCAGCCGGCCGGCCAGCCACGAACTTGAACGAGCACAGGACCTCGTCCTGTCAGTCAGGTGGCCAGCGGCACAGACATCAGCAACAAACAGCACACATTAATCAAATCGAAAAGAGCACTTACACGTGAATACAAACCATTCCCATTTCGCAATCGCAGCTAGCCAACAAACCGGAAGTGATGCCTCTGGCATAGCAGATCAGCTCAGACGTCAGACGACTATCCCAACTTGTCACACAGCGAGTGCTTTCGGTTTGGTTTGTTTTCCGGGTTGGCATCGTAAAACCAATAGCTAGAATGCGTCACAACTTCGACTTGAAGCGGCGTCTCCAGCTGCTGGCCTCGATGGTCTTCTGTGCCCTGCTCTGCTATCTCAGCTCATCGGTGGCGCTGGCCAAGCCCACCTTGTCCTTCAGCCTGCCGCATGGCCTGCAGGGATTCCCCTCCTTCCAGTCGTTCACGCAGCAGATCATCGAGCAGCGCAGCCTGCGACAAATGAAAACCTACAGGTGAGTCTACTGGCATAAACGATAAGTCATGGTCGTAAACGAGGCTATGAATAATTATTGCGAATATCATTTGCAATATTTATATTTACAAATCAATTCTAATGATTATTTTGGATTTTTATTACAAAACTGATGAATGAATTAAATTTATAGAAGTCAAAAGTAGTTGATTTTAATAATATATAATAAATAATAATTGTAAATATCATTTGCAATATTTATATTTACAAATTAATTCTAATGATTATTTTGGATTTTTATTACAAAACTGATGAATGCATTTTATTTATTAAAGTCAAAAGTAATTGATTTTGATAATATCTAATAAATAATATTTGTAAGTATGCTTAAAAATTAATTCTAATAATTATTTTAGATTTTTTTATAAAATCAATTATAAAAGCTGATGATTGAATAATATTTATAAAAAGTCAAAAATAATTATTATAATGCATTTTAATAATAAATAATAATTGTAGATATCATTTGCAATATTTATGCTTGATTTTTATATTTACAAATTAATTCCTTTGATTATTTTGGATTTTTATTACTAAGCTGATGAATGAATTAAATTTATAGAAGTCAAAGTAATTGATTTTAATAATATATAATAAATAATAATTGCAAATATCATTTGCAATATTTATGCTTGATTTTTATGATCACAATTAATTCTAATAATTTTTAGATTTAGATAATAATATTTAGATTTTAGATAAAATTTAGATTTTAGATATGTTTTAAATCTGTGAATTTTTTTTTTCATGTTTGTAGATAGTCGAAATTTGAAATATTTTGAATTATTTTCTTGATATCTAAAAGTAAAAATTAAAGCACTTTGGATTCACAGCTACTGCCAAATTCCAATAATTCAAAGAAAATAATTTTGTTACGAATCTGTTTGTTGAATAGCATCTAATAAATAATACTTACCGATAAAATTAGAAAGCTTCGATTCCAGAGCTGACATGGCAAAAAGTTTAAGTTTCTCCAACTATAACATTTAAATATAACAAATTAAAGTTTTGATATCTGTTTTGTAAGATATTAAAAAAAATTAACTTCAATATTCTATCTACATTAAATATTTATTGAAGTAAAAAATTTTAAACAATATTGCGTTGCAATAAAAATGACTGAAAGTTCTAATTTCGTATCGTAATCATTACTCGATTAGCCTAAGCGTTAAGTATTTTACAATAAGATAAAATACCCCGGGCTTTATTAGGCATAGCATATATGAATATAGTTATTTATCTGATAGCGCCGCACAATTGCTCATTGGCGAAAACAAGAGAGATGTGTGTGTATTTAAATCAGCTTAGTAATCAGTTGACGTTCAGGCCATTGGCCATTGGCCAGTTGACAGTTGACAGTTTCACTCGAGCGGGGAGTGATCCATTGCCATGGAGGTCACGTCGCATCCATAATTGTAATGCCTGTCGGCTGGCCATGTGCCCAAATACGATCCACACAAAAACGCAACGCAACGCATACATATCTATTAAAACGTAGCCCTAACCCGCCCCCACTCGTTTCTTTTTGTCGTTTTCGCTTCGTTTCGAATCTCTCTCGCAGTGGGAAGCGTGTTAGTAACGACTCGCTCATTATGATATACTATCACGATCTGACCATTGCCGTCACCGAGCTGGGCCCGCAGAAGTTGCTGCTCGGCTGCGAGCTGATTGAGATATAGTAAGTATAGCGGCACAGCGGCGAGTGGCAATCACTCGTTACATTGCTCTCGTTACTTTTGGCAGCAACGAAAAGGAGGGCAAAATGCTGCTCAATGGCCTCGCCCAGTACAATCGACCGTTGGAGATCAAATTCGATGAGATGCTCAAGCTAATGGACCAGTGCGAACACGTCGATAAGCTCAGCTATGCGGGCAAACTGAGGTACAAGATCAGCGACGAGGGCTCGGAGCGCAGCAGCAGCATCAACAGTGGAAGCGGAAGCAGCGAGTTGGCCATCAATGGAGCCGGCAATGGCAGTGAGTCAGCAGCAGCTAATCAGGATGGTGTTGCGCTCAAGCTGGCTGCGAATATCTTTCCGCGCAGTCCCTTCTCACTGCTCAGCGGCATCATACCAGGTAACATGAATGTACTAAAGCAGCGAGAGAAATATATTGATATGTAATTCGTTGGCTAAGCCAAACAGTTCTATTTGATCGTTAGTTTGCCAACTCTGGCTAAAACGCTAGACTGCTTACTCGTTAGTTTGCCAACTCGGACTAAAACGCTAGATTGCTTACTCGTTAGTTTGCCAACTCTGGCTAAAACGCTAGACTGCTTACTCGTTAGTTTGCCAACTCTGACTAAAACGCTAGATTGCTTACTCGTTACTTTGCCAACTCGGACTAAAACGCTAGATTGCTTACTCGTTAGTTTGCCAACTCTGACTAAAACGCTAGATTGCTTACTCGTTAGTTTGCCAACTCTGGCTAAAACACAAGACTGCTTACTCGTTAGTTTGCCAACTCTGGCTAAAACGGTAGATTGCTTACTCGTTAGTTTGCCAACTTGCTAATTCGTTAGACAACTCGTTATTTTAAAAGTAGTGATAATCTTCAGTTTGCCATTTCACGAATTTGATTACTAGTTACTTTATCACCTCTCGCGCTGGCACTAGTTTAGAAATTGACTAACTTATCGTATCATTAAGTTGCCAACTCAGCAGTACAACATTTGCTTACGAACTATTCAGTTTACTAACTCGTTAGTTTATTGACTCGCTAGTTTACCATTCAATTACTAACTGAGCTTCCAATTATGAAACGGGCTAGTTAGTTTGTCAACTGCTTTGTTTGCGAGCTCGCTAGAATTGCCATCCTGCTAATACGCTAGCTCGTTAGTTATTTGGCATGGCCTTATTTAACTTGGTTGCCTTCTCGATCGTTTATGAGCATAATAAATTTGCCTACTCGTTAGTTTGCTTAGCGCCTCCTAGTTAGCCAACTCGTTAGCTTACGACATCTCGATAGTTAGCTGTCTAGCTTGTCATCTCGCTGCTTCGCTTACTCGTTGGTTTAGATTGTTGATTCGTTAGTTTGGCAACTCGCTGGTCAAAGTTGTTAGAATTTTATTTAGATAGATAGATACCAGCTAGTGTTTGAACTCGCTAGTGTTCGTATTCGCTAGGTGTTCGTACTCGCTAGTGTTCGTACTCGCTAATTGACTTACACACTAATTAAACACTCTCTTTATGCTTTCTCTTGCTTCCCAACTCAGGCACCAAGTGGTGCGGCACAGGCGACATTGCCGAGACGTACAGCGACTTGGGCAGCGAGATGGCAATGGATCGCTGTTGTCGCCAGCACGATCTGTGTCCGATCAAGATACGCGCCTATCAGCACAAGTACGAGCTAATGAACGACTCGCTGTACACAAAGTGAGTAAGGAGCGAGTGCGATAACTAATTGCTGGGCTCACCATACACCATTCACTTGTAGGTCGCACTGCATTTGCGATGATATGCTATTCTCGTGCCTGAAGCGGACCAACACTTCGGCCTCGCAGCTGATGGGCTCGATATACTTCAATCTGGTGCAGGTGCCCTGCTTGGATGGGCGCAGCAATCAATACAAGTTCCGTGCTGCCAAGGAGGGCTTCTAAGTGGCGGGCAGTGGGAATTTTCTATTTGTTTTGTGGTTTTTAAGTTTTGTACATAGCATAAATGACAAGTTAACGGCGCGTTCTTCAATTATTTATTGAACTACTTAGGTATACGAAATGCGAATGCGAAGGCGCAAGCAGAGCAAGAGAGAGAGAGAGAGAGAGAGAGAGACAGTAATACAAACTGTTATACAGATAAATATCGAACGCCTTTTTTATTAAATATATATATACTTGATATATGTATGATGTTAGGTTTACATAGTATAGTAGTAGGCGTTATATTCTTATACATTATGTATAAAGCAGCAAATGCTGCTCGCTTGTTATAAATACATATATAAATAAATATATATATATAAATCGTTATTGTTTGTATTTATTGTTTAAAGCTGAAACAATGGCTACACCAAAAAAAAAAAAAACAGAAGCAATAATTTTGTTAAATTTTTTACTTTGACTTAAATCTATGACATAACAAAAACAGGAAGAAAAAAAATTGCTTTCTTGCGTTGTTTTTTTCTTCGACTTTCTGGACAATCAATTTGGGCTCTATGTTAAAAGGTTAAGCAGCTTTTAAATAGTTGTTAATTGGATATCTGAAGGTACTTGGAAGGGTTATTTCTTGTCGTTTGTGGTTCACACAAGTCTGCTGCTGTCTTTTTTTGTTGTTTTCTTTTCTTTTCTTTTTGTTCTTTTAGACATCCTTAGAAAATGCTGGCCACATTGGGTCCCGGCTGCGAATTGGTGGGTGTCGGCTGCGTGGGACGATCAATGTCCTGATAGCTGCGCTGCTGATTAGTGGGGAATACGGAGCCGCCCTGCAGACTGCCGCCACGTGTATTGAACTCGCGATAGAGCAGAGCGACGCTCACAGGACGCATCACCAAATTGATGATACTAAACGCTATGGCCCAGCCATCTGCAAAAGCAATTTGGATTTGGTTAGTCAATGTGTAGTATTATGTGGAACTTGAGGCACTCGATGAAGAGAAGCCATGCGGGAAATGTACTCACTCATGAAATTGAAATTAATGATAATGCTGACTATATCAAAGAATATGCTGGAGGCATTGATCACAAGCGCCTGGAAAATACGGAAAATAGTACACATGACATGATTGGGTTTACAAACTAATAATAAATGAGAATGCTTCGTTATTCGCAAATAATTAGAACTTTTTTTTAATATGTGATGTATGTTTGAATAATAAGTATCTTTGCAAATTTTCATCGCGATAGCTTTGAAAACATGGGATTTATGGTCAAAACCGACTTTTCCAGTTGTATGGCAGCTATAAGATATAGTGGTCCGATCCGGCCGGTTCCGTCCAATGTGCTGCCCCTTTAAATAATAAGTCTCTGTGCAAAGTTTTATAACGATTGCTCAAAAACTGAGGGACTAGTTTGCATACATACAGACAGACGGATATGGCTAGATCAATTTGTATTGTCATTCTAAGCATAGTACTGGCAGTAACTTTTGGGGGTCTCGGACGCTTCCTTCTATGCGTTACAAACTTCAGCAGAAACTTAATATACTATATATTTTACAAAATATGTAGCATATTTTTATAGGCACAAATAAATAAACTTCAAATACTAAAAACAACTCGATTTTTTTTTATAGATATATAAATTTCAGACCGATAATCCAGATGAGCACACAAAGGTTAAGCTTGCTATTTCAAATGGGTATGAACATATGGAAATAAATAAATAATTTAAGTATTGAAAATGGCGTTTTTATTAGCAATTCGAATTTCTCAGGATAGGGTCGCTGGGGTTGTTTTCGTGCTGACTTCATAAGTCTTGGGGGCCATAAACCGTTGGACAGAGCCAGTGGCCAGGCAAATCAATTGCATTGACCTTGAACGCTTGAACTTTAACAAGCCAAGCCAGGCACACACACACACATATACCTGTACACACACACACACACACACACACACCAATTAGCTGGGCACACCTTTTGGCTTCTTAAAGGTGTGTTTTGCGCATTTTATCGAAAGGGTCCATTTCGCATTCCAACAGCAAAACTCTTGTTTCAGCTTAAGTAAATTAGAAAGTATTTTAAGATCTCCTTAAGCTGGCTACAAAAATGCATTTATTCAAATATTTTTAAGCACCACAACTAATTTTGTTCTGCAGTTGAAAGCAACTTATAAAAATGCCCAAAATCGTTAACAATCACATTTTTTTGAACAAAAAAACATTTTCTTTTAGCCTGCTTGAAAATATTTAGCAATTATTCGACAAACTAAATTAAACTTAAAAAACAAGTAAGAGTGCTCTAGTCGGGAGTGCCCGACTAGGAGATACCCTGAACCCAGTTCTGACTTCCGTTAATACTTGCCTAATAGTGTGCATACATACAAGCACACACATACTGCAAGCAGTGCATGCGGTTTAAGCAGTTGGCTTGCTTTTTCACTGAGCCACATACAATGGAAAGTTAAATCTCAAATAACTTCTGTGTTTGTTGTCCGATCTTACTGAAATTTTTGGGACATACAATTGTCAATAATATGTGTGACCAAAACAAATTGCAGGGTCGTACCTTCAAAAATGCTTTAGGGGGGATTGGGGGTGGTATCCAAAAAGTGAAATATTTGTTACATGTGTATGCTATTCGAGATTATGCATGCCAAATTTGGGGTCTCTAGCTCTTATATCTTTGAAGCTATGTCCTAAAAACGCTAGTCTAAAATCGAAATTTATCGATAACTTTTGAGTGCGACGAGTTATCGAACAAATGAAATAAACTTGATCCGTCCCGGGACTAGGAGAACTTATATTCCAAATATGAAGTCTCTAGCTCTTATAGTCTCTGATATCTGCGTGTTCATACAGACAGACAGACGGACGGACAGACGGACAGTCAGACAGACGGACATGACTAGATCGACTCGGCTGTTGATACTGATCAAGAATATATATACTTTATATGGTCGGAGATGCTTCCTTATGCCTGTTAAATACTTTTGCACAAAACCATAATACCCTTTTTACCCATTTTTAATGGGTTCAGGGTATACAAACTTATAAATATGAAAAACTGTTAACATTTGAGATTTTACAAGCGTTTCCAACAGCCACTGTTTCAAATTTCAATTGCAACTCATTTCAATTTGAAATAAGTTGTAAATTTAAATAAAGCTTTTTAATCAATCAATATATGCTTTATAAATTGATTTTAAAATAATATATAGAAATATATATAACAAAACACATTTATATATCGCATTATGCAGCCTACTTTTAGGAGCATACAAAATGCAATTTAATAAAAAGCAGTTGAGCTTAAAAGAAATGCTATTATAATAATTCCTAGAATAAATACTATTTTATTGAACTTTCTAGCGAAGTTCGTTTGTTCTGAAAATATGGAACATTTCAAGGGAATTCTCATCATTTATAATGTATATATATATATATATATGTATATTTATATATTGTTCGCAGCACACAATAAAAATCCATTTGAAGGCGTAAATATGTAATGCGTTGCGTTGTGTTCGCTGTTTTTGTTCCCGATGTGCGTTAGATGTGCTTCTGGGTCAACGTTTGGCTTTGCATAGTTGAGTTGATTAAATGGCGTGGCTAATGGGGTCCTCCCTCGCAAGGAACGTACAACGCAAGGATTCGCTCACACACGACTCGGTTCCGACAGCCCACAGCTGAGGGGGGGATCGGTGGTTGAGTTCTTGAGAAGGGGCTGCCCCCATTCTGGGTTCTTTTCATGTGACTGACCGCTGGAAGCCATCCGAAATGAAATTGTATTTGTCATACCCTTTACCCAATTGCAATATACACACATATCTGCTAAAGGGGTATCTTGAAGTCGTGCAAATGTTTGCAACAGTCAGAAAAAACATTTGCAAACTTATCAAGTGCAAATATTCTTGGAATATAGCTTCTCAAATGTCAATTACACCTATTTTATGCTTCCGATTACTTATCGATTTTACAAATAATCGATAAATATACCAATTTTTAGCCCGTATATGTATTCTACAAATACTGAGATATGTATGCTTAAAAACGGGCTAAAAATTTGTATATTTATCGATTATTTGTAAAATCGATAAGTAATCGGAGTATATATATACATATATTCAGGTTTGGCAAATCAGTTCATTTGTAAATTCAAAAAATATTTATATTACTATATTAATATTTAATATTCTTTATTCCTTGCTCTCCTTCGCAGTTTTAAAGATAAAACTTTTATTTCTTGGCACAAGCATAACAATAAACAGATTTGTCAAATAAATTAGACTGCAGGGTATTAGCTCGTCGGGCTATCTCAGCTGCAGCACTCTCTCTCCTTTTCTCTTGATATATAATTGAAGGTTTATGGGGGCATGGCGCATCGCGTGCGTTACGAGGTCCTGCCCAGAGGCAAAGGGATTACGACTAAGGCGACCGTTGAGGTGGAGAATATTTTGGTAAATGTCAAAGTTCAAATTGGGCAGCGTTACTTAGCCAAGGCATGAGAAACTAGCTGTTAACTCTTCCAGCTATGCGATATGCATCTAACGGTAACCACATATACATATACATATACATATATGTATGCATGTATATATATGTGCCTTATATGTGGTATTACGAGTCGTTGTGTTTTTTGGGCTGACCAAATGCGTCTGTAATTAGTATGCCTTTGCGTGAATTGTTTTTGTGTTTGGTTAGCCAACTTCTTTTGGGCCAAGCACGCAAAAATGCGGCTTGAAAACGAAGCACTATACAAACAATATATATATACATATATATATATGTATGTGTGGCATATGTTTAATCTTAAGTTATTTTTATATTTTGGTTTTACTAGCGGTTTCGGCAATCTGCCAACCACAGTTGAATCTTAAAATAATCGAGTTGTTTGGTAGCGGTTTCGTTTTTCCGAATACTTTATCTTTGATATTGAATCATTAGCTTTATGAGTAATTTGTATACTCTTTATTAGTATTTCGAGTGATTCATTGGGTAAAGAGCCCATTGCAAGAAATCAGCTATAAAGCTCGATATATTGTTTTCTTTTGGTATCAAAGGCATTGGACTTTTAATTGTTTTTCTGTCATCAAATTAATTATTTATCAAATTACATTTGCTGCACTATTAACGGTTATCTGCGTATTGTTTACTTTTAGGGAAAATGCATATAAGAACATAAAACACATAAACATTGAAGTAATGCGACACTTGTGTGTAATATTATCGTTCTTTAAGCCAGACTTTACTTTCTTTGGAAAGCTTTAATTAGATAATGAATTTCTTTATACATATTGTGAACTCTCGGACATTATAACGTACATACATATCAGTAAGCAATTATAGCTAAAAATTTCAATTTTCAAATGTTTTTCACTATTTTTTTACACAGTTAGAAACCGAAAATATATTTTGAATGTTGTTCTAATAATATAAAAGAATATCAAAATAAATAGTACAAGACTTTAAGAACTTTACTAATTCTGAAAAGTTTAAGCCCCACAATATATGAAATGTACACTAAATGGATAGTTTACTGTATTAGAAGATGGTCTAAACATAAGACCTAGTGATTATGTAAAAAGAAAACATCGCTGAGCCAACCGACAATCTAATCTCATTTTGAGCCGCATGGGGTTCTAGAGCGCTTGTAAATCTGGAGGGGATGGGAGGGGGGACTACTGTGAGAGAGTAGATCGGAACAGTAGAACATCTGGAGACGACCCCCCGCCGCAATGTGAGTGAGCGCATTTGTTATTTATAGTATGCATGTATGTAGAAATACAAAAACCCCATCTACGGAAAACCGACTTGTATATACTACAATGCGTTAATTGAATTCTCTGATTTCGATAGAACCGGTTTTGGGATATATGTATGTATGTAGGTATGCATGTATGTAGGTATAAGCAAAAGCTGTCGTATCATCTAGCCGCATAACAAATTTAAATTAATTGTTGTCCGATGATACCGGGGGTACTACTCAAAATGCGGTGGAAGTCTTATCAGTCAGCGGCTTTGCATGCAACGTTCTGATAACACACACACACACACTGTTAGTGTGTGTGCGGATGCGTCAGCCTCAAAGTATTAAAGTGAACGCTCACAAATTAGAATGGTCGGTAAACTAGAATTGTCTAGAAATTAGATTCGAAATTTCGCAATTGAAATTCTAATTTTTGAATATTATTAATATTGCACTTGGACAACATACAGTGGAGCTTCCTTAACAGCAACCATAAACAAATATTCGACGTACATATAAAGTAAGAACTTTTTTGTTTTCCTAAATTTCGTAAGCTAACTCAACATATGAAAATACATTGAATTTCCAACGATATCTACTTATTATTTGCAAATTCTGATGCCGAAGTGGTTGCAGTTTGCGAACGTTCACTGTAATTTGGAAAGAGTGTGGACACACTGGCCAAAAGCAGCGATCGCCTGCGAAAGTACAAGTGAAAGAGATTAGCCGAACTTACCGTTTGCACCGCCTCAATGGACTCCTTGGCATGTATCGTCCAGAACAGGGATATGATAAATAGGAAGTTGTAGAACTCGTAGGCGCCGTGACCCCATTTGCCCAGCATCGCATTCGATATGAAAAAGAAATGCACGAAGGCAACGACCTGTGCCAAAGAGAAAGATAGACAGAGAGAGAGAGAGAGAGGTATTGAGTAGGGGTGGATGCGTAGATATGGAAAGTTTCGTTAAGTTGAGCTTTGTCTATTGAGTAAGCGGCTCAAATGAAGCCACACGACGCCGGGCAGCGGCTGAAGTTGCAAATTGGCTGCAATCCGCACAAAAGTCGAACATATCGAATGGCATTTTGCGGTTTTTACTCTCACACGTTATATGCTAACGAGCATTGGGCAACGAACGCTGCAGACTGGGCGCGGCTGCGACGCGACTGAGACGCAGCTGAGCCGGAGCTGCATTATCTAACACTGGGCGCGCTGCAGCCCACTAAGTGAGTCTGGGGAGTTGCTGTTGTTGTTGTTGTTTTTGGCTGGCTTCACACCTGCTCATAATTACCTTGACGCGCACGAATGGCGAACCCATGATTTCATTCAAATCGGTCATTTTGTAGCTTCTTCAAATGCAGTTGCGCAGTCGCAAGGGGGGGAAAAAAATGAATACAAGCAATTTCGTTGAACCTGTTGCCTGTTGACAAAAACAACAAGAAATACAGAGGCGTCGCTGTCGCTGTCGCTGCCGCTGTTGACGTCGCTGCTGGTTTGCGCTGCCAGCTGTTTTCGTTATTTTTGTGCAAGTATTTTGAATTGTTCTACTTTTGCAATGTGCGTTGCAAAGCTTTTGCTTCTGTTGTTTCTATTCAAATGCAGATTCTATTTTGATTCTCCTAAAATTCACTTTCGTTTGGTTGAACGCACTTTGCAACACTCATACACGCACATATATACATATACATATACATATGCATATATGTATATAGGCACACAGAATCCGCTGAATGCAGTTGTGTGTAGCGCGCACTTGTTGGTCTTCTACTCTCGCGCAGATGACGACGCTGACGATTATTTGTAATGCGCTGTGGAATAGTCACGACAGCTGTTTTTTGTTTTTCTTTTCTCTGTGCTTTGCTTTGTAGGGCGTAAGCACCAACAACAAGAATAACAACAAAGTGCCACACTTAATCAGGCAGCGAACAATTTGCAATATGTATGACAACGAAAAAAAATTATATATATATATATGAGTATTGAGGCGGAGCGGACGCGAACAGCGCACGAGCGTTTTCAATTTGAATCTGACTGTGAACTATGCATGGGGCAGCGCCAATTGGCTAAAAAACAAGGCAGTCCGCCTGAAACGGACCCCCAGCGACGTCAGCGTCGGCGTCAACGTCGCGGTGGCGTAATATTTGGCAGTGCTGCACTGCGCAAGCACTTATATCGATATATCGTGATTTGCTCTGAGCAGTGCTGCCAACTATCGACTGCGAATAGCAGAAAACATTGACCTAAAAAAAAGACCAATAAGGAGCATTAATAATTTTTCAGTGGGATGGAAATTTTTAATGGGACTGGTTGCTTGCCAATTTTTAAGGACAGAATCAATTTAAAATTGGCGAAGATCATTTACGTAAAGTGGCACGTTAATTATTTTTGCTTTACAAACGTGGCGGCTAATCGATTTAACAACCACCAACGATATATCGTTAGTGACCACTATCGATTGAAGCAATCATAAAACACGCGCCATACATTCAACTAAGAAAATTAGGTTTCCATTGATTTTAAAGGATTATAGAAAAACAATTTGGTGCAAATATTTGGATCATACCAGTTATATATTATGTGGCAGGAACTATTCTTTTGTGAAACGAAAATGTTTACAGCTTGCTTGCAAGCGGTACGTGAACTATTAATATTATTGAAACATTCGAACATTCGATGTATCGATACTTCGCTGGAACTAGTGTTAATTTAAAATCAAAATAATGTTATAAAACTGGAGTGCTGTTAAATATCATATATGTATGTACACACAACTTTCCTAATTATTTCAAATGCCAACAAATTTATTTAAATTGAAATTGAAAACAAAACACGATTGGGCAACGCTCTGACTAACTTTATCAGTTGCTGCGCGATCAACGTGAGAGAAAGAGAGAGAGCGAGAGAGAGAGAACAAACTGATAACACGAGCATCGATGCTCTCGCTGGATAACCCACCATTGTGAACGATTAAGCGAAAAATTTAGTGTGCGACATGTCCGATAATCTGACGGAGGAGCAGCGAGTCAACATATCCAAAGATCCCATGCCAACACCAGTGATCACCTACGGCATGGTACACAAGCTGGAGTGCGTGCATCAGGGCAATGTAACTGTAAGCCGATAACCTTTGAACAAAGACACATGTTTAAGATTCGCCCCGCCCCCCACACGTACAGCAACCCACGCCCATTAGCGATACTTCGCCCAGCCCTTCTGTGGCCACGCTGAGCGCCGGCGATCCCAAGGCCAACTTGGAGCAGTCGTACAAATGGAATTCGCCGACATTGATGATACTCTTTGATGGCGGCGACCTGAACAGTGCAATGCATCATCTAGTCGCCTCGCTGCAGGATCCGTTCGCGGAGAACGCCGTCGCCACGCTGCTAATTCAGGAGAGTGTGCGCGAGCCGTTCCTCGAGCAGGTGGTTGAGTATCTGAAGCCGCTGGATCCGCTGATCTACAATCACCCCAGCTATGTGCGCACGCAACAGAAGCTGCAGCAGTTCAAGGCCGAGACAATTGTGGGCTGTGCGATGCCGGCGCATGCCACGCCCATGCTGGTCAGCGATTTGACGCACAATTTTCTGGGCAACGGTCCAACGGGTGTGATCACCATGCACACATTCCGCACGCCCTTGGAGGCCATCCAGGTGAATCAGAAGGAGACACTCGTCTACGGGGCGGTGAGCATCTGGAACGAGAAACTGGCCAGTGCCTACGAAGTGTGCACTCGGCTCAAGCACGAAAAGTTCATGATCAACTGCTTCAATGTGAATCTGTCGCCGATCCTGGGCTCCTTTAAGAAGAACACAAACGACGTTAAGATCAGCGACGGATATCACTACGAGACGCTGACCGTCGGTCAGAAGCGCAAGCTAATTGTCTTTGCCGTCGGCACCATCTTTGCCAACTGAGCGGACCTTGGATGCCCTGCTACTCTCCAACGTCACCAGGTGCTCTTCTACATATTGTCAAACGTATGTTCTGCAATATACATATGCAAACTCTATGTATAGTCCATTTTGTCTGCTCTGTTGAAATTACTGTCTGTTTTTATACTCTTCTTATACTCAATACACGTTGTTCGCGTTAATAATACGAGCATTTGTCTTATCTGCTCGAATCACTTGGGATTAGCAGCTGTTAAATTGAAGGTTGCGACACGCCCCCTTTGTATGCAACAGGAAGCCTTCCAATTTAGTCTCTCTCTCTCTCTCTCTCTCTGTTGCTCTCTGTGCCAGCTTTTTGGGGGCTTGTGTGTGTGTGTGTATTTGTATACCCTTGCTGAAGATATTATAAATATGCAGTAAGAGAAGTAATTTCAAAATCGCATTTTTGAAAGTGGACGAAATCATCTTTTACCTTTTAAAACTAAGTGTTTAATGTAAGCTGGCCCTTTTTAGAAAATCGGTCTGTTTTTTTGATGTGGAAAAAACATTGGCAAAGATTATTATTTTAGCTCTCACAAAACATTTTAATATATATTTTGTACCTAATCTCAGCCAATTTTTATACCCTGAACCCATTAAAAATGGGTAAAAAGGGTATTATGGTTTTGTGCAGAAGTATGTAACAGGCATAAGGAAGCATCTCCGACCATATAAAGTATATATATTCTTGATCAGTATCAACAGCCGAGTCGATCTAGCCATGTCCGTCTGTCTGTCCGTCTGTCCGTCTGTATGAACACGCAGATATCAGAGACTATAAGAGCTAGAGACTTCATATTTGGAATATAAGTTGCCATAGTCCCGGGACAGATCAAGTTTATTAAAATTTATCGATAGCTCGTCCCGTTCAAAAGTTATCGATCAATTTCGATTTCAGACCAGCGTTTTTTGGATATAACTTACAAGTTATAAGAGCTAGAGGCCCCTAATTTGACATGTATAATCTCTAATAGCATACATATGTAACAAATATTTCAATTTTTGGATACCATCCCCCAAACCCCCCAAAATATCAAAAAACGCAGTTTTGAGGGTACGACCTTGCAATTTAGTTTGGTCACACATATTGTTGACAATTGTTTGCCCCAAAAATTTCAATAAGATCGGACTATAAAAACAGAAGTTATTTAAGATTTAACTTTCCATTGTGTGGGGCTCAGTGAAAAAGCAAGCTAACTGCTTAAACCGCTTGCACTGCTTGTACAGTTTGTACTGCAGCATGTGTGTGTTTATATTAGTATGAATGATTGTAAGGACTGGGTTCAGGGTATCTCGTAGTCGGGCACTCCCGACTAGAGCACTCTTACTTGTTTTGATGTGGAAAAAACATTGGCAAAGATTATTATTTTAGCTCTCACAAAACATTTTAATATATATTTTGTACCTAATCTCAGCCAATTTTTAAATTTACTAGCATATATATTTCTTTCAAGCTTCCTTAAGACCCTATCAATATATATATCGTACATCTATCATATTGCTGACTGCAAGAGTATTTGATATTCGGCATTCGGTTATTTTCTCAGCTGGTCAGCATTGGGTTCGTTGCCCTCACCCAAAAAAATGTGGGTCTATGGCATTTATCAGAGTTTTGCTTGATTAACAATAGCTTCCTAATGCATTTCTATGACTCAATTTATTTGGGGCACAGCAATTTTTACATATTATATCAATTATGTTCACGCTAATCACTTTTCTTGGCATTGAGTAACTATTTTTTTGTCTTAACCTTCAGCATTTGTGGATAAACTTTTTCGAATATGTTCCTTATTTGAGTTGACTAAAACCAGTTTTATAATATTAACTAAATGTCAAAGATGTATCATAATTTTGCTTGTGTATTGAAACTTTTGTTGTTCTACGAGAGGCGACAGTACTATCTTTTGAATTTGTACCTGAAGCGTTGGTGATAAGACCATTTTTATCTACATTTGTTTTTCCTATTCATATAGATAGCAATAACATAATAAAAAGGCATTAAAGGTACTTATAGACTTAATATAGTGACAGCCTCTTTTTGGAGTATATTAGTTATTCACGTTGTATATAACAATCCAAGTAGAAAATCTATCTAAAAGCCTAAGAAATGTTCAATATACAAAATGGTGTTTATATAACTTCTGACTCGAATTCTTATATAGTGCTACATTTCGTTTAGCTCGTATATTAATCACCAATAGATTTCTTGAAGAGATAATATAACGTTTAGGTATTATCTTTATGCGCACTTCAAAATCTCCTCTGTAACCAAAGCGTTTTAATTTGCAATAACAAACAGGGTATAAAAAGTAGGGTATTCAATTTTCCATTCCGTTTTGAATTAGAATTTTACTGTGGCTGCCCCTTTTTATAAATGTGCATATGTGTGTATGTGTATGTGTGCATTTATTACTGCGCACATAGATATATGTATGTATGTATGTATGTATGTACACAGCTGTGCATTTACATGTACATAGAGGATGGGAATTAAAACAGAATGTAAACAATGGCCAAGTATTTGTACTTTACAAATCCGCCAAAGCGCCTTCGCTTCAATTCAGCGTACAGATGACGCAGAGAGAGCGCCAAAAATTGTCCATTCACTTGTTGTTGTTGCTGCTGCTGCTGCTGCTGCTGCTCCACTTTCCCAAGCAAAGCTGCTGAGTAAACGAACGTGAGACAGAGTGGAAGAGAGCGCAAAAGCACAGCAAGCAAGCAAGAGAGAGCGTGTGCAAAGTGACTGATTGACTGGTTTGTGCAGCAGCAGCAACAACAACAACAACAACAGTTACATAGCGTTTTGGTTGTTTAGATTTAGTTGTTGCTATTGTTATATGTGCTGCTGCCGCTGTCGCTGCTGCTGCTGCTGCTGCTGGCACAGCGCAAATTACGACGACGCTTCAGTCGCTGCCTGCTCCAGCTGTTGGTGAGTTGTCTTTGCCCGTCGTCGTCGTTGCCGACGTTATTGTTGTTGTTGTTGTTGTTGTTGGTAAAAGCAAAGAAACACACACAAAAAAAAAAGAGAAAATGTGCTGGCAATTGCACAAGAACTAAACAATAAACAGCAAACAGTTTTGCACTCAATAGAGGAAGAGGAAAGAAGAAGAAGTAGCAGAAGGCAGGCGCAACGACAACACAATTTGAAATTGGTACCTTTGGGACTTTTGGGCCAGCAGCAAGATGCCGCCGCACAGGTGGACGGACGAGTCGCGCGATGCCGCCTGCTACTACGGCAACGTTGGACGCTCCGCCTCCGATGCGGACGACGATGACACGGAAGCGGATGACGAGCAGCAGGCCTTCTGCGACGGCGACAGGCCCTTAATACGAGGTAAGACCAAGTTAGCCAAAGGAGTAGAGAGTAGAGATGCGCCCGTGTCTGATGTGATTCAACACGGCACGACACGACACGACACGAATTCGAAACGGATACAAGCACGACTATTAGCAAGCAATTGCTTTTTCCTATTCCCTATTTTCCATTATAATCTTTTCTTTTTTTTTAGAAAAAATCACAACTCGCCAAGTTTTCTACGCTTTGTAATCTCGCAACGTTCGCTTGAAAGTTGATACAAAATAATGTTCTCGGAAATTAGAATTGTAGATGCAAGTCTCTTGTAAATTACGTTAGCAATTCGTATAATGCGAAATTCTGCTTACTGAACGATCTTTCTACATGATTTTTTATAATTTCCAAATTTTAATTTCATATATTGCTTCACACTTTGTGTTGCATCATGTTTAAATATTTACCGAATTTGTAAATCATTCCCATTTTCAATTGTAGTTTAAGTTTAAACGACATGGCAGATCACAATATTTAGTTACAATTGGTTCCGTTTTCAAAATCTCACTTTTAACCAATTTTAATTTGTTACTGCTAATATTTCTGTATTGCTGAATTTTTAAAAATTTTAAATATGTTTTTGCATCTCTATAATGAACTTTTTCTGACATTGCCAATATTTTGTATCATTTTTTGAGCTACAAAGTTAGTTAATTCGTCTCCATAATTTCAATTGCAATACTAATAGATTGTATTATTGGTATATTGGTTGAAGTTCGTTGTGGAGCTTTCCAAAATGCATTTTAGACATTCAAAATAATTTCAAATTGCTATATAAACACATTAAACATCACTTTAATCTGATGAATTTCTTACTTGCTTTCTATCGAAATAATTCTCCAATTTATGATTGAAAACGTTTCTTTTTTGAATTTTTAAAATATTTGTTACTTTTTCACATACAACTTTATTAATTTTTTTTAAATGTAATTTTTACATTTTAATTCAGAATATTGTTTGCTGTCGTGAGCTGATTAAATGAGAATATTTGTGAGGTTTTGAAACGATATTTTTGTTATGTTTAATTTGTGTTTCAAATTTTGATATACATATATAATTTTCTGCTCAAAATAATGTTTGAGTTGCGTTGTTAAAATCTCAATGGGATTTGTTTTAAGCACGATCGGGTCGTGCTGCCTCGTGCTGCCGTTCGTGTCACGCGAACAACTCTCTAATGCACTCTTCTGTTTCGACTTGCAGCCGCCGATGCCGTCGACGCTGGCGACGACGACTGCCTGCAGACGCGCCACATCTTTGGCCTGATGGGCTTCCTGGGCTTCGCCGTCGTGTATGCGATGCGCGTGAATCTGTCCGTGGCGATTGTGGCGATGGTCAACCAGACGGCGATACCGCACAGCAACAGCTCCACGCCGGGCGACGACGACACGTGTCCAGTGCCGCCGGCGCCCGCTCCGAACGGCACGCTGCATCGCTTCTGGCGGCAGCAGTTGGCGCCGGTGGCCGGCGAGTTCGTGTGGGATGAGGCGACACAGGGCCTGGTGCTGGGCAGCTTCTTCTACGGCTATGTGCTCACCCAGGTGCCCGGCGGCCGCATGGCGGAGCTGCTCGGCGGCAAGCGCATCTACGGCTATGGTGTGCTCATCACGGCCATCTTCACGCTGCTCACACCGATGGCGGCGCACGCGGATCTGCCGCTGCTGGTGCTCGTCCGTGTGCTGGAGGGCATGGGCGAGGGCGTCACGTATCCGGCGATGCACGCCATGCTGGCCCACTGGATACCGCCGCTGGAGCGCAATAAGTTTGCGGCCATTGTTTATGCCGGCTCCAATATTGGCACGGTCATATCGATGCCACTGACGGGCTGGCTGTGCTCGCAACCGTTTCTGGGCGGCTGGCCGTCGGCCTTCTACATCTTTGGTGTGCTGGGTCTGGTGTGGTTCGCCGCCTGGATGTATCTCGTCTACGACAAGCCCAGTGAGCATCCCCGGATATCGCGCAAGGAGCGCGCCTACATAGAACGCACGCTGCATGTGCAGCCACAGCGGGACGAAGACGATGGGGAGGAGGAGCAGCGGGAGCAGGAACACCTGGAGGCCATACCGTGGAGCTCGCTGCTGGGCAGCGTACCACTGTGGGCCATCCTGCTGACGCAGTGCGGCCAGAGTTGGGCCTTCTACACACAGCTAACGGAGCTGCCCACGTACATGAGCAACATCCTCCACTTTGACATCCAGTCGAATGCGCTGCTCAATGCAGTGCCCTTTCTCACCTCCTGGTTCATGGGCATTGCGTGCTCCGCGCTGGCGGATTGGATGCTCGCCCGTCGCTACATCACGCTCCTGAACTCCTACAAGCTGTGGAACACGATTGCATCGGTGGTGCCCTCGCTGGGTCTCATTGGCATCATCTATGTCGGCTGCGATTGGGTCTGGGTCACTCTGATGCTCGCTGGTGTCGGCTCCTTTGGCGGCGCCGTTTATGCCGGCAATCAGATGAATCACATTGCGCTGAGTCCACGCTTTGCGGGCACCATGTACGGCATTACCAATTCGGCGGCGAACATTTGCGGCTTCCTGGCGCCCTATGTCATCGGGCTGATCATCAATCACCGCGAGACGCTCACCCAATGGCACATTGTCTTCTGGCTGGCGGCCGGTCTCAATATCGCTGGCAATTTCATCTATCTGCTGTTCGCCAGTGCCGATGAGCAACGCTGGTCACTGCCCCAGTCGGCGAGAGCAGTCCGACGCAGTGCATCCGGAGCGGCGTTGCGCATCTGAGTGCAGCTAGTGCAACTAGTGCCACTTGCCGACTTAGATCGTTAATATCCCAATTTTAGTGCATAAGCATGTGTGATAATTCCACGCGGAATGTTTTCTTAAGTTCCCAAGACGATAACGATAACGATGACGAGGACGGGAGGAGGAGGAGAAGGAGGGAGGGGTGGACGATATTGACGCAGTATTCCTTGCGAATGAAGCTAACTAACAATCGAACGAAACACACGACGCTTCCAGTGAGCGGCTTCCAGTGACTTCCAAATGGCAAACAGATTTGTAGAACTAGTAATATGAACTTCTAACGGCTTCCAGTAGCTGTCCTTTGCACTTTCACCTTCCAGCAGCTCTGCTACTGACTTTCCATTGGCTTCTAGCTTCAAGAACCAATGCAGTAGTTGTCTGTTTCAAAAAAAAGGTGTAAGGAAAAAACTGCTGTTGACCTTCAAAAGTGCTAGCTATCAGCTTCCAAGTGGAAGTCAAATGACTTCTAATGAGCTTCCAGCTACTTTTCCATGCCCATCAGTTTCCACAGCTTTTAGCCTTCCAACACATTCTGATGACAATCAGTTTCACTCTGACCTTCCAGCAGCACGTACATCTCTTCCAATGGGCTTTCCAATAGCTTTCAGTTTCCGAAAACTTATTGGTGGCCTTTAAGCAGCACATTTTGATTTCTAATTCACTTTCCCAAATACTATTTGAGCTTTTTCTGTTTTAGTATATTTCCAACGGCCTCCAATATTTTTCCAGTGGCTGTCAGCTTGTAGATGAGGCTAGTTCACAGCACCTATATCCTAGTTGAGTCGCACTACCTAGGTTAGTCTGAACACACCGCTTTTGGTAGACTTTCCAGCGGTCCTTCTTGCACTTCCAACGGCTCTGATTGATCTTTCACTGACTTTCCAATGGCTATGACTATTTGAGTTTTGCTTCACTGTACCAATCGTTAACCGGAACAGCTTTTTATAACGGACTGTGTTTTGCTAGACGTGTTTTGATACCAATATATTCGTTATACGATGTAGTTTATATGTAAACCATATACGATATACATATACTATATACATACAATACATATGAGAAACTAGGGTCTAGCATTGACCTAAATAGCTTTAGTGCGGCGCCCAGTGGCGACCCAACGAAATTATACAAATTATATATATATATAGTATATATATATACCATATACAATATGTATTACGATATATACATTTATATATATACATATGCCTTATATATAAGCTTTATATGTGTACATAGCATCGAATGTCAATCGAATGCTACTTGGATGTAACTGCAAGAATAAAATCGCACAAACATATCGTAAATGTTGAAAACTTAACTTGCTTTTTGTATGACTGGATTTAATCTAAGCTTGGAGGTAGTACAAGATCGCATATAGCTTATATTAATATTAGAGTTGTTCCCAACACGCCTGAATACACGACTTATGATTTTGGATCCCTTGGAAATATATAATAATAATGGGGATATCTAGAGGTATTTTGAAAACAAATTTTAAAAAATATTAGATCTTAAGAAATGCACTTATAGAATTTAAAGAAAAAATCTAGATTATAATTTATGAACAAAACTGCCCGGAAGTGGAAAATCGATTCAGTTTTGGCAATGATATAGGGCTTAAAGTACTAGAAGGTTACTTTATGGACTTTGGGCATGATCTTGTTCGATCACCCCACGGGAAAATTGTCAGCTAAACTAATAATAAGACCAGATAGTACCTTATACTAGTTTGTCTACTAAATAAATAGGCATCTCAAAGCAGCGGAGCTGTTCCAAATGGTTGAATATGTTAGTTCAGAGATGATTCAAGAGCATGCGATAACTACTATTCACTAAGCCAGCCAACATTTTAGATATATAATAATTGTAGATAATTATTTGGAATGTCGAAAGCGCAAAATTTCAGTGGTTTATCAGTTACGATTTGTTTTGTTTCATTTCGTTTACTTTACTTTATTAAGAATATTAATGCCGCTTTTTGTGTAGATTTTTGTTGTTTGTCGGTGAACGCTACCGATAACTGGTTACTGGGTAATGGGTTGGGTCTTGGAAGGGGTTACGGGTGGTACAAGGTTCTACAATGCAGTTTTGTTTTGTTGTTCTTTTCTCTCTTTTTTTTTTTTTGATATGGCATTCATATTACAATTCAAAGACAAATACAATTAGTTATATAGTACACATACATATACATATATATATATATATTTATACATATATATAATATTATACTATGTCCGTTACTATCGCGCTATATAATATATGCTAAAACAGAAAACACACACAAAACAAAAAAAAAAATTATAACAGACGCCTCTCATTTGATGATGCTATAGTATACGATATATAAACATATATATGTATAGATATATGTCATACATACAAAAATAAACTTATACAAAGCAGTTACGCATGATCACGACCATGACCGTGATCGTGACGTGACGTGACGTGACGTAACGCGACTACCAGACGCTGCACTTGTCCGCCGGATTCATAGTGGTGCCGAGGGCACAGTTATAGGCGTGCGCAAAATCACGCGAATTCGAGAGCGGCCCCAGGACACGAACGAAGCCCGGCGAGTGGACCGAGGATCGGATCTTGGTCAGCGCATCCTCCGGTCGCATGCTGCCGCACCAGATCTGCGCATAGTTGAGAAAGAAGAGCTGATCGTGCGTCATATTCAGGGCCGGCAGTTGCAATTCTCTGCCATGCAACTTCTCCCACTTCTTGTAGGCCTAGCCATAAGAAAAGAATGCACATCAGCTAGGATCAGCCAAGGATCAGCTGGGCGTTACTCACCCGGAATGCCTGCTTGAGACCGCCATTGTCGGCGATATTCTCGCCTTGGGTCATCCGTCCGTCCATGTACATGTCGACCTCGTTGATCTTGTAGCGCGAATACTGATCGATGACGCACTGGGTGCGCTCGCGGAATGCCTCGATTGTGGCATTGTTCCACCACTGCATCATGTTGCCCTCCCGATCGAACTGCCGCCCCTTGTCATCGAAGCCATGCGTGATCTCGTGTCCGATCACCACCCCGATTCCTCCATAGTTCAGCGACTTGGGAAAGTGCTGGCTGTAGAACAGCGGCTGCAGAATGCCAGCAGGAAATACTGCAAAGAAAATACCAGCAAAATGAAGATCAAATCAAATTCCAAACAAGTGGGCGTTCCGAAGATTTTATGCTCTTTTCGAACCTTTAGGCAATTTTCACTCTGCCAACTGCACCACCGAAATATTAAATGACGCATATATTTGCTAATTATAACTGAATCGATTTGAAATTTTAAACATTGATGAGTTATGAGAATGTTCAAGCGTACAAGGAAATTTAAGGCGATAGCTTTGAAAAGATCGGATATATGGCCAAAACCGACTTCCAGTTGTATGGCAGCTTTGAGATATAGTGATCCGATCTGGCCGGTTCCGACCAATGTGCTGTCCCTTTAAATAATAAGTCTCTGTGCAAAGTTCAATCACGATAGCTCAAAAACTGAGGGACTAGATTGCATACATACAGATAGACAGACAGACAGACAGACAGACAGACGGACAGACATGGCTAGATCAATTTATTTTGTCATTCTAAGCATACTAGCAGTAACTTTTTGGGTTCTCCGACGCTTCCTTCTGTGTGTTACAAACTTCAGCACAAACTTAAGATACTATTTTCTTCGAAAAGAGTATAAAAAAGACGGAATTTCAACTTATTTGTAGGATTTCCTCTATGTGAAGCAAAATAAAGTAAAACTCCAAATCTACTTTCCTAATTATAGTAATAATTTTTTTTGCTTAGAACCAATTAAATTTAAAATACATAATATTCGACGAAGTCGTTCCTCAAAGTTCCAACAGCTTATTTGTTTTTACACAAGCTAAATTCAAATGATAGGAATCTGTAAAAAGCTTTCGAGCTTTTGACTTAAAAGAGCTATGATAATATTCGATTTATGTCGTTTATAATAGCTGCTTTAGTTTCTTATATAGACCACGATTGCGTGACGTGACACAGGTACGTTTTTACTTTCCAATGATTATTTACTCAGTATTAAAATAGCAAAGTAATCGTTTACCATTTATTGTTAGTTTGTTGTTGTTATCGAAAGTGTCATCAAAAGTGATAAGTAAAGATATTTGAAATTTTTTTTTAGCATTTGATAACAAAAAGTGATTGAAAATGACACAAAATAAAATTAATTCAATTTGGCAGTCATTTTTCATGTAATGACAACTAAGATTAGCTATTATATCTATTAGTTAAATAAAATAAATTGAGCACAAACTAATTTCCATGGGGGAAAACCGTTATATGAAACTTTCTCGTTTTTGCAATTGATCGGGCTGAAACTCATTATACCCTGAACCCATTAAAAATGGGTAAAAAGGGTATTATGGTTTTGTGCAAATGTATGTAACAGGCATAAGGAAGCATCTCCGACCATATAAAGTATATATATTCTTGATCAGTATCAACAGCCGAGTCGATCTAGCCATGTCCGTCTGTCCGTCTGTCTGTCCGTCCGTCTGTCTGTCTGTATGAACACACAGATATCAGAGACTACAAGAGCTAGAGACTTCATATTTGGAACATAAGTTCTCCTAATCCCGGGACAGATCAAGTTTATTTAAATTTATCGATAGCTCGTCCCGTTTAAAAGTTATCGATAAATTTCGATTTAAGACCAGCGTTTTTGGGACATAACTTCAAAGTTATAAGAGCTAGAGACCCCAAATTTGGCATGTATAGTCTCGAATAGCATACACGTGTAACAAATATTTCACTTTTTGGATACCACCCCCCAAACCCCCCAAAAGATCAAAAAACGCATCTTTGAGGGTACGACCTTGCAATTTGGTTTGGTCAAACATATTATTGACAACTATTTGCCCCAAAAATTTCAATAAGATCGGACGATAAACGCAGAAGTTATGTAAGATTTAACTTTCCATTGTGTGGGGCTCAGCGAAAAAGCAAGCTAACTGCTTAAACCGCTTGTACTGCTTGTACTGCTTGAACTGCAGCATGTGTGTGTTTAGATTAGTATGAATGATTGTAAGGACTGTTTTCAGGGTATCTCGTAGTCGGGCATTCCCGACTAGAGCACTCTTACTTGTTTTTCATTGCGGACATTAATCTGAAAGTTCACGATTTTACAGTTTTTGGGAATTTCAACTGTTGCTTGAATCTATTTGGATTGCCATTCGATAAGATTCAACATCATCTTGGGTAGCATGGGTGCAAGTTAAGTTCACATGAGATTCTCTTTAGCTTTAAGTGGCAGCAAAGCAATATACTTTTGTGTTAGGATTATATTAGTCACCTATATCATTCTTGTTGGGATTGTAGAAGGCATTGACCACCGCCGGCTCCGTGGTCCACTTCTCCTTGTCGACCGGCTGGCGCAGCAGCTGCAGCAGCTTCTCCGACTCCCATTTCAAAATGCTCAGCACATTGTCGATAAAGTTATCCGAGACGATGGTGAGCTGCAGTAGGAAGTGTTAAGGATTAGGAATCCAGATACGAGGAGAGTTGGCCTTACATTGACATACTCCTGCTCCAGTTCGCTGACATTGGTGAGTATCTCCGGATAGCCGATGCGTTCATTCATCGAGTCCGCCTTCTCCTTGGCCACCGCCCGGGTCTCATCGTCCATCCAATGGTTCTCGGCCAGCAGCTCATTGAACGCCGCCCGTATGTTGTGGATCATCTCGAGGGCCACCTCCTTGCTGTCCTGGTTGAAGTTGTCGCGTATGAACAGGGCGCCGACGGCCACGCCCAGCTTCTTGTTGGTCCACTCGACGCACTGGGACCAGCGCGTCCGCTCCGACTGTATGCCCATGAGGATCTTGCGGAACTCCACGCGCTCCCGCTGATACTCGTCGATCATGTGCGTCATCAGCGACATGACCAGACGCCACAGCATATAGTTGTGGACGACGCGCCGATCCGTGCGCCTCAATATCCGGCCCATTTCGGTCAGATAGGTGAGGCCGTAGGTCACCAGCGGCTCATCCGGCTGCAGCTGGATGCCGCCGCCCAGCGCCGTCTGCAGATACTCCGTCCAGTTGAGCTGCGGCACCAGCTGCTGCAGCTCCGGCAGCGTTATCTTCCGGTACACCGCGCTCGTATCGTGGCGATCCGCCTCCGCCAGCGACACGTTCACCAGCTGCGTCTCAAAGAGCACCACCTGCTGCAGCTCAGCGGCCGCGGTCGCAGGATCAGCGCCCAGCAGCTGCGAGATCTGAGTCATGTACTTGTGGTACGCCTGGCGATCGTTGGCGCTGCTCGCCTTCAGGTAGTAGTCGCGCGACGGCAGCGCATACTGCAGCTGATCCATCTGGATGATGTTCACCGAGCTGTTCTTGTCGTCCGCCCCCACATACAGTTCGATCAGCACCGATTCGCTGTAGTTGAGCCGCAGCTGGCCCATCAGCGTCTCGATCGACAGCTGCGACGGTGGCTCCCAGCTGGGCTCGATGACCGGCCAGCCGCCCAAGGAGCGCAGCACTTGCTTCACACGTCCGGCGCCAATTTTACGGATCTGGGCTGCAAAGCAATACAAGTGCAAATTTTTTGGAATTTTATAATAAGTCTTACTACACTTTTTAAAATTTTTAATTAATTGCCATTTGGAATTGAATACACACTAATTACAAAGTAATTACATTTTAATTCTTTGTGGCAATCATTACATCACATACATAATTCATAATTCCATTTTGGTAATTAGCTTGAATACTCTTTCGCAATGGAATTCACTCAAATTACAAAGTAATTACATTTGAATTCTTTGTAATAACATAATTTGTTATTGGTTTTATTAAAACTTTGAGTTTAGCATACAATTTAATTTAAACACATTTTTCAATCTAATTACAATGTAATTAAATTTTAATTATTTGTGGCATTCATTACATCACATACATAATAAAGAATTCCATTATGGTAATTAGCTTGAATACTCTTTCGCAATGGAATTCACTCAAATTAGAAAGTAATTACATTTTAATTCTTTGCAATAACATAATTTGTTATTGGTTTTATTAAAACTTTGAATTTAGCATACAATTTAATTTAATCACATTTGACATTCAATTTCCACACTTTTTGGCACTTAATTCATTACAATTACAAAGTAATTTAATATGAATCAAATAATTATTTAATTATTATTGTAATTATTTATATTGAATGCTTAAGCAAATTTCCAAAATCAATTAAATATATAATTACAAAATAATAAAATATTTATGCATAATTTCTTTCTTTTTATTCCACACAAGCTTCATAAGTAATGCAAAGAATTTTCTTAGATTTTTCAAATTATTTCTCTATGTAGAATATAAGTATGCGTTTCGACTTAAAATTGCACTGCATTTTCACAGGTATGCCAATATTGTTTCGAGTGTAGTGTAGTAGATACTCACGTATGTCCATGCAGCTCTTGTAGAAGGTCTTCGCCTTGATGGTAGCCTCATTGTCGCGCTCATCGATGGGTTCATCCAAAACACCTCGCAATACCAACTGCTGCTGATCGGAGAGCACCTGATGGAAGGGATTTGAGACAGGTGTCAGTAGTGAAGGGAATCCATTTGGAAGTGCACCCACCTCAAAGGTACTGATCGAGCTGCGATCTTCGGGTATGGGATGCACCTTGTTCCAAGTGCCACAGGCGAATTGAAAGAAGTCCTCGCAGGGATCGGCCGTCAAATCCATGGCGGACATCAGTGAAGCAGCTGTTGCAAGTAAACAAAGCCCCATTTATAAATCATATCTATATCTATCTAATCCGACCAGCTGGGAAAGCTGGCAGCTGTGCGTTTAATTGAAATTCCTGGCCCATAATTCACAATCGATGCGATCATAAAACTCAGACAGCCGCGAACAACTTTTGCTATCGTTAACCCCATAAAGCCCTCTATCTATTCCTGTTTGCACAAGTGTGTGTTATATATATGTGTGTGTGTGTGTGTGTGTGCGAAAATTTACGCCTAAAGTTTGTGCTGAGCTACTTTTTTGGCGGAGTGCTCTAAACTTTGTCAGCCTCTCGCATCCAAAAGTAGACAATAGTTGGGTTTTTGGGCTTTTGAAAAAGCGACAAAGCATAAATCAACTCAACTATGAATGCTGGCAGAAAAAGAGTTAGGCAAGGATAATAATGCAGGCAAGGATAATAATGCGGAGCATAGGAACGTCTATTTAAAGGTCAATCGGATTCATTTGGCAAGTTTGTTTTCTAGATTCGAGCTCCATTGATTGTGCTAAGAAGAATAGCTAAATTTTGTAACCTAATGTTATTAGTAAATAATAACAAATAATTAAGTGCCGAATATTTTATACTCTTTTCGAACCTTTAGACCAGCTGCTGCACTTTCATTAGCTGTAAAAATTGATATAATATGAATTTTAATTTTTTAGTGAAATATTACATTTATTTCCAGTTGTATGGCAGCTATAAGATATAGTGGTCTGATCCGGCCAGTTCCGAACAATGTGCTGTCCTATTAAGTAATAAGTCTCTGTGGAAAGTTTGATCGCAATAGCTCAAAAACTGAGGGACTAGTTTGCAGACATACAGACAGACGGACATGGTCAGATCAATTGGTTTATTCATTCTAAGCATACTGGAGCTAACTTTTGGGGGTCTTCGACGCTTCCTTCTATGCGTTACAAACTTCAGCACAAACTTAATATACTATTTTCTTCGAAACTTCGTTACTGAATAAAGCTTTAGTAAATATTCACTTTACTATGCTGTACTTTCAAAAAGTATTAGTTTGAAACTTACACAAAAGTGGGGTTATAGTGTGCTCGACTAGGCAATACCCTGTGCTATCGTAAGGTTCTATCTGCAGCTCTTTCGATCGACTATTTCAGCTGTTACTGAATAAATTTTCTATAAATAATACAACAAAAATATTTGTAAATAAATTAACATTTGGTATATGAGAATCTCAAATTGTTGGCTTTAATTTTTGTAGGCCTTCCAACAAATACAACTGAGCATTGAGAGCTAAAAGTATTGAATAATAATTCAAAACTGTCAAACATTAGGGTAATATTTTAAAACATGGAAATGTTGAGAAAAAAATACATTAAATAAATATAATATAAAAATGAAAAATAAATAAATCTAATAAAATGCTGCAGATTAAATACATAGAATATAGAATATATTTCTTGTTAAACTTGCATTCTCGAAAAAATCAATTTATCATACGTGTGTAATAACATTTGAAGTACGTACTAAAGACTAGTCCGTGCGAAATTTCAGCATAATCGCCTAATCCTTCAGTCCACATAAAATATATATATATATACATATATGGCTGGCAGTTTGTGGGTCGAATCCAGGCACAAGTCTTAATTTCTGTTTGCTATAAAACATACGCATATAATTAATGAATGTCGTCTCTGGTGAAGCGATTTAACTTTGGGTTATTCCATTTTTCTTGTGTGGCATCAAGGAGCACGAATTGCCTGCTTTTAGGCGGCTCAAGGATGTGGGCGGGAGGTGGCGGGCAGGGGGCGTGGTAGGTAGGTGGGGGCATTAACTATTCTAAGGAGACTATTATGCATTTGTTATGCATGCATGCGATGTGGTGCCAAAGGAGCATGTGGCATGTGGCATGCGGCATGTGGCAAACGCAAGTGGCAAGTGGCAAGTGGCAAGTTGAAGCCACGAAGCACCAAATGTCACATTCCCAGCAATGGCCCATAAAAAGGTCGTTAAACGTTGTCTTCTCCTGCTGCTGCTTCTTCTTCTGCTTTCGCTTCGCCTTCTTGCTACTTGCTTCTTCTTCTTGGCAAGTTGACAGCCTGATGGCCGTGCAATTGCATTTGGACACAATACACTGAGCGAAAAACAAGCTGCGTTCGCATATCAAAATTGTGCAGCTTGATTCAAGCTTTTGCTTAAAAACTAATTTTAAAACATCAAAAAATATCTAAATAAAGCTATACATTTTTAAATAAAAAAAATATTTAATTTTAATTATCAGGTATTTTATTTAAGTTTATCTCGTTGTGCGAGGAAAATACTCAATAAATCAAATCAAATTAAAATCTTAAGCAGCTTCGCCTCAAATTCAGATCTTCAATCTTCATTGTTTGGATTTGTATACCCTGAACCCATTAAAAATGGGTAATAATGGTATAGTGAAACTGTGCAAAAATAATGTTGTAATAGGTATACGCAAGCATCTCCGACCATGTAAAGTACTTATATTCTAAATCTGTATCAACAGCCGAGTCGATATAGCCATGTCCGTCTGTCTGTCTGTATGTATGGAAACTAGTCTCACAGTTTTTGAGCTATTGCGATGAAACTTTGCACAGTGACTTACTATTAAAAGGGGCAGCACATAGCTTGGAACCGACCGTATCGGACTACTATATCTTATAGCTGTCATACAACTGGAAGTCGGTTTTGGTCATAAATCCGATATTTTCAAAGCTATCGCCTACAATTTCCCTGTACACTTGAACATCCTTATAACTCATTAATGTTTAAAATTGCAAAGCATACCGAATAGGTGTATACGAAAAAAGTGAAAAAATCTAAATTTTCATAGTTGAATAGAATTGAAATTGAAAACGTAAATGTAGAATAATGTAGTATGAACAAATTGGTCTTAAGCTTCAAAATCAGTTAAGTTTTGGCAAAGTTATGTGAGTTTAAACTCTTCAAAAGGCATTTCCAGAGGACTACAAATCAATTTTCAAGCTACAATGTTTGTTCGTATACTCTTTTCGAAGCATGTGCAAATATAAGCTAGTGAAATCTATCCACAGACTATTAAGCTCAGCTCATAGTCAGAAGGGAATAAACTCAATCTATGTTTATGTTTTGTTTCAAAGCGTATATAGAAGATACAGCTCAATCTTCGTATATAATGCTTCGTTAAGAATATATACATTGGGTTTCCTGTTTCTGTCAGTGTACACATTAGCATTGGCAATATCAGGCCACAACTTGCTGACTATAATCAACATGAAGCGTGCCACTAAACCACATTAATTACTAATAAATAATTGAAAGCCTTCGCTAGAAGCGAACAAAATGGGCATTTACCGTACGGGTTGCTCAGCGCTTGATGAACAGCCCAAGCAACTCATCTAACACTCACTCACCTGTTCGCACGCATTCCTGCGTCATGCAGACACTATCCTGGCTGCGTCCTGATCCTGCCGTCCCATAGTTGCCATCGCCTGCAATTAGAGAGAGATAGAGAGATTGAGAGAGAGAGAGAGAGAGAGAGACAGAGGGTGAGAGTGAGAGGGCGCTGAGTTTGCTGCACACCTCAAGATTATGGTTGGCTACATTTAAAAGCCACTCAAGTAAATTGAATTTGCATTTATTATTTAACAATTTGCAAGCAGCAATAACGGTAAATCAGTAAGGTCGACTCACAGTTGCACTATAATAAAATCTACTCGTATTTCAAATTTATTTCATATATTTGTTGTTTCATCTTAACATAAAACAATTTTCAAATTTTATTTCAAAATATCTTTAAAAACTTATATTTAATTCTGGTTTTTAAAAAAACTACTTAGCAAACTTGTAAGTTCATATAGATTAGTAGTAGTTTTGCAATGTTAAACTTAGATATTATAATGCATAAAAAAACAAATGTAGGTAAAGTTAAAAAAATTTTAATTAATTTTTAGTGGTATAATTTGCTATTCAAATGATATTGATAATGTTATAATAATAACAATAAAAATAAAAAAAATAGTAATAATTACAATAATAATAATAATACTAATACTTATACTAATACTAATACTAATACTAATACTAATACTAATACTAATACTAATACTAATACTAATACTAATACTAATACTAATACTAATAATAATACTAATACTAATACTAATACTAATACTAATACTAATACTAATACTAATACTAATACTAATACTAATACTAATACTAATACTAATACTAATACTAATACTAATGCGGATACTAATAATAATAATTATTATTTTAATAATAATAATAACAGTGAACATAGCACCAAATTATACAAACAACAAATACAAAACAAAGATTCCGTCTCTAGAAAAATGTTTAGATATAGTCAAGCTTTATCTTTTAGAAACTTCACACATTAAAAAAAAAAAAATAAAAAAAAAAACTTAAATTGGTAACAAAAAACCCAACAAATTAAATGTGAATAATGCTTAAATTTTCAGTTCCTTTATTTTGCACTGAAACTTAAAATAATGTTATGTGTTTCAATAGCTTTTGCTTTACGACATAATTATATTGTTATAGAATAATACAAGTAGTTAAAGTTTTCTTTTAAAATGAAAAATAATTGCAAGAAGTTAAGGATAAGTATAAGAGAGCGTACAAGAAATACAAATAAGTAAATTTAATAAAAGAACCATCCGATTTAAAGTTCTCATCAATTTGGTTTGATATACAAGAAATCACATACGAAATGTATTCGCTCTTTAAGTTGGCGATTTCGAAAGGACTTGATTGGCTGCCATAATAGTATATATGTACATACGAATACATAATACTATTGATAGCATTTTGAGCCCATTTTGGTGGGTGGGAATAATTGGAGTAGCACCAGCCAAAAACCTACCCTATAGATTGGCCATTTCCTTCAGCGCCCGCCCCACTCATATTTTATTAAGTGAACATAACGTGTCCTGCTGGTCGATAGCTCATCGATTGCTGCCGGAACACAGGGCACAGGGCACAGGGCACAGGACACAGGAAACAGGACAGACGACACATGTTGCATGAACTGTTTTACTGAAACTGAATCGACACCGAACAGCAAACACCCTCTAAATTTATATTGCTTATTTGTCTTCAGTTCAGTTAGTTGCCTCTCCTGTTTTCCGAAGGTCCTTGGTCCTTGCGATTGTTTGCCGGAATCGAGCCACTTGTTTCTTAATTGAATAATGAAACTATTGAACTAACTTTGAGTGCAAATAGCAAAAGAGTTGTAACGAAAAGAAGGAGTCAAGCGATACGAATATGAAAGTCCTTAAGGATTATTATCAAGCCATTGAAATAAAAATTGAGTTTTGAATTACACAAAAAAAAAGCATTCATTAAGTCAAAATCAAACAACAAAATAAACTTTATAAATAAAAATATTGTTTGTTTGCTTAGCGAGGTAAGAAATTAAGGAAGCTATATATATGAAAAAAAAAAAATTATATTAAAGTGCAAGCTTAAAAAGAAAATAATTATTTTACTATTATAAATTGTGCAAAGCATTTCAAAGAATTATTTGATCATTCGAAAACTAAGTCGTTTATTATAGTAAAATAATCTACTAAGAAGCAAATGCCTTAGAACAGTTTCTAAATGAAGGACTTGCCAGATTGTATAATATATATTTAAGAAAATATGTACATATGGCAAAATATGTATATTTTTTTTAACATTGTGTATAAGGCCCAAAATCATCAATTACTCATTCCCAGGCCGAAATGGGTTCAGCTGATGGCATTAAAGGTGAGGACCTGTCGCATGTCCTTACAGCCTTACAGCCAGGTATTTATAGCCCTACATGTTTATTTTTAAATGTGTTGTAACAACAACAACAGCAACAGCAACAGCAACAACATATAAATATGATAGGCTTTGATGATGGTTGGGTTAAAGCGAGGGGCGGTCGAAACGATAACGGGGCAATGAATGAATTTTGTTGCTTGTCACCAAAATATGAAGTGAACGTTTTACAACACAGGCGGCAGCAGCATTTTAAGATGTGTGGGCGTGCAATTCAATTAGGACGCACGAGCTCAATATGTGAAGGATTCCACCATAAATCGATTGAAAAGAATGGAAAATTCATAGGCGAATTGATTGGTTTTCCAAAATGGAAAATACATTGTTCGAGTGTTGGATAATGCTGTAGAGAAAACACCAAACGCAAGCGGGCAGCAATTGCGGTTAGAGGGGTTAGGGCTGCTGTGCGAAAGTGTATGTGAATGAATGCAGCAATGAGCAATGAGCAGTGAGCAAAGACGAGCACTAGGCACTTGGAGCCAGTGAGTGGGGGAAGGGGGGGTTGGCTCACTGGGGGGATGTAGTTGAGAGGAATGTGCGAGCCAGAAAAGGGCAGCCAGGAAGCAGTCGACTGTCAGTAGTCAGTAGTCAACAGCTGCCATTGTTGTTGCTGCTGCGGCTGTTGTTTGACATATTTTGTAATTGAATTTCCAAACAACGCGAGCTCGCTCGGAAATGAAAGGCGCCCAAAGCAACAGCCAACAACCAACAACCAACAACTAAAAACTAACAACAGCAACAAGAACAGTGCTGGGTCAGTGGAATGCGATTGCTTGGAAAAGTCTCGATTGCTGCAAAAGTCAGCAGCCAGCAGCCAACACAGAAAAAAAACTAAATTGCGCAGCTTGACTCAAGATCTTTAAAAAAAATTATAAATTATAGAATTTTTGTTTATAGTCTTTTCAAAGAAAGTAGTATATTAACTTTGTAATGAAGTTTGTAATGCATAGAAGAAAGTAACGGAGATCCCCAAAGTTACCTCCAGTATGCTAAGGATGACAAGACAAATTGATCTGGCCATGTCCGTCTCTCTGTCTGCCTGTATGTCTGCAAACTAGTCCCTCACTTTTCCAGCTATCGCGATTAAACTTTGCACAAAGACTTACTATTCAAAGGAAGAGCACATTTGTCGGAACCAGTTGAATCGGACCACTATATCTTATAGCTGCCATACAAATCGAAGTCGGTTTCGGCCATATATCCAATATTTTCAAAGCTATCTATTTTATTATAGACTGAAACATCCTTAGAGCTCATCAATGTTTAAGAATTAAAAACGATTAGGTCGTAAATAGTGAAGTTGTGAGTCATTAATTTTCATTTTTTTTCTAATTCTAAATATCGTGAATATAGTAATTTAAAAGAAAAATTTAAACTCATATTTTGTTGTATTTGCAACTTTATGAATGATTTCATCGTTTTCGGCTTGAATCATGAATATATTCACGATTGTATGTAGCTTTTTCTCGCAGTGCACACACTGGCAGCCTGTTGCTGCTGCTGTCAAAAGGAAATTAAGTTTTTGATGCACTAGCGGAGAGCATTTTGACTTTATCATAAAATATGCAACGCATTTCAGGCAACATCCGTTTGATTGCTTTGAATCGCTCAGTTTTGATGCAGTACCTAATAAACCTTGTTGCTGATACAAACAGTGGCTCACAGCATATTGCGTGCATGAATAAACAAGTAGAATAAAATAAAAATGATTGCATGCTTTTGAAATTGTATCCTTATATTGAAACTGTCACTGTACATATAGTTATTATAATAAAATCATCTTATAGAATGAAAAAAACTATTTGTTTAGATACGTTATAACAACTCCGAATACATTATTATAAAGTAACAATATAAATAAAAAACAAGTAAGAGTGCTCTAGTCGGGACTGCCCGACTAGGAGATACCCTGAACCCAGTTCTGACATCCATTCATACTTGCCTAATAGTGTGCATACATACAAACACACACATACTGCAAGCTGTGAAAACGGTTTAAGCAGTTATCTTGCTTTTTCACTGAGCCCCACACAATGGAAAGTAAAATCTTAAATAACTTCTGTGTTTATTGTCCGATCTTTTTATAATTTGTAGGACATAACATTGGCTATAAAATGTGTGACCAAACCAAATTGCAAGGTCGTACCTTCAAAAATGCGTTTTTTGAATTTTTGGGGGATTGGGGGGTGGTATCCAAAAAGTGAAATATTTGTTACATGTGTATGCTATTCGAGATTATACATGCCAAATTAGGAGCCTCTAGCTCTTATAACTTGTAAGTTATAGCCCAAAAACGCTAGTCTGAAATCTAAATTTATCGATAACTTTTGAATGGGTCGAGTTATCGATAAAATGAAATAAACTTGATCTGTCCCGGCACGCCTACGAGAACTTATATTCCAAATATGAAGTCTCTAGCTCTTGTAGTCTCTGATATCCGCGTGTTCATACAGACAGACGGACGGACGGACGGACGGACGGACGGACGGACGGACAGACAGACAGACGGACATGGCTAAATCGACTTGGCTGTTGATACTGATCAAGAATATATATACTTTATATGGTCGGAGATGCTTCCTTATGCCTGTTACATACTTTTGCACAAAACCATAATACCCTTTTTACCCATTTTTAATGGGTTCAGGGTATAAAAACAAGAATTTGATCCATTTGTTAAAAGAGCTGCAATTAGATGGAAAATTGCATTTCTGAATTTCTAAAACTGTTAACTGGGAAACGGCTTTTTGTACAGTAGTTTCATTATTTGACGTTGTTGAACCCTGTTTTGCGGTTCTTGAAAATCTCGCACACAAGCTTGGTAAACTTATGCAAAATTCTTACTAGACACATTTTTATGCTCTGATATCAAAGGTATTCATAGCATATCAGAGACTTGATAGATAAACTGTCAAGAGTTTTATGCCACGCCCACTGGTAGGCTAACAAATCGATAACATGCCGATACACCTCAAGTCTCAATTTTAAAGCTAGAGTCACAAAATTAGGAATTTATATTGCTGTTGAGCTACCCTAAGGATTGCAACCTGGACATGCGGGGCACGCCCACTTGAACACACCGAGGCTACCACGCCCCCAGCTATACAGCTAGAATCATCAATCAAGATTACTGTTAAGTGTTCTCAAGTCATACTCCCGCTGTTCTTACAATGGCATCAGAGTATTAAGCAGTCGGTTATGTCCGACTGCAATTTTCATACTTGTTATTGTCCTTCATAGTTTTTAATACAATCTTTATTTCAGTGAATAAAACCTGACAATGACTTAAAACTTAAAAGCAATTGCAAACTAAAACTATAATTGTAAATATAACAAAATTTTGTATAGAAATATTCAAGCCTTAAGCTCGTAAATTCTGCGAAAAAAACGCCTGTTGCATTTATGTATTGCGCTTTTGCAAATATCAGCCACTTTCATTTTCAAACATCAAAGAGGAAACAACACAAGCACGGTTATTTAATTGAAATTGGCTTTTTCTTTATGCTGAATGCGATTGAGTGGGAAAGCCAATCGAGTCGCAGTAGTACAGTAGTTTCCTTGTACGACGTTCTCGAATGACTTATGGAAAACACTTGTTGACACTTTTTTGTTCTTTACCTACTCGCTAATATTTTGCAATTTATTTGTATTTAAAAATTAAAATGTTTTAAAACTTAACAGAAAGAAAGTGGGGAAGGATTATCTTCGGCGTGCCGAAGATTTTATACTCTTTTCGAACCTTTAGGTGATTTTCACTCTGCCAACTGCACCACCGAAATATTTAATGACGTATATCTTAGCTAATTATAACTCAATCGATTTGAAATTATAAACATTAATGAGTTATAAGGATGTTCAAGTGTACAAAGAAATTTAAGGCAATAGCTTCGAAAAGATCGGATATATGGCCTAAGCCGACTTCGAGTTGTATGGCAGCTACAGGATATGGTGGTCCAATCCAGCTGGTTCCGACCAATGTGCTGTTCCTTTGAATAATAAGTCTCTGTGCAAAGTTTTATCACGATAGCTCAAAAACTGAGGGACTAGTTTGCATACATACATACAGACAGACAGACGGACATGGCTAGATCAATTTGATTTCTCATTCTAAGCATACTGGCAGTAACTTCCGACGCTTCCCTCTATGCATTACACACTTCAGCACAAACTTAATATACGATTTTCTTCGAAAAGAGTATATAAAATATGTGATTGGGAAAGTACTGAGAGGAAACCTGTTGCATTTTGACATTATTGCTTTTCTGTACGCAAATGCATTTTCAAATCAGATCAAAGTGAAATAAACGTAAGGAGCTAACAGCACGCACAGACTTGGAGAGCAAATTGGTTTCTCTAATCGAGCTTTAGCTGCGCGCTGAGTGCGCGCTGATTGATAACTCACCTGTCGCATCCTGTAGCTGATAACGCTGGCATTGCTGATGCAGGCTGGCAAAGTAGATGGCCAGAGCGCCGATAGCTGCGCCGAGCACTGTGAACGCTATGGCCAGGATGAGCAGACGCCGCCGCTGTTGCGTCTCCTTCAGCAGCAGCCAGTCGCTGCCGGCAGCCGCTGGTGTTGCAACTGCCACATTGCGTTGCAAGGCGCTGCCGACGGCGCCGCTGCCATCCGAACTGAGAAAGACAACAGTTGGCAACTTATGCTGCTGCTGCTGCTGCGGCGGCAACTGTTGCTGCTGCTGCTGCTGCTGCGGCGGGGGCAACTGTTGCTGCTGTTGTCCCAGCAGCGGCGAGATGACACTCGCATTTAGCTCAGTGGGCGCCTGATTGGCCTGCAAATAGCCATTGTTTAGATTATTCGTCGTCGTCGTCGTCGTCGACGCTGGAGGCGGCGGCAACTTGTCGCTGGCTGGCTTTGTGGGCGTGGCCAACATATCGCTGCCCCGGCCTGGCAGGCCTTTATCTCGCTTCGGTGCTAGCAGTGTCTTGACAGGCGCCTTATGTTTAATCCTCTAGTCGCTGACTCCTGTCCACAGCTCTTCAAAGTTGACGCTGTGTTGTCGGCACTGATACAAAAAAAAAAACACACAAAAAAAGAACTAATAAGCCGGGCATTAATTGGTCACAAGTACAGCACGATAAAGGCGATCACATGTCCCATCGAACTGTGCAAAAGTCGCATTCCATCTGCTCTATTCATCCAACAGCTAACAGACACTTTTAAATCATATACATATACATTAGTATGTGAATAAGTTTTCGCATATTTTCATTAGTTGCCCGTATTTAGCATTTTTTTTTGTATGCGCAGCTTTGAAAATAATTATGTTGCTTAGCACACAACAAAAAAACAAGTGAGAACGTTGCAGTCGGGCGGAGCCGACTGCGTAATACTCTGATACCATTTTAAGAACAGCTGAAAGCAAGTGAACAGAAAATTTTTGGTCGATCTTAAGAGGGTGTGACCAGAAGTCTATCTACCAATTTTGGTGACTCTAGCTCTAAAACTGTGGAAGATATAAGCTTTCGCGATTTTTGGGGGCGGGAAGGGGCGTGGCCCCAAAAAATTTGGCCGATCTTTAGAGGGAGTGACAAGAAGTCTATTTTACAAATTTCTTGACTCTAGCTCCAAAACTGTGGAAGATATACATTTTCGCGATTTTTGGGGGCGGGAGGGGGCGTGGCCCCAAATTTTTTTACCGACATTTAGAGGGGCTGACCAGAATTCTATCTTCCAAGTTTAATGACTCTAGCTCTGAAACTGTGGAAGATATAAATTTTCGCGATTTTGGGGGCGGGAGGGGGCGGGGCCCCAATATTTTTTGCCGATCTTTAGGGGGCTGACAATAAGTCTATCCTCCAATTTTGGTGACTCTAGCTCTAAAACTGTGGAAGATATACATTTTCGCGATTTTTGGGGGCGGTAGGGGGCGGGGCCCCAAAATTTTTTGCCGATCTTTAGGGGGGCTGACAATAAGTCTATCCTCCAATTTTGGTGGCCCTAGCTCTTAAACTGTGCGAGATATAGGCTTCCGTGTTTCGTGGGGGCGGGGTGGCTGGGGGGCGTTCCAGTGGGCGTGGCCGGAAAATCCAGGACGCAATCTTTTGGGCTGGTCAGCCCTAGTCTAAATTCCAAATTTGGGGACTCTAGCTTCAAAATTGCGGGAAATATACACGTGTTATCGAATTGTGCATTCATGTATATCGATTTTCGCGATTACGGGGGCGGGAGTGGGCGTGGTCGAAATTTTGTTTCTGTAATCTGTAGAGGACGTCACCAGTAATATATATTCCAAATATGGTGACTTTAGCTCTAAAACTGCGGGAGATATAAGCATTTCAAATTAATTTTGGAGGGGGGCTGGTGGGCGTAATAATGGGCGTGGCCGATTAACCTAGGATCCAATTTTTTCGGGAGGTCACCAGCAATATACCTACCAAATTTGATTACTCTAGCTTCAAAATTGTGGGAGTTATTCACGTTTAATCGATTTGTGATTTGAGGTGTATCGACATGTTATCGATTTGCCAGCCTCCCAGTGGGCGTGGCATAAATTTGGAATAAACTTGATCTGAAGCAGATAGCTATAATCATAACGCAAAAGATTTCAAGAGTCTATCTAATATCGTTTCGGAAATACGCGCGTTCATCCAGACAGACAGACGGACGGACGGACAGACGGACAGACGGACAGACGGACAGACGGACAGACGGACAGACGGACGGCCTGACGGACATTCGACAAAACCAATATACTATGAGTACCTTCGGTATCAGAGTATAAAAATCACGTCCATCCAACATTGATTTCCTATTTTCTACACATTTGCAATTTTTCCCCTAATAAAAAACTACTCAGAAAATTTGTATTTTTAAAAGTTTTCTGACATTTTTTCGTAGTTTCCCAAATTGTAAATAATTTTAAAGCTTAGCGCAGGCAAAAAAAAATCTTGTCCATCCAAGCTTGATTTCCCATTTTCCACACATTTCACAAGGAACAATTTTCATGCAATAAGTTTTTTTTGCCATTTTTATTCTGAAAAAAAATCACTAAAAAATAAAGGTATTTGGAAAAGTGTTCTGAAATTGTTTCGTTGTTTCCCAAATTTTAAATAATTTTAAAAAGTTTCGTATATTACACATTTGACAATGACTTTGGATTGGATTGAAAACGCAACAATTATTTCATCTAACGCTTTTCTCGCATTTTCGTTCTAAACGTATAAAGTAAAAGCTCTGCTGATTAAAACAGCGTATAAAGCTTCTCATGCAATTATGTATTTTTACTCATTTGCTGACAAAATTTTCCGAAAAACCTTTCTATAAAGCTATTACAAGAATACACCAGTTGTCCGATATAATCAAATTAAATTCCATTTAGTACACTCAAGTTATTTTAAAAATGGGTACACGGGGTATAATGAAGTTGTGCAATAAATATATAGAGATATTTATATACATTCCTGATCAGAGACTGTCAGAGTTAGAGACTTCATATTTGAAATATATTCTCGAAAATTCTATATTGCATATTTGTCGAATAATGAAACATATTAAAGGGCAACTATATACTACGCTGCGTATACGTGATGCTTATAATAACCTGAGACTTTGATATGTTACGGATATCTGTCTTAAAATTGGAAGCTGTCTGAATAAGATTTCTAGAACATATTCAACACATTAGATTTAAAAAGTATTTTATGATTTTTGAAACAACTTCATATCTATATAAAAATATTAAAATAAATACCAAAACAAAATTAAATGAATTCTTTAAGGCTAAAAGAAAAAAACAGTTGTCCATTCTTATAAAAAGAACAATAACTGAGGCATCAAACTAATCAACCTAAGTTGATTACTATAATTATTTTATATATTATTTGTACTAATTTAATCTCAATACGGATATTTCCAATTTCTAAGCATTTCGAATAGTTATTTTGTATGTTCTTTTCAAATCCGTTCGAATGTCGAATGCCAATTCGATCATCGATGCTGATATCATCTGATCGCGCTCCTTGATATATATATTTTGATATTTTGATATTTTGTTAGGCCCGCTAAGCAGCTGTTTGTCTGTCTGTCTACCTGTCTGTCTGTCTGTCTCTTGATCGGCTGCTAATCATGGCCAACATGTTTGCGTTGGGTCGCAGGCATCGCCGGTAGAGAGATGCAAAAAGTTGCTCAAGTATTTTGTATATTTTTCTCTGGTTTTTGTTGTAGACTATTTAAATCTTAATTGAGACACAGACGCAGATTTTGCAAAAAAAAAAAAAAAAAAAAAAGCTTAGCTTTCAAAAAAACTAGTTCTGCCAGAACTGTGATTAAGCGTGGGCCGCAGCTGCGCAGCCAGGGAACGGAGGCTGGAAACAACTGGCAACTGGAAACTGGCGACTGGAAGCTGGAGGCCGGACGCTCAACTGATCTCGTGATGGGCACTCATCTAAATACTAAATATGCGCTGCGAATATGCAAATATTCAATCTGCTTCGCAGTTGGCAACACACGAATAAAAAAAAAATAGATACGCACAACAAAAAAATAATTAGTTACAAAAACAAAAACATCCAGATTTGCATTTTGCATTGTATAACAAGCTGAACTGTTTTTTTTGTTTTTGAGTGATCATTTTATATTTAATTGCTACTTAAATGGTTGCTAGCTTGTTTTGGTAATCAATCTTGTAAATGTATATTTTGTATATTTGTTTAGCCTTGTTTGATTTTGTCTTATTACTTTTGTTGGTGCTTGTTTATTTGTTGTTTGTGTTGTGCACGTTGCCAGACCGTTTTAATTCTTGTTTCAGCGCGTATTTGTCTTTGTTGTGTGTTTTGGTTTTGAACAACAGTTACATTCAGTAGTTGCGCGTTGAGTGCGTGCGTGCGTGCCTGTGTGTGTGCCTGTGTGTGTGTGTGTTTGGGCGGCGTGTCAATGTGTTGTATGTATGTGTGTTGTTTGTTTGTCGTGCCGCCAAACCGCGCGAGGCGACTACTCGTTACGAACTGAGCGCTGTGTGCTGTCCTTAGCTTTTAAGCAGGCGGCGGCCAGCGGCAGCGACGCCAGCGCACACGGGCTAACGGCAAACACACACACACGCACACACACACACACGAAATAAAAACAACAAAAGCGATTTGACAGCGCCGGTCGCATAAAAAGCTCTTTTGCTTTTCGCGTTGACTTTGCGGCTGTGTGCGCGCAAAAGGAAGTGCAGGCAAAGCAAGAAACACACACACACGCACGCACACATATGTATATACACTCGCATACAGCGCGCTCGCTTTGGCAGGTGTCGAAACTATTTCGGCACGTTTCGCACGTATGCGGCGCTTCTGGCAGCCTGCCTGACGCTGCTCAACAAGAACAACAACACAACAACACAACAGCACAACATACAAAAATAGTAATAAACAACAAATAAATAGAGTGCGCCATTTGCCATGATTTGCCATTCCATCATTTGTCGTCATTGGCATTATCGCTGCGTGATCATCGTGGCATTGTCATTTGTTAACAATTTTCGTGTTGTCCATTTGGCCAAAACTGAAGAGAACCAAAAGTAATTACCACCCGCTGGCGATAACAATACCTGAATACCTGTATAAGCCCACATGTACATTAATCACACTCGAAACTGAATATTAGTGCCCGGCACTTGAGACATTGTGGCCATTTGATTTGATTTGCTATGTTTTGATTCAACTACTTTGATTTAGTTGTTTTCTCAATTTATGGTTTTCTTGCTGGATTTTGATCTTTAAACAATTCAACAGGTATTTTTGCGTGCGTTTATGCTTATCGATATTATCAATTAGTTGCGAATTCGATACCGATCTCAACTAAATATTAATTGGATAGAACTGACCGGAAAAGTTACGAGTTAAAAAAATCAAATATAAATATGAAATCTCAAAAATTAAAAAGAAACTTGCTAGACTTTACAGTTTAGTTTTTAAAATGCTTCAATTACTTTTGAGATTTCAGAAGTTTTCCATTAATATTGGGTGGACTATATTTCTTTTTTTTATGCTTATCGATATTATCAATTAGTTGCGAATTCGATAGCGATTTCAACTAAATATTAATTGGATAGAACTGACCGGAAAAGTTACGAGCTAAAAAATTCAAATATAAATATGAAATCCTAAAAATCAAAAATAAATTTGCCAGACTTTACAGTTTAGTTTTTAAATTGCTTCAATTACTTTTGAGATTTCAGAAGTTTTCTATTAGTTTTGGGTAATTTGGTTTTTTTATTTAAAGACTATATTTCTTAGTTTTTATTTTTCCACTATTTCTTTAATTTAATAAATTAGTGAAGTTGGTGTTTCGGATTTGTTGCAAAACGGATTCGAAAATGATAAGCTCACTTGTTGGATGCCTGATTTAGGAAATGGACCGCCGCGCTTATTTAAATAGGCCTTTAAATAGTTGACCATGCGTGTAGGTTTTATTTGTATCAATAACAACGGCGATAACGACGGGTCTTAGAACATTTCGGCTGCCAACTCCATAAATAAAACTGTCATTTATCGATCAGTTTGGTCATCGACGCATTTTGTGTGCTTTAAGCTCCCGGCCGTGCGGCACTAACGGCATTTGAAAGCAGGCGCCCAACAGGTGGCGTGCCAAAATGTTGTAAACTTTGCAACAGTTGCGTGCGGCAGCGCGACAAATCAACAATATGCGTGCAAAACAAAGAAAGAACACACCATTTGTTGGCAGAGGGCGGACCATTGAGGGTTAGGGACGAGAACGGGAACGGGAACGAGTACCGTTAGCTGGGCATTACCTCTGATTAGTTGTTGGCGCAATAATCAGCTGGCACGTGCGGCGGCGCATTTTCCGGCGCCATATGCTAGTTGAAAAAACCGGATTCGAACAAGGACAACAATGAGCATAAGTTGATATGAGAAAACACCAGTTCGTATCGACTTAAATACTTCGCACAATGCCGTTAATACTGTGTTTTATTTATGTATTTTGTTAACTTATGAGTAGTACTAGTAGTATGAGTATGAGTATATTGTGTTTTGTTTTTTTTGATAGTTTATTTTTTCTTTTGGACCCCGGTCCGTCACTTTGGTAGTTCGATGCGCGACTAAAAACATATTTTCGTGCCATGCACAAAGCCAAGTTAATCACACAAAATGCCAGGCGTTGAGCCAGAGCCAACGCCAACCGCAACTAGGGGCGGCCGGCCGGTCGGTCGGTCGGTCGGTCGGTCGGCGAGAGCTTTTGGCCACCCAACCAACCGACCGAAAGCTCATTTTGCGAGACCGCAACCAAATACACACTTGTTGACATCGCTGCCAGTCAGCCAGTCGTTTAGTTTTGCTCCGACTACGCTCACAACAAAACATTCATAATAGTCGCATTTGCAACGGCTTTCAGTTTTCTGCTTCTTATTGTTATTGTCATTGTCGTCCTTAAACTAGTTTAGTTCCATCGCTGCTGTCATTATTGAGGCTGCAATGAAAATAGACACATTCACATTATTAACTTTGAGGTACAAAATAGTTGCAACTATTGAGTTGCGATTAATAAGTGCAATAAGAAAGGCACTGCTTTAGTAAATCGGTTCAGTCTTAAAATATTGGTAATGAAAAGCTTATATAGAAGATTAAATAATAAGTTTAAGCTTGTAGCACTTGGATAAAACGTCTAAAGTAAAACATGTTTGTTAGGCTGAAATAATTGTGTCTAAAACTAGAGGATAAGCTATAATATATATAAACAGCAATTCTTTTGAAAGTCGGTTAAGGTTTGACAAAGACAAATTTGGATCCCAGAATTTAAACATGCTTTTTGAACAAATATTTGGTTTTTTTTTTCAAATTTAAATATTAATTAATCATCTAGGGACTCATGCGACACATTTATAAGAAATTTCCATCTACACTCCCAAACGTCGTTTCTTCAAGTGTGTTTTTCGCTTTTAATTCGCCTGTCCATTTATTTTTCCTATTTTATTTTCCTATTTGAGCCGATTCTAGTTTCGATCAATTAATGGCTGTGAAAATTTTGCAGATTAATTCTATTTTTACCGTTGAATTTCAACATATATGTGATATTATATACATACCGTGGTGTAGCAGCGCGTACCACACAAAAAGCAATATAACGTTCCACCTGCAAGTGATTAAAATAAATATTAAGAATTACAACGATCAGGAATATATGTATGTCTATAATACGGCGCATTCACAAAGGCAATTCGAAACAATGATGCTTGATATCTTGTCACTGTTTTCTCAGCATACGTTGACTTGTCGTCCGTATTATTCATAAAGAACATAAACTGTCCAATTTTGTCCAATTGATCATACTATAATAAACTTTACAAGCAACATGAGAAAACAGAACTATATATTTGACATTGAGTTACGACAACATTGAATGAGAACAAGCGATCAAAAGTTGTGTTTTAAGCACACATTGTTGTGTGTCAACATCAGCATTAGCATTAAGTATATATGTATATCGTTGCACTAAAAGTCTGCATCATTGCTTAGAGAAACGCCTCCATACAATCACGCACCATCATGGCGAAGAAATTATAGTTTTTGGACATGCGCACTGTGCGCAGGACACCCATGAAATACTTGTGTATATCGCTGCCGAGTTGCCAATGCCAATTGGCATGTTTGCGGCGATTGTGTTGCGTGTTTATGATCAGCGAGAAGCTGCGCACCAGCGCAAACATATCTGCATCGCGGCCCAGCACAATCAGCTGGCTCCAGTCGACCAGCTTGACCATTTCGAAGGCCTGCCTGATCTGCAATGCAAGCGATTAATAATCAAGTAATCAAATTTGGCTTTAAATACACACTATATCCGTCTCCTTTTGAGGCACTGTGATGCCTGAGATTTTGGCTAACGTGGCCAGCAGCACACTCATCGCAATCTGACGATCGACGTCCGTTTTACTGATCATCATAGAGAGGGCGCTGTGCAGTTGGATGACCCTGGACAAGCGCACCTTGTCGGTGCCAATCACAAATCTATCACACAGGCTAATGCCAATAAATTCGATCAATTCGGGCGTCAGTTCAATCGACAGTTGGCCCACAGCGTCCAACAACTCGTGACGATAGCCCATGATAAATGTTTCGTCCTGTGCGTGGGACTGCATCATAATCCCCAGATGATACAGATCGAGCAGTTGATCCAGCTGCACGCTGTCCAGTTTGCCTATGGTGCCATTGAGGCACTCGAATAGCTGCAAAGTACAACGAAAGTATATTTATTGGCTTACTGAACATAGAAGTTGGAAGTAATGTGTTAATTTGTTGGATCCGCTTGGAACTCATTGGCTAAAATCGATGTGCAAATTTGAAATCCATTTCCTGAATGGATGATTTTATGTGTGAATTAGTGTATTTACCTGTGTGGTGCTCGCAGTAGCCAAATCTGGCAACGTAAACATATCCTTGATGGTTGAGTTCGCCAGGAACTCCTCTAGACCATCTTGTGTGTGGTCCGTTTCCAGCGGCACGGGCACCGCCTCGAGTAAACGGCAAACTGATTCCAGTGGTGAGCCCCTGCATTTATTATGCTTTTGATATAGCTCCTGCCGGTCCTGTTGGGCCATGATGTTGTTCAAATTATTATCAGGCATCTGAGGGGAAGACTCTTTTCCTTTGAGTACATCGACCGTGTCCGTTGCTGTATAGTTTGTTGTGTGTTTTCTTGTCTCCTTTGCCGTCTCTTTCTTTCTGCTCTTATTTGGCTCGGACAAATCGCGAACTTCTCTGGGCGATCTCATCATTTTACTTGTGGCGGTTTCGTTTGCTGCCACTGTTCGCGTCGCTATTGCCGCCTCTTTCGCCAACCCTTTGTCCGTCTGTTTTGCCGCCTTTTTTGTCGTCTCTTTAGCTGCCGCGCGTTTGTCCTGGAGGCGCGTTTTGTACATCACGGGCAACGGGGACGCCACCAGCGATTCCACATTGGATGTTTGCGCGCCATTTTTGGACGTCATCCCATTTGGCTTCTTTCGCGTGATTGGAGCTGCAAAATAAATGGCATATTACTGAAATCTGGTTGCTAAGCATTTGTGAATGGAGTTGAGCTTACCCATCACGAGAAGACCACTCGGAACTTCCTCTTAAGTTGGCAAAGACAAAGTCTAGTTGAATTTTAAGAACGCAGTTGATTCAACGCGCTTTAGACAGCTGATTGCTATCAAACAGTAAATAGTATCGAAGGGCATCGAGTACTTGTTTGAGCGTTGCCAGATGAATGCCAGCACTGCCTAGGTTGGCAGCACTTCAACATTGTTTGCGAGTGCTTATAATTACATATGTATTTGCAGCTTCCCTTTTAACATCAGCTTCATTTGTATTTGAACTGCTGGTTTATTCGTATTGCTTTTCATTGACGTTCGTGTGTCGTTTTTCCTTAAATGTTTTAAGTTTTGTTAACTTGCTGTATAATTTTTAACTATTTAACTATCCGACAAGTTTTTTCCCTTTTCCGGAAAAAATGCTCAATTTGTACGTTTTGCTTATACCGCTTTTATTGCTAATACCAAAACAACAACTGTCAGTGGCGGCAACAGCTGATGCCGCTGCCTGCAGCAACTTGGAACGCTATGAAATCGAGCGACGCTTATCAACCAAGACGCCATATCGCGCAGTTGCCAATTATAATGATACCCCACCAATATACGATGGTATGCTGCTGCTGCTGCTGCTGCTTGTGCTATTGCTAGACATGTGAATTCGCCTCTGAATCATGTGGAACAGCTGTTTTGCGTCTGCTCCGCACATGCTCATTCGTTAAGATTTTTTGTTTTCGTTACGAAAGGTTGCCACCCGACGCGAGTTTGGGCCATAATACGCCACGGGACTCGAAATCCCAGCGAATCGGTTATTTTGCAAGCTAAGCATCGCCTGGTCGAAATACAGGGACATCTTCTGGATCAATCGCAGCCTAATCTGTGTGCCGAAGAACTGAAGCGACTGCGACGCTGGAGCTGGGATCACCTTGATGCGAACGATGAGAAACTGCTGGTCGCCGAGGGCGAAGATGAATTGATTGAGCTCGCCGAACGGATGCAGTTGCGCTTCCCCAAGCTGCTGCCCGACATTTATAATCCCGAGTGGTTTTTCATGAAATACACGGCCACACAGCGTACGCTTAAAAGCGCACAGAGCTTTGCCACTGGCCTTTTTGGACGGCATCGCATACATGCCATCATCTATCCACAACCATTGCATCGGGATCCTGTGCTGCGGGTGAGTACATACATAAATACTTTTGCTAAAATAGAATCTAAGCAATTACTCGTTTCTGCGCATTTGAAACAAGGCGCTTAGAAATGAGACAAGGTGGCAACGCTGTTTGCACCGCAAATGTCACCGCAAATTGTCGTAAGGGGCGAGAGAGAGAAAGAGAGGAACAAACACACACACTCATAGTGAGTGAAAAACCGAGCACAAGTACCGCAAATGCGTATCTCGTACTTGAGATCAGCGCGTGCATTGCCAACGAATTTTTTTCCCGTGATTTATATTAATTTAAAGCATTTGTTTACGTTTAATTTTTTTACGTTATTCGTTGCTTGTTAATTGTGTGCAATTGTGTAATGCAGCAGCGCAGCTAAGGCGCATATAAAATCGTTAAAAAAAAACTCAACGACGTTGCTGTTGTCGTCGTCGTAGTCGTCGGGAGCGCTTCTAAATTGTTTGGTTATGTGCAGCAGCCGTCGTCGTCGTCGTTGCTGTTGTTGTTGTTATGGTTGTTGTGCATGTGCTGCTGTAACTGCATAAATAATTGTCGTGTCTGTGTGTGTGCAACGCAACAACAAATTGCCCATAAATTGTAAATATATGCAAATATATACATTCATACACACACATGTGCTAAAACTTTGTTTTACAGCAAACGCTTAAAAGATGGCGCTGCAATTGCCCATGGCGGCCATTGCCAGAGAGCGCAGCAGCAGCAGCAGCAACAACAACACTGAGGCAACTTTCATAAATAGTGGTGGCAACGTTGTACGCAAAATAAGTGCACGCAATGCCAAGGAATGCGAACGAGAAAGGGAGCGGGCACAAAAACAACAATCACAACACTCGCAGCCGCCGGAGAAACAACAAAAGGCGCGCAAAGCATTCCATTCATACTGTCTCAATCACATCGAGTTCGATGCCGTGCCGGACGAAGATTGGCCGCTTAGCTTCTCGGCCATGCGCCATCAGGAGCCTATCGAACAGTGGCTGTATGATCGCCACACTTGGCGCATTCGCGAGCGCATGAAAACCGCCAGTGTGGCCCTCGTGCTCTGCCTGAACATTGGCGTCGATCCGCCCGATGTGGTCAAAATCCAGCCATGCTCCCGCCTCGAATGCTGGATCGATCCCAGTTCGGTATCGGCACCCAAGGCCATGGAGCTAATTGGCAGCAATCTGCAAATGCAATATGAACGCTGGCAGCCGCGCGCCCGCTACAAGAAGTGTCACGATCCCACCGTCGAGGATGTGAAGAAACTGTGCACCTCGCTGCGTCGCAATGCGAAGGGCGAACGCATCCTCTTCCACTATAACGGACATGGGGTGCCAAAGCCGACGGCCAATGGCGAGATTTGGGTGTTCAACAAGACCTTCACGCAGTACATACCACTCAGCATCTTTGAGCTAATCAATTGGATGGCTGCGCCGTCGATTTACGTCTACGATTGCTCGAATGCGGGCATCATTATCAACTCCTTTCAGCCCTATGCCAAGCAGCATGAGGAAGAACTGGAGAAGGCGCAGACTCTGGGATCAGCCGTTCCCACCCAGCTGGTCAGCTACAAGAACTGCATCCATTTGGCCGCCTGTGCAGCGAATGAGATTTTGCCCATGAATGCCCAGTTGCCGGCGGATCTGTTCACCAGCTGTTTGACGACGCCTATCAATATTGCCCTCAAATGGTATGCAATGCAGGAGAAACTGGGCATGGTGCCGCGCATCCACAGCGATCTGATTGACAAGATACCCGGCAAGGTCAACGATCGCCGCACCATGATGGGCGAACTCAACTGGATATTTACGGCGATTACCGACACAATCGCTTGGAATACGCTGCCGCGTGAGCTATTCCAACGACTCTTTCGCCAGGATCTGCTCGTGGCCAGTTTGTTTCGCAATTTCCTACTGGCGGAGCGTATTCTGCGCAGTCACGACTGCACGCCAGTTTCTTTGCCTGCTCTTCCACCTTGCCATCGTCATGCTATGTGGAAGGCCTGGGATCTGGTGGTGGACCTGGCGCTGCAACAGCTGCCGGACATACTCGAACAGCAGGCTGCGTATCGTCAGCTGCCCTTCTTTGAGCATCAGTTGACGGCGTTTCAGGTGTGGCTGGACAGCGAGTCCGAGTCGCGCACGCCGCCCGAACAGCTGCCGATTGTGCTTCAGGTGCTGCTCTCGCAGGTGCATCGGTTGCGTGCTCTCGAGCTGCTTGCACGCTTCCTGGATCTGGGTCCTTGGGCGGTCAATCTAGCGCTAGGCGTGGGCATCTTCCCGTACGTGCTCAAATTGCTGCAGAGCTCCACGCGCGAGCTGCGTCCCGTCTTGGTCTTCATTTGGGCCAAGATTCTGGCTGTCGATGCCAGCTGTCAGGTGGATCTAGTCAAGGAGTACAAGTACTTCCTGACCGTGCTGCAGGACAACGCTGTCAGCAAGCAGCATCGCACGCTGTCCGCCTTTGTGCTGGCTTCCATTGTGCACAACTTTCTGCTGGGGCAGACGAGCGCACTACAAGGACCGCTGCTCTCCATCTGCCTGGAGCAGCTTAATGACAGCAGCTGGCTGCTGCGCCAGTGGCTCGCCATCTGTCTGGGAATGCTGTGGCAGAACTTCGAGAAAGCGCGCTGGTCGGGTGCCCGCGATTTGGCCCATGAGAAGCTCTATGTGCTGTTGAGGGATCCCATTCCCGAGGTGCGCGCTGCGGCTGTCTTTGCACTGGGCACCTTCATTAGCTCCGTGACGGACCGGAGCGAGGAGCAGGCGAACAACATTGATCGCATCATAGCCATTACGCTGCTGGAGACGGTGGGCGAGGATATGTCGCCGCTGGTGCGTCTGGAGTTGGCAGCTGCCCTTCAGTGGATGGTGCTGCTCTTCGAGTCGCAGTTTGTCACCGTGTACATGGCCGAGCACATGAACAGTCATACGGCGGCGCTGGTCTCCTGCGGCGGCGAGCGCAGTGCCAGCATTACCCACGGCATGCCCATGGCACCACACTCGGCGCCGCTGCTGGAACGGAATGCAATTGCCAGCATTAGACGTGGCGTCAGCTCCAGCTCTATATTCACGGCTAGTGGCGGCTGTGGCGGCAATTTGGCCAGCAGCAGCAGCAACAGCGCCGGCAGCAGCACCACCACCATCACAAATGCCATACCCTTTCAGTACATATTCACCAAGCTGTGGCAGGGCATCTACAATCTCGGCCAGGACCCGTTTCCCCAGGTGGCTGCCACCGCGCAAAAGATCATAGCACATGTGCGCGATGCTGCCTTGTGCATGATCACGGCCAAGGAGGCGACGAATGCCACAGCGGGCAGCTGTGGTGCAGTCGGTGGTGTAGCTGGACGAGATCAGGACAAGCTAAACAGCAGCTTGAGTGTCAGTTTGCCGCCCAGTCCGAACACACGCTGTAATAACTATCTGGGCGGCAGCGGTGAATCGCCGCCAGTGGGTGGAGCAGGTAATCCTACTGCGCCCGCTGCCACCCCCAGTCGCTGGGCACAAAAGCTGCGTCTGTCCGGCAGCGGTGATGCACAGCAGCGCAAGCTGCGCACCAGCTCCATGAACGAGGACACGGATGGCGGTGCAGCAGGTGGTGCAAGTGGAGCAGCCGCCGCCAATCTAATAGCCAGCAACGCGCCAGCCCAAGAAGGCAATCACTCGGCACGCAGCAGTGGCAGCGAGACGCATCACTACAACACCGAGTCCGGCAAGGCGCCGCTGCTGCAGCCCATCGTGCAGACGCAGTTCATCCCGTGGGCCATCTCCTACTTTACACGGCCGGGCAAGCAGCGCTATCGCTGCCCGGACACCAACAGCGAAGAGGAGGAGGGCCAACAGCGCTGGCCCATCGATCGCAATTCGACGGTGTTGCGCAATCGCGAATATCGCTATCAGCGGAATCGTCTGTGTCGCAGCCAGGCGCGCGAGGAGCAACAGCTGCACCGTCGCCTGGATGCGCACAGTTTTGTGCGCAAAACACAATTCACACCGACACTGGTGAAGCTGCTGCCGTACGAGCAGCAGATAGCCGTCGCCTACAAGGAGAAGGTGCTCGTCTACGACTTCGTGCGCAACTCGGTGCACAGCTATGTCACCGAGCAGGAGCAGCAGACGCGCAGCAGCAACAAGTCATGGTCATCGGCAAGTCCTAGTGCACGGCACGCCTCCTCCTCCGCCGCCTCCGCCTCGCTGTTTGCGCGCGTGAGCAGCTTTGAGCTGCTCAATGCACAGGATGTGGGCCTGATGCTGGTCGCCCATGACGATGGCGTCATACGCGTCTGGCAATCGCTAGGCACTGCAGGCGCACAGGATGAGCCCGCAACGCGTCTGATTAGCGCCTGGGATGCGCTGCCGCGGCACAGCTACACAAATGCTGCGGCCAGCGGTGGTGGCAACAGCAGCAGCAGCAGCGGCGGCGGCAGTGGCAGCGCCAGCAACGCCGCCGGCAACAGTTCCTATCTGCAGCGACTGGTCAAAACGGATCCGCTGCTGCTCAATGCGGGCGGCGGCAGCGGCAGCAGCAGCGGTGTGTCCAGCAGCAGTGCGGCCAGCATCAACAGCAGTCTAACGGGCGGCTCCAGCTCGGCTGCAGCTGCTCCACTTGCCGGTGGCAGCGGCAGTCCGGACATTGTCACCGCCTGGCAGCAATACAGTCAACAGCTCGTCGTTGGCTGCGACTACTATCGCTATCTGCGCATCTGGGATGTGGAGCGCGAGCTGCGGCTCAGCGATCTGCAGCTGGGCCGAAGCGAGACCAGCGTGCGCGTCCTGGCGCCCTTTTTGCCCAACAATCGCTGCGATCTGATCGTCGCCGGCTGCACCGATGGCAGCGTGCGGATCTTCGATAAGCGCGCCGCGCCACACTACGCTCGCATCCAGGTCTATCGCGAGCACACGTCGCCCATACTGCACGCCTGTCTGCGCGCCGAGAACACCTACCTGGTGACGGGCTGTGCGGCGGGCAAGGTGCGTGTGCAGGATTTGCGTGCGGGACGCGAGGGCAGCGGCGGCATTGTGCATCAGTGGGAGGCGGGCGCGGATGTGACGGCGATGGCGTGCCATCAGGAGGCGGATGCCGTTGCCTGCGGCAATGCCAACAAGATATGCATCTACTCGCTGAGTGGTGGAACGCAGCTGGTGCTGCGCAACAACGAGGGCTTCATGGGTAGCAAGATCGGCTATCCCACGTGCCTGTCATTTCATCCGTATAAGGTGCAGCTGGCGGTGGGCTTTGTGGACAACACGGTAGCTGTCTACAGCCCAACACCAGGTAAATTGACTCGAATCTCAAATGCGTAGTAACAATGATTAGCTATAGTAGTGACGAGTAGCTGCTCAACTCTCGCTCTCTCTCTCTCTCTCTCTGTCTCTCTCAACCCACTCACTGCATTAACTTGTTGCAGCTAATATTTAATAGTAGCTAAGACTACTAAGTAACAACGAGTAGCTTTAATCGTGGGCACAAAAAGCTGTAGCGAGAAACTGTAACACGTACTGCAGCGATTCGATTAGCTACGAGTACTTTCAACGAGTATTTATTACACTGTCATAACCAGGAGTAGCTGTAACGAGTAGCTCCAACTTTAAAGAAATAGTTGAAATACTACTAACGAGTAGCTGCTACATTCACTTTACAAGTTTTACTCGCTGAATTTTGTCTCAGTTTCATCTTTCCACAGTTTGAAATCGGTCGATTCGGAATAGTTATTTCCTTACTCGTTAGGGTATCAAGATAAGTTACAACGAGTAGCAGCAGGTTGTGGGAGCTACAAGCTAGTACTTCTTTTACTCGCTACTCGTTGACAATTATTCGTATCACTATAGCAGCTATAGACTCATTATACTTGACGCTTTAATCGTGGATACCAAAAGCTGTAGCGAGTATTTTCCATATTTATTACACTTTCATTACCAGGAGTAGCTGTAACGAGTAGCTCCAACGATTAACCTTAAAGCAATTTTACTCGCTGAATTTTCTGTTAGTAGCATCTTTCCACAGTTTTAAATCGCTTCGCTATATTACCAGCAATAGTTATTTCCCTACTCGTTAGGGTATCAAGATAAGTTACAACGAGTAGCAGCAGGTTGTGGGAGCTACAAGCTAGTACTTCTTTTACTCGCTACTCGTTGACAATTATTCGTATCAC